>OU015492.1:82425725-82820725 GCA_907164885.2 Dolomedes plantarius
ATTCTTAAATATATACTTTATGACGGAGTTCAGAAAACTGGAAATGTTTGTAAATGTACATATATTATTCGGTGTAAATTTTCCAAATAGAATGTAACAGTTTAGAAAATTATACTCCCGGTGTATTTTTAAAGCTTTGGACAATTTTAAATGCTTGCTGTCATTTATTTACTCTAAAAAAATCCCCCCTAGACTTTATTTTTGTTAATATTGATGGATTAAATCGAAATAGATGTTATTTTGCACTAGGAGATATATTTATAAAATTTGAAATCGTACTTTTATTCGGTTCACGAACAATTCAAGAATTTCTTTGAAATGAAACAATTTTGAAACCATAAATAAACAACATAAAAATCTTTTAGACTATTAAAAACATCCTGAAATGAGATTTATTTAAGTAAAACTTAACGAGGAAAATATAATACTAATTGAACAATGTCAACCCTGAGAAGAATAATTTTCTGCACTAACTAACTAAACACCCTCCTTCGATAGACTCTGATCTTAAATTACTCCACATTCTCAAATTGTGCTTTAAATTGAAACATTCACGTTTAGAAGACGGAAATTAAATCATTTTCCGGAAAAAAAATTAAAAAGCCTCAAAATTATACAGTTGAAGGGAAAATATAAAGTGTCAAAAGGAGTTGAATACAATTTTTTGAAAATATATTGGAAATATATTTTGGAATATATTTTATGCGAAAATTTTAAAATGATATTCTCTTCTCTAATCTTCGTTCCACATTAGCAGCATAATATGATTTAGTGAATAAGAATTATTTTGTATTGAATTTATTTTTATGAACGTAAATTCATTTTTTATGTATGCTCTGATTTCTTTTTCCTTTAATTATGCTGAGAAGTAAAAATTTTAAACCAATACAGTACGATATTGAGAAATCCTACTATTTATGGCAGTTACACTGCTGCATAAATAAATCTTTAAATATTCTTAAACTAGACCGTTTAAACTAATTAAAAGTCTGTCATTGATAGAACTGGTGCAGTTTTGATTTTGAGAGCACGAAACACATCACTCAGGAAACAAACCCGGCTGGCCTATTAGTTACACTATCGGGAGTAGACAGACTATAAAACAGAGAACAAGAAATGTTTTTCCCCCTAGTACTCGGATGTTTAGTTTCCGATATGGAAATTATTGTCAATATTTAACTGAATATCACCAAAAATTAAAAAAGACAGAAATTTTAATAAATGACTTTTATCAGTTGAACAAATAGTCTCTGTTGCACGAGGTCCCTATATAACCACTCTTCTTTAAAACTAGATCATCCTAAATTGAATTACTGAGCTTTATAATGCTTTAAGGGGACCGTGGACTGTTAAAAGTTCTAAGCAAAGTTCTGCAAAAAAAACCGGAAAATCGACCACAGGATCTAAACTAAATCCGATGGCCCCACCAAATTACGACCCATGAGCCCCCTCGAGACGCTCTACAAGGTGATAGAGCTTTTCAAGAATCATCCCTAACGAAAATGCGCATTTTGGCCAAAAACCTAGAAATTGGAACACAGGAACGCAAACCGAAACTTTCCTATGGAAGCGAAACTAAACATAGTAGCTTCACCAAATTTGGATCCACGAGCCCTCTCCGGACGCTCTATAAGGTGATAGAGCTTTGTAGGAATCATCCCTAACGGAAATGTCATTTCTGCAAAAAAAATCGGAAAATCGACCACAGGATCTAAACTAAAATCGATGAGCTCACCAAATTACGACCCACGAGCCCCCTCCGGACGCTCTACAAGGTGATATGGCTTTGCAGGAATCATCCTTAACGGAAATGCCATTTTCTGCAAAAAAAAAAAAAAAAAAAAAAAAAATCGGAAAATTGACTACAGGATCCAAACTAAAACCGATGATTATTTAAGAAAATCTTTTTTATTGTAATATTGATTGTGCTATTGTAAAAAAAATATTTCTGTAGGATAATGGTACTAAAATAGTTTTTTTCAAGTAAAAAATCATTTATGAAGCTTTTACGAAGTAAGTAATAAAGGGTAAGTGCAGAAATAAACTTTAAATCTGTTTTTCTCAAAACAGATTTTTCAAGGTTTTTAGATTTTTTAAATGCTCCATGCGACTAAATTTTTCTAAACATTCATAAAATTGATAAAGAAGAATCTTGATACTGTTTACAAAGAAAGTGAGCATGCATTTTACCATTTGACTTCATTAAAGTAATTAAATTTTATTTATAATTTATTAAAAGGCAAAATTTTGATGAAAATCGGGATGGAATTCAGAAAAAAAAAATCTCAAAAATTAACTATTCAGAGATTAAACAATTGATACCCAGATTTGTCTGTAATACAGTTTTAAGTGATTAAAATGCAAAATCGAGGAAATATCTCAAAAATCAAGTCGTGAGGAGCATTTTAAAATTTTGTTTATAAATTTTAAATTTCTAAAAAAATCTTAAAATTATAATAAGGTTGGAAATTTCTTTTAAGGTGTTCTAAATACTTATGGTGAAATGTCTATATGTACAAAATTCCATATCTCTATGATAAAAAGTAAAAAAGGTAAATTTTAACATCCACCGTTCCCTTAAAGACTAAAATTTCTCTGTATTTTTGCTTCATTTGACATCACATTGGGACAACGTTAGGCGCATCTGATAGGCGTATCATGCATACACAAACTTTTACACCACTATACGCAACTCCACACGTGACATCTCTATGGGAGTGAATCAATTTGCTGTGTGACAATCTCCCGCGATCACGAAATCTCCCCCCCCCCCTTTTCTCCCGCCCCATAAAAAATAGTCCCCACTCAAACTCATTTTTCCTCCCATTTGTAACGTGATTTTTATAATTACCCCGATGCTTTGCGTATTCGATAACCCCTCATTCGTGCGGACATCACAGGTTGAAAAGGGGGCTGGGGGAAATAATGTACTTTCCTCTGACCCCCCGGGGATACAATGATTATTCCACAATGACACCCCCATTACATATCCTGTGGATAAGCTTCCGGTGAGATTTTTTTTTTTGTTGTTGTTCATGATGACCCTTGATGTCATTAATCAAATAATAGTTGGAAAGGGAAATGATTTCATTTTCAGCGGGAGAGGGGGAAATTGCTGTAAAAAAATATTAAACCGCTGATGGGAAATTTCATATGATTTTCCTTGAATAATACTCATGTTTTTATATTCCCCGATAACCTTCGTCTCACTTGAAGCACTGACTGGGCTATTTCTAAAAATTGTTGAATCAATGTATATGTTAAGTAAAATGAACAAATCTAGCGAAATGTATTCATTAATGTACCAAAAATATTATGCCACATTACTCTATTAGGGATGTTATACAAAGCCTAAAAAAACAATCAAAAAATTTCATTTTTTTTTTTGCAAAATGTTTGAAAAGCACATAGAAACTAGTTATCTGAAAGAGTGACTAGTTAGGTATCGCTAGTTATGAACATGATCTGCTTCTTTCCAGTCATGGCAAAATGGAACTAATTAGGAAATTAGTTATATTGTAAAAAAGAAAAGTATAACTAGTTAAATTTACTTATAAGTATCACTTCACTTAAATGATATTAATTCAAAGGTAAAATGGCAAGATCTGTCGAACTCTTTTCAATATAACTCGAGTTTTGAGGATTTTCTACTGATTTCGAAAAGAAAAGGCTCCAGCTGCAGAAACATTCATTATAAGAAATAGTCCTTAGAGCCTTTGGAATGTTAGCAAAAGAAAAAAAAGGATCTAAATAACAAAGGAATTGTCAAATAAAATGTAATATTAATTATGAACTGTTATAGTCTTGATCTTGATAATGATTTAAGCCAGTGTACCGGCTTAAATTTTTTTTTACATGCTACGTTTATGAAATTCTTTTTATAAAATGGAAATCATGCTCTAAGTTGTATCTATTAGTTTATAGATATAAACCATCAATTAAAAAACCATAACGCCATCAATTAAAAAAGTTTTAATTGATGGCATGATTTAAAGTCAATTAAAAAAGTTTTAATTGATGGCACGAGAAAAAAGTTTAAGTAAAAAAAGGGGATTTTCTGTGCATTCACTAAATACTTTATCTAAATCTAAATATCCTTCTAAATAATCCATTTATACTATCGATTGTTTTAATTCATAGTTTGGGATCATTATATGAGATGTTAATGTATTTAGATATGTTTATTTTCTGGTTTAAATGATCATTATCAGCTTTCACAAAATATTCCAGAGGAAAATTGCTGGTAACTTTTTTATTTATTTCCCTGCTATGTTCTGAAAATAGTTTTTCTTTAAAAAGTAACCTCTAGGTCTTGGGTTACAACTTTAAGAATATTCATATCAAGAAGAATGTACAGGGTGTCCGGGCTAAAAGTATCCAAAAGTTATAGCTTATTTATAGGGAACTACCGATTAGAATTTTAAAAAAATTATTTAAATAGAAAGAACATCTCAACAAGTTTTAATATCAATAGATTTTGATGTGTGCACCTTTTGTAGAACGACAAACGTCTAAACGGTAATCCAGTTCTCTCCAAGTGACGAATTACTCTCCAAGTTATTAGACTCCATGTTATTAGACTCTCCAAGTTATTAGACGAATTGCTTGAATGATACACTTCTTACCCACAGTTCACTCATCCACAGTTTCAATTTTTTTGTTTATACACAAAATTTTTTGTTTATACACTAATAACTTCTGAAATGCTACGAAACACTGGGAGAGAACTGGATTTCCGTTTAGACGTTTGTCGTGCTACAAAAGGTGTTCACATCAAAATATACTGATATTAAAACTTGGTGAGATGTTCTTTCTATTTAAATAATTTTTAAAAATTATAATGGGTAGTTCCGTTAAAATAAGCCATAACTTTTGGATACTTTTAGACCGGACACCCTGTATAATGATGGCGAAGAAAATGTGAATATTTTAGAAAAACTTTTGAATGAATTAATATTATAGAAAAAACCTATCATGTTTATAAAATCTCATTAAAATTATGGGTTACAGATTAATTTAGACGGGATCGATATTTAGTCACTATCAAGATATTTATAGTTAAACTGAATCGTCAATGTATTGAGTTTTATTACTCAGTTGCATTTGTTAACTTATTAACTCAGATGGAATGAAAGGGAAAATCTGTTAGATGAACCTTTCTAAACGAGTAAACGGTTGAATCAATAACTAACTAATATTAATGAATGCACGAACGTACACGATAAACGAAAGGTATATAAAATGCAAAGTCACATGTATAGGTACATTTATAAAAAAAATGAAAGTGAATATAATTACAGAACAAATTACACGCAAAAAAAATATTCATAGCCACAAACACAAAATACAAATGTATTATCATCATTATTTGAAAAGATGTTAATTGTTGTTTATATATTTTCAATGCAATAAGTTTATTCATGAATACTGGAAGTTTCAATGTTTTAGCTTCGATCTTTTTTATAACTGGGTGAGTCTTTAAAATTTCTTGCGAATTTCCAAAGCCTTTGCCAATATTAGAGAGGGATCTTTATCAGTTTAAAATTCTCAGTGAAAGAAATTTTACCTTGTTAATGTTGGGAGTCTAATAGCTGTCAGTTCAACTTTCTGATAACTAATACAACAAAATTCAACCATGAAAATGATTTAAACAACTGAAAAATAACAAATTTTCAACCTCTCCCTCCCACCAAAGATCTTAAAATATGTTGCTACTATGAAAAATACATAAGCTTTCTGGACGCAGCTACCCACATATCAAATATCCACGTGTCAGCTTCGATGAAAACTTCATGGTATGTTGCGGGAAAGTATATCCGTGTAAAGCCAAGGGATTCTCATCTCTAAAATAATCGAACGTGCGTTATGCGACAAAAATATAGCACGATAACCTTTTGAGAATTACGTATACCACATCTAAACGTATTTTGTTGGAATTTTTAACAACATTTTTCTGTAGTTTGAATTAAGTATAATTCAATTCAATGTATTTATCTCGTCAGAAGGTTTTTATACACTCAATTTCTAAAATAATTATTGTATCATAAAAATAAAAATTAAAAAGAGAAATATAATTAGGTTGAGGATTTCGTGCAGCGTACTAAATTTTTTTCAGACCTTTAACAATATTAGTCTAATTTATATACAAGTTCTCTACCTTGTCGTGAATCCAATATAATTTTACGGGTTACACAAAACAGGGAAAGTAATTTTTTTCTTTGTAATACTTTTTATTTTACACTTTTTAAGATTTTGCATGATATACTTTTTAACTTCATGTGATTATCTGTGATAGCAATTGCTTTAAATTTAATATTACGTTTACCGTAAAATCTTGACAATAATACGCACACGTGTATAATACGCATGCTTGATTTTGTGCGAAGTTTTCGGAAAAAAATTAAAATTGGACTATAATACGCACCCATAACTTTTCAATATTTTATTTAAAAGTTGCACAAATATTTATTAACATAGATAAAATTTGTAATAAAAAGAAACGAAAACGTCAAATTCGGTAAAAAAAACTTACATTTTTAATTCAAAACAAACAATAGTGAAATTATCAGTCTTCATCACTTTCACTAGCATACAGCTCATCTATTGTTTGTCGTTTATTGAATGCTTAAAACTACGTTTTTTTGTACACGAGTATAATACGCACTCTCATTTTTGCGGACTAAAATGTGAAAAAAAGTGCGTATTATACTTAAGATTTTACAGTATGTGATAGTTTTTGGATAGTAGTTTTCAGTCATAGTACAAAACGGGTGCATAATTACTGAGTAAATAAAAACAACATACATCTGAAAATTATTCGCATAACTAATATTCTCGTGTAGCTTCTTTGTATGCTTATACTAGCTGAATACCCGTACTTCGCTACGGAGTACATTCAAATTAAATACAACGGTCAATGTATGCAATTAATGCCAAAAATATGTATAAATATATTTATAATAAATACAACGATCAATGTATGCAATTGATGTAAAAAAAACGAAAAAATATATTTATAAAAAATAAGAACAGATATTTTTATAGACAAAATAATGTAGAAGAAAATATTCAAATTAAATTTAATAGAACATACTAAAGAATATAGTACAGTTAATATAGTACAGTTTGAGGAACATATCTTTTACTGTATTTTAATATTTTGTTGGATAATTAATGTCCAATCGTCTGCCGCATTAGCAAGAAAAAATTTTTTTTTGTCTATTTTGTTGTTATGCACGTGACGGTTAATTAATTTAAAGTACCAGGAAAAGAAATAACGTGATCAGAATTTAATAAATTAAATTCTAAAAATTAATCTTTAAAAATTCACCAAAAATCAGAAAATGGAGGTAAAGATTCGAAAAAGATTTCATTTTAAAGGAATTTTTATGATCTTTCTTGTGATGTAAATTTTATAAATGCAAACTTAAAAAAAGTTACTGAAGCAGATTAAAAATTTAATTTTAAAAAATCTAGGAAGAATTTTTAAAAAATCTTTCTTTATGCACCCTTACACTATAATAAGAATCACCATGCGAAATTTCAACCCTTTAGGTCCAGCGGTTTGGTCTGTGCGTTTTCTGTCAGTCAGTCAGTTACGGAACTGTTATATATATATAGATAGATAGGTAGATAGATAATCATCCTTTTCCCCCGATTTTAAGTATACCGTAATAATGCAATGGATATTTATTTACGTTGCTGTATAAAACTCAAAATATTGTTAAAAAAATGGCTGCTCTAATTTTATGAAGCATTTCACTAGTTCTCACTCACAGGGTTTTACTAGTGTAAACACCGGAGTAATTTTATAACTATGGAAAAATTTAGCACTTAGCGAGAAATTTGAATAAAGTACTGTAAAAATAACAGAATGAAAGCTATGATTTTTCTTGCAACTTTTTGGCACAAAACTACTTGCATAGAAAAGACGGAACACTATTTTTAACACAGGCTCATCACGTGTGTGAAGTGCTCAAATTGGCATATAATTTTCATGTTTAAAATTGATTGGTATTCCGGTAAATATTTCAGTCAATTTCTTTTAAACCTCGATAAAATTCGGTAAGTTTTGAATTTAAAAAAGGTGAATGACATAAAAATTGAGCCTAAAGGAATGAAATTTTATGTATGTCAAGATTCAACGTTTATTGAAATAAAATGGACTCGAAATAGAATATCTCATTTATATGCATGAATATTTTTGCAGATGTTTTAAATGGCGAACTTAAATGTTAGCAAAGAAAAATTATTTAACAAGCCATCCTTTTAGATTACGTAAGACCAAGTTTTTCAAATTGAGCAATGATGAAGAATAACAATGATTATTGTGATGCTTGACATGAGTAAATAATGTGATAGTCAATAGGTGGTAACGATAGTTGCAATAAGTCAGAGACGGGAGGAAAATGTGAATCTCCAGCTTGTTGGTTCGGGGAGTAATCACATACTGATTTAAACCTTGTTTTATGTCCATGAGTATGGCACAGCCGATGAATGTACAAAGCTAAAATATTTTGATATAAAAGAATAATTTCAGTTTGCGATTATTTATACCGCATAGCGAAGCAATGCAATCGATAAAAACTGATAATTGCCACAATATTGCAAATTTTGTTTGCTTTATTCAGTCATATTTTCCATAAAGAGCTAGGCATTATTGAACAGAAGAAATGAAATTTTTCTAGCTAAAGTTCATGGTAATCCATTCATATGGGGATGGTAAAAAGTAAACAAATGAAGCTTAAATGACGTACATTATTATAATTAATCCCGACTAACAGAATTTTAAGATGGGAAGTAAGTTAATGTTTACCTATCACAAAAATAAAAAAGGAAAATCTCTTGAAATGCATAAACTTCCTGTTGAAACTTTGTAAACGTTCAAAGCTGATTCCTAGATTTTAATCCATACAACTAGCTACCCATGCTTAAAGATTCTTATTTCAGCTACAGAGAACTATAATTACAATAATAAAAGGGTAAAGGGAACTATTATGAATAATGAACTTTCTGTATAATGATAATATTTTACGTAACTAGTATATAAAGTGTAATTATTAACTTTATAATTAATTAGCATATGCATGATTACACTTTCACTATTCCTTATCACATGAAACTTTACTGCGTATAATTAATCATATGATATATAACATTAATTTCTTAGTTTAGTGCTTTTCTGGCATTCAATTACCTTATATGCTAATTTAGGTTAACTCCAGTTACAGTAAAACTAAGAAAACCAAGAAAATAAGCTGTATTTATTTCTCCATTTTTAGAGCCTCGTTCTTTTCACCGTAAAAAATTTGCCCCTAAAGTAATTCTGTTCATAATTATTTTAGGAAGTACAAACGCTTTATGATTCAATAAAGTATACAGCTCTTTACGGAAGGAAACTCGTGTAATGATAGGAAATGATCGTTGTTGCCGTACTACAGTTAAGCTGAAATGGAACATTTCCCTTCTTTTTCGATTTTTCTCCATTCAGTGCGTAAATTGTTGGCGATATGATTGGGATATAAATTTAGCCACGCCACCCAAATACTTCATCAGCAGCAGTTCCTTGTAAGTTTCAGTATTTTCACGTCTGTTAACTTTTTTTAGTTTTTGAGGTTATAATTAATTTAAGGATATATGAGATTTGGAGAAAGTAATTTTGATAAAACGAATACATTTATTGTAAAAGAATATTAAATAAAGAATGTTGTAAATAATGTTATCTTGTTCACGAAGAGGCTCAAAGAACAACTTAAAAACTATGCTATTGCAAAGGCTAATACGTATTAGTAGCTGCTTTCCAAGAAGATGAAAACCTGTTGTTGTCTAAATTTCAAAAAATACATAAGGAAACTACAAATTAGAAATTTTATGATTGCATAATGAATCAAATAGAGAATGATATATGAAATTTAGAAAAAAAATTAATGAAACGAAATCATTGTAAAAGAATATCAAATAAAGGATGTTGCAAATAATGTTATCTTGTTCACGAAGAGGCTCAAAGAACAACTTAAAAATTATGCTATTGCAAAGGCTAATAAGTATTAGTAGCTGCGTTTTAAGAAGATGAAAACATGTAGTTGTCTAAATTTCTAAGAATGCATAATGAAAATACAAATTACAAAATCTTTGAATACATGATGAATCAAATAAAGAATGATATATGAAATTTAGAAAAAAAATTAATGAAACGAAATTATTGTAAAAGAATATCAAATAAAGAATGTTGTAAATAATGTTATCTTGTTCATGAAGAGGCTCAATGAACAACTTAAAAATTTTGCTATCACCAAGGCTAGTATTAGTAGCTGCGTTTTAAGAAGATGAGTTGTCTAAATTTCTAAGAATATATAATGAAAATACAAATTGCAAATTGTTTGAATACATAATGAGTCAAATAAAGAATGATATATTAAATTTAAAGAAATTTTTTTTGATAAAATGAAATCATTGTAAAAGAATATTAAATAAAGAATGTTGTAAATAATGTTATCTTGTTCACGAAGAGGCTCAAAGAACAACTTAGAAATTATGCTATCGGCAAGGCTAATTCGTACTGGTAGCTGCTTTCTAAGAAGATGAAAAAATGTTGTTGTCTAAATTTCAAAAAATACATAAGGAAACTACAAATTAGAAATTCTATGATTGCATAATGAATCAAATAGAGAATGATATATGAAATTTAGAGAAAAAAAATTATAAAACGAAGTCATTGTAAAAGAATATAAAATCAAGAATGTTGTAAATAATATTATCTTGTTCTCGATGGGGTTCAAAGAACAACTTAAAAATTACGCTACTGGCAAGGCTAATAAGTATTAGTAGCTGCTTTTTAAGAAGATGAAAACATGTAGCTGTCTAAAATTTTAAGAATGCCTAATGAAAATGTAAATTACAAATTCTTTACATAATGAATCAAATAATGAATGATATACGACATTTAGAGAAAAAAAATTTGATAAAACGAAATCATCAATATTAAACAAAGAATGTTGTAAATAATGCTGTCTTGTTCATAAAGGGGTTCAAATAACAACTAAAAAATTATGCTACCTGTAAAGCTAATATGTATTAGCAGCTGCTTTTTAAGAAGAGGAAAACATGTAGTTGTATAATTTTCTAAGAATGCACGATGAAAATACAGCTGTTATGGCTACTCATAGTGGTATGATATCGAAAGAAATGATTTCAAACGCTTGATTGAAATCTTGTCATACAAAATAATGAGAATGTTATAGATTTAAAGGGTTAAATACTAACTTGTAAAAAGTTAGAACCCTGGGGGAAAATAATGAAATTTCAACAGATTTTCACAAAATATATCTCTGCAGTTAGCCGTAAAGAAAGGTACCGATCAAGTAAAATATTAAGCTCTATGTGGATATAGCATTTTAATCAACATGAGGTTATAGAAGTTTGACAAAATATTTCAACAGTAGATGTAAACCATTTTGATTAGAATCACATCAAAAAAGGGATTGGGTCATGTATCGTAATACCCGAAAATAGCTAAAAAATGAGGCCATAAAGAACAGATGATTTAAGCAAAAGAGGTTATGATTAAGAGTTCATTTCGCTAGTTATATACTATCTCATTTTTAACTGCATTATTCTCACACCTTTTCACTTGTATAATCTTTTTTCAAAAAATTAACTTATTCATTGAAGAACTACACAATTTCAGTTTATTAATGTTAGAGTTATAATTTTACTACAATCTTGTGTACTTAACGATAATAATAAATTTAGATAAATCAAGATTAAAAAATTGGCGTTATTTGTTATATTTTAGATTCTATATAATTGCCTATCGTGAGCTTGGGCTTGGGTTCAAATCCCGAATAAGGCCTGGTCGTTACCGTGTCGTCCCCTCATAGGGAGCAATGCTGGCACACCTAAATGGTGCTCCCATAGTAAAGTAGCCAGTAAGACTTCGCGGTGAATAACAAAAGGCGAATGCCTCACGAGAAGTGCTTCCACATTAGAATATATATATATATATATATATATATATATATATATATATAATCGCCTATAAATAGCATTATTTTTACCCATGAAATGAACACTAGATTGTGAATGAATGTTCATGAAAAAATATTCATTCTCTCGCTCAACTGTATTTATACACTGAAAATAGTTTTAATTGCCAAGAAAATAATAAAGAAAGAAAATGATATAAAACTGCATTTTGTGTGTTCGTGTAAATGCATTTCCTGTTCGACACATGACTTACCTTTTTAGCTTCCACAAATAATTATCTTGTTTATCACAAGAATGTCGTATAATGATATGTACGTATACTTACAGACAATTTCGACGTTATTTATGTTAGTTTAATAGGAATAGTTACATAAATAAAGTTAATTGTTTTTATATAAATTTAGACTGCGTTAAATGTTTATGAATTTTTTTTATTTATATGATAGAAACAACTATAATATCATCAAAAATAATCATGACATAAAATTTTAAAAAATGTGCTCCGAAATTTTATATTTTACTCACAACTTATAATTATAACTTCTACTGAAGGCAAAGACACCTAACCCGTTGAACTGTCATGTAAAAAATTTTCAAGTGAATTTGAAGCATCCTCACATTGCATGTACGTTTATCAGTGGTCGTAAATTTAACAGCGGACGTCACATTCTATATTCTACCTTCCAAAAAAAAGGGAAAATAATCTAATGTCACATTTACTTCCATAAATTCTGTCGGAAGCCGTGGTCTCAAAGACCCTAATTTGATTAGGCATTCCAGTGGTTACGGCCGGAAGCGCATGAAATAACCGAAAATGATTAAATGCAAAAAATTGAAGAACTTCCCCACCCATTGTCAGAGTCCAGCTGCGTTGATGTGATATGATTATATTATAGCCCGAAGTCACGAAACTGCACACAAGTGAGTAAAGAAGTGGACATCACGTTTCGTGTTACCGGAGCTAATTGACGATCCGTGTTAATAGTTACAGATATTGCGAGTGGAAGGTGTGAAAATTATATTGAAAATGTGAATGACATAAAACGTGTAGCTTAAATATTAGCATTTTTTTATATATTCATGCACGCAATACAACGTACTTGATACTTTAAATTTGAGGCTTGCTATGGAAAAATTAAATGCAGTTATATTATACTAATTTAATTAAATGCAAAAACAGTTATATATTTATTTACTACTCTACCAATGATATCAGTATGTAAATATATTTATTTAAGATAAAATAAAATAACATAATAATATTATTAATTATATTTTTTCATAAACATTTACAGTGCTGAGTACATAAATTACAACTATTTATGTTATAACTGAGTTGAAAATAACTTTTTTATGTTTGTTTTTATCTGGATTGTTTTAGTTCATAAATTAAATATAAAGCAATAACTAGTGAAGTTGTATCTAATAATATATCTAATAGCAATATCTTATAAGCAAAATCTCATAATATACAAGTGAGTAAAGAAGTAAACATCACGTTTCGTGTTACCGCTAATTGACGACCCGTGTTAATAGTTAGAGATATTGTGAGTGGAAGGTGTGAAAATTATATTGAAAATGTGAATGATATAAAACGTGTAGTTTAAGCATTAGCTTTTTTTCTTATATTCATGCATGCAATACAACACATTTAATACTTTAAATTTGAGGCCTGGTATGGAAAAATTAACTGCAGTTATATTATACTAATTAAATTTAATGCAAAAAAGTTATATATTTAGTTACTACTCTATGAATGATATCAGTATGCAAATATATTTAATTAAGATTAAATAAAATAAAATAACAATATTATTGATTATATTTTTTTCATAAGCATTTGCAGTGCTGAGTACATAAATTGCAACTATTTATATTATTAATGAATTGAAAATAACATAAACAACGTCCATATTTTTAATGTTTATTTTTATCTGATGATTGTTTTAGTTCAGAAATTAAATAAAAAGCAATAACTAGTGACATTATATCTAATAATATATCTTATAGCAATATTTGATAAGCAATATCTTATAATATACAAGAGAGTAAAGAAGTAGACATCACATTTCATGTTACTGGAGCTAATTGCCAATCCGTGTTAATAGTTAGAGATATAGCGAGTGGAAGGTGTGAAAATTATATAGAAAATGTGAAGGACATAAAACGTAGCTATTAGAATTTTTTTTAATATTCATGCAGGCAATGCAATAAACTATTTGGGCTTAGTATTGAAAATTTAGTACAGTTATTTTATAGTAATTTAATTAAATACGACAAAGTTATACCTTAAATTACTACTCTGTTAAAGATACCAGTACGAAAAAAATATTTAAGACAAAATAAAATAAAATAATATTGTTAATTATATTTTTTCATATACATTTACAGTGCCGAGTACATAAACTAAAACTATTTAAGTTATTATTGAGTTGAAAATGACATAAACAACATCCAAATTTTTAATGTTTTTTTATATGATTTAGTTCATAAATTAAATAAAAAGTCTAGTGACATTATATCTAATAACATATATAATATATTGGATAACATATATAATATATTGGATATTATATCTAATAGCATATATAATAGCAATATCTAATAAGCTATATCTAAAAGCACACAAGTAAAGAAGTGGATGTCTCGTTTCATGTTACTGGAGCTAATTTCCGATCCGTGTTAATAGTTAGAGATACCAGGAGTGGAAGGTTTAAAAATTATACTGAATATGTGAAAGACATAAAACATGTAGCATAAGTATTAAAATTAAAAATATATATATTCTTGCGCACAATACAATAAACTTCGTGCTTTAAAACAGGGGCTTGGTATTGAAAATTAAATACTGTTATTTTATAGTAATTTAATTAAATGCGACAAAGTTATGCATTTAATTACTATTCTGTTAACGATATCAGCACGAAAAAATAATTAAAACCAAATGAAATAAAATAATGATATTATCAATTACATTTTTTCATAAACATTTACAGTGCTGAGTACATAAATTAAAACTATTTATGTTAATATTGAGTTGAAAATGACATAAACAACGTCCACATTTTTAATGTTTGTTTTTATATGATGATTGTTTCAGTTCATAAATTAAATAAAAAACAATATCTAGTGACATTATACCTAACAACATATCTAATAACAATTAATAACAATATCTAATAAGCATTATCTAATAATATTCAAGTGAATAAAGATGTAGACATCACGTTTCTTGTTACCCGAGCTATGCGTCCTATCATAGTCCATACTGAGACATAAACAAGGTCCACATTTTTAATGTTTATTTTTATATGATAATTGTTTCAGTTCATAAATTAAATAAAAAACAATATCTAGTGACATTATACCTAACAACATATCTAATAACAATTAATAACAATATCTAATAAGCTTTATCTAATAATATACAAGTGAATAAAGAAGTAGACATCACGTTTCTTGCTATCCGAGCTAATTGCCGATCCGTGTTAATAGCTAGAGTTATTGCGAGTGGAAGATGTGAAAATTATATTGAAAATCTGAGTGACATAAAGCGTAGCTTAAGTATTAGCATTTTCTTTTTAATATTCATGCAATACAATAAATTTCGTCCTTTAAATCTAGGGTTTGATATTGAAAATTAAATACCGTTATTTTATAGTAATTCAATTAAATGCCACAAAGTTATACATTTAATTACTACTATATTAATTATGTCAGTGCAAAAAATATTTATATAAGACAAAATAAAATAAAATAACAATATTACTGATTATATTTCTTCATAGACATTTACAGTGCTGAGTACATAAATTAAAACTGTTTATGTTATTATTGAATTGAAAATAACATAAAAAACTTCGAAATTTTTAATTTTTGTATCTGATGATTGTTTTATTTCATAAATTAAATAAAAAGCAGTATCTAATGACATTATATCTAGTAACACATATAATAACCAATATCTAATTATATACAAGTTAGTAAAGAAGTGGACGTCACGTTTCACATTACCGGAGTTAATTGCTGACCCGTGTTAATAGTTAAAGATATTGCGAGTGGAAAGTGTGAAAATTATTTTGAAAATGTGAATAACATAAAACGTAGCTTAAGTATCAGCATTTTTTTAATATTCATACACACAATACAATAAAATTCGTGCTATAAATCTGGGACTTAGTATTGAAAATTAAACACTGTTAATTTTTAGTAATTTAATTATAATTCAACAAAGTTATACATTTGATTACTATTATATTAATTATATCAGTATGCGAAAATATTTCCTTAAAGTTGAATAAAATAAAATAATAATGTTGTTTATTATATTTTTTCCTAAACACTTATAGTTTTGAGAACATAAATTAAAAATACTTATGTTATTATTTAGTTCAAAATGACTTAAATCACGCCCAAATATATAATGTTTATTTTTACCTGATGATTATTTTAGTTTATAAATTAAATATAAAGCAGTATCTTATGAATTTATATCTAATAAAATATCTAATGGCATTATCTAAAAGGCGATATCTAATAGCATGGAAATGGGTAAAGAAATGGACATCACGCTTCATGTTACCGTAGTCAGTTGCTGATCCGTGTTAATAGTTAGAGATATTGCGAGTGGAAGATGTGAAAATCATATTGAAATGTGAAGTACAAACATGTGGCTTAAGTATTTGTATTTTTTTATATCCATGTACGCAATATAATAAACATAGTACATCAAACTTGGGGCTTGGTATTGAAAATTAAATACTGTTATTTTAAGCTAATTTAATTACATTCTACAAAGTTATATATATTTAATTACTACTATGTTAATGATATCAGTACGTAAAAATATTTATTTTAAACCAAATAAATTAAAATTATGATATTATTAGTTATATTTTCTTCTGAATTATACTTCTGAGTACATAAATTAAAAATACTTGCTGATATTATTGAGTCAAAAATTACATTAATAACAACCAAATTGTTAATGTTTATTTTTATCTGATGATTGTTTTAGTTCATAAATTAAATATAAAGCAATATCTAATGACATTATATCTAATAACATATCTAATAGCAATATATAATAATACATATACAAGTAAGTAAAGAAGTAGACACAAGTAAGTAACGAAGTAAACATCACGTTTCAAGTCATCTGAGCTAATTGCAGATCCGTTTTAATAGTTAGAGATACTGCGAGTGGAAGGTGTGAAAATTATATTGAAAATGTGAAGGACATAAAACATGTAGCTTAAGTTTCAACATTTTTTTTTATTCATGTACGCAATACAATAATTTAATACTTTACTTTTGGTGCTGAAAATTAAATAATGCTGTTTTATAGTAATTTAATTAAATGCAACAAAGTTATATATTTCACTACTACACTGTTAATGATATCAGCACGAAAAAAATTACTCAAGACCAAATAAAATAAAATAATGAAATTATCAATTGTATTTTTTTCATAAACATTTACAATGCTGAGTACATATATTAAAACTATTTATGTTATTATTCAGTTGAAAATGACATTGAGTTTGAATTCCATAACAAATTAGCCAGTGTGTATGGGCAAATGTATCCAGAAAAAGGGCTTACCGTAAGGGATCTATTAATATTATTACTATACATTATAACATTTATTTTTTTATCTCTATGAGATTTTAGTTGAAATATCGTTATTTAAATAATTTAATTCATTTAAGTAAAATTAATGACATACTACGTTATATTAAACCCCGCTTTCAAATGATTTAATTTGCATTGAGTGCCATTAAGCAATTAAATTTAACTATTTATCAAAATTTTTTGAACAAATTTTTTTAAATAAAACTTTTGCTGCTTAGGATTACACCCAGTTTTCCATTCATGCAATGTTTTCAAAAATATTCTTTGTCAAGAATATTTTTATATTAATATATTAAGTTTGTTTTAAGGAAAAAACTCGTGGTGAGGAGTATCTTATTTAGTTTTGTTTTTTCTTCAAAAACTTTTTGAACTACAAAATAATTCAAATTTATATGAATAATAAACTTGGCTCTTATTAGCAAGTTTATTGAATGTCATATAAACTAATTTTACTGACACAATATAACATTATAAAATTAATAGTGTCACTCATGAAAACGTTCTCATTAATATACGCATGAGTGCTTTGCGAGATGATGTTACTTCCTCTTTACTGGCTACACTAGAAAGCGAGAAAATGATATTGGTATCATATTTAAGGATATAAATGAATGCAGTTTGCTAAACCTATCATTCATATCACTCTCTTTCACACGTACACTTATGGACACACAGGTTTAATGGACAAGTCACTTGTTTACATAGGTATATGATGAATATGTGAATGCATATGGGAAAAAAATCCCGCACGCGTGCATATTCTATACATTTGTATGTATGTGCGCGCGAGAGAGAAATTGCAGGTTCCCACCTCTTTAAATAATAACTTGTTGAAAAAATTGCTCTTATTAAGGCTCTTATTAAATTGCCCTTATAACACACACACACACACACACACATACATATATATATATATATATATATATATATATATATATATATATATATATATATATATATATATATATATCGGTCAGGTCTGTATATCCGTTCGGAATCGGCTTTAAATTGTAGGTCCCGGGTTAATTAGCCCTCGTGTAACAAACAGTTGACCGTAGCGCTCCAAACCAAATCAAATCAAACCTTTCAGGATTTCCTTTATTATTATTTTTTATTATCCTGCATTTAAAGGTTCTTTTACAGCTTCTAAAGAGCATAATACACTTGACTTACAATGCATACTTGCGCTCGAGAGGGGCCTGGGTAAAAAATGTCTAACAAAGAGGGGGGGGGGTAGAATAATCCCTCTCTTGACAGGGATTGATCTATTCATTGCCATAATATTCAAATCCTTCCCTCGACTAGACCTTACCTTTCTAGACGATTCGTTGCGCTTACTCCAAGTTTGCTAGTTCTAAATATTTACCTACAGACTGGTTTCTTTGGTTAGTATAGGTACACAATTGGATCCGGTAGGCAACGCTGCAATCACATTTCAGAAATTTTTTTATTTTCATGAATTTTAATGATGTATACACGTGCATTTAATAATTGGATCCGGTAGGCAGAGCTGCAATTGCGTTTCAGAAATTTTATATCTTTATATATATATTTCTTCTGTCCGTGTGTATGTCACTGAACTCCTCCTAAACGGCTGGACTGATTTTAATGAAATTTTGTGTGCGATTAAGTTGATTCGAGAATGGTTTGGATTCACAATTTGATCCGATAGAATATGTTTTTTTAATTAATTTACATATTTATATGTTGTTGTTGATCTTTGGTTAGTTTAGGTACACAATTGGATCCCGTAGGCAGCGCTGCAATCGCGTTTCAGAATTTTTTTATTTTCATGAATTTTAATGATGTATACACGTGCAATCAATAACTGGATCCGGTGGGCAGCGCTGCAGTCGCGTTTCAGATATTTTTTTTCATGAATTTTAATGCTGTATACATGTGCATTGAATAACAATTAACTTAACCTACAAATTTAAATTGTCATTTCTCATTTCATTCTATGCAACTTATGAAGTATTGAACAGCTCATTGATTAGTCATACTAATAGCCATATTAATGAAATTTCATCCACATTCTTGCTAATTTTAAGATAGGTCGAGTTGTGATAACTTTACACGTGGTGGTGTAATGTTTTTTAAAAATAATTTTCTTTTACATATTTTTTCATCAAAACGGTCCAAACAATTTATAGTTTATTAAAATAATTTTATGATTTTTGGATTTACAACGTTTGAACAGCACAACGACTGTTGGGTCTGCTAGTATATATATATATATATATATATATATATATATATATATATATATATATATATACATCTTGAAGTGTATTTATGCATTTTGTATGCGTTATGCCCAATACGTGTCATCATGTAGGTCCTTATATAATAAACTTTCTGTTTCTTGGTGATGTTATGGCTACAGATCTAAACATTATGACAGATAGATTTAATATCTGTTTTATTTTATTGTTTTCATCTAGATAATCTGAAAAATGAATTATTATCTTTTCAGTAATTCGGAAACTGGCTCTTCTTGCAGCATGTTCTGCTACTGTCCGTTAACGGTCAACTCGCCAGGGGTTACAGCCAGACCACAGAATTTACCCTTTTCCCTCTACTCAGCTGCATCTTCTCAATGTAAGTAGATTTTTCCCCTTTAAATGCTACAGGTTTTAACTTTAAAAAAATTATGTACATATATTATTAAAAAAAACTATTTTTTATTTCGTATACCCCACCTGATTTATGAATTATATCTTTTTTAAATCAGTTTACTATTTGTATTATTTATCAGACCTTAAAAAATTCTATGCTTTGAACTCATCTGTACAGGTGTAGTCAGTGGTGCTGCCATTTTTGCTACAACTACCATGAACTTGAAACTTGAAAGTGGAGCCTAACTTAACCTTAGATAAGACTTCTACAGCTTACAATTATTTGAAAATCACATTTAAAAAATATCAAAATTTATTCACGAGCACACACACACATATTTCGAAATGCAATATATATCTATGTATGTATGTATGTATGTGTGTGAGCGAGTATAAATTTAAATTTTTGTATATATGAATTTCAAATAATTGGAAGATACTGAAGTCTTATAAATTCCCGTTTAAATGTGTTCTTCCATAAGCATCCTTCTCCCAATTTATTCCTTTTCTTCGTATGTTTAAAATTTCTATAAGTACCACACTCATGCCTGTATACATATAAACGTGTACGTACATTCCTCTGCGATTAATTCATGGACTTTACCACTCCCTAAGCTAAATAGGATTTACGTATGCGAAATATAGTACGGCTTTTAATATACAAACTGCACTTTAAAAGGATTATTACAAAGGTGAGCACATATAGTTACCACGTTCATCTGAGTAAACTGACTTCCGACGTGGGCCAATAGTGAAACGCAATATTAGAAAGCGCTTTATTTGTGAAATATCTGTCACTCTGCATAACCTTAGGTCAATAGTCACCTTTTTTGGAATGATTACATTTTCCTAAAATACTAAAAAAAGTTTATTTGTGTGGTTTTGGAATAATACTAAATGCAGATATTGTTTTTAAAGATTAGAAGTGGAAGAAGAAAGAGGTTCAGAAATCTAATTCTGCATCATAAAGCAAACATAAAGGGAACTCAATTCAAGACACACGCACCACATTAGAAAAAGAATAACACAGTGATTCCCAACCGGTGTGCCGTGGCACTTATGGGTGCAGTAAGATAGGCGAGGGGAGTCGCGAGATTCTTTTTGGGATAAACAAAAAATTTATATATTTTCACTAAAATTGCTTATTACTGCCGTAATGTGGGTTTATAGCATTATTTAATGTTCATAAAAATACGAAATTTTTTTCAAAAAAAGTTTGACACGTAGACTAAACAATATCAAAGGGCCATTCAGCTTCATATTATTAATAAATATTCCCCTGAACGATATTAATGAAATCTGTACTGAATTTCAACTGACTTGAACCATCTACAGACTGACTTTAATTTTACAAAAGATGCTTGATTACATAAGTAACACTGTGCCACCCAAACACTATGTTTCAAAATACACTGCTCAAAACAGTTAGGGGAGCACATGGTTTTAACGAAATTACGCAAATACTTACACCGATAAGTAACATAAAATAAATCATCCATAATTTAAAGCCTAGCAGGAAACAGAAGAAGAAAACTTCATATGCAAATCAAAGTGCATGACGTCAAAAACCAGAAAAAGAACATAAGGGCGGAAATCGGGATATTGCAGAAACGTCTGTTTCACTGCCTTAACTGTGAAATTCGATTGCTCAGTTATTCTTTTTGAGAAAAGGTGACTTGAAAATGTCTCAACAACGTGATTTACCAGAATCCATGGCATGGCGTATTATAGGCAGACTTGAATCCGGGCAAACACAACGTAGTGTCGCGGACGCTGTTGGAGTCGCCAGAAGTGTCGTTGCAAGGCTGTGGAATCGATTCCAAGAAACAGGGAATGTTAGACGTCGACCAGGGCAAGGTTGGCCACGCGCCACTACAGCAACTGATGACCGGTATATACTGTTAACAGATCGTCGAAACAGAACAGACAATGCTAATCAGCTGCAAAGACAGTTGCTCTTGGCAACAGGACGAAGGGTGTCCAGCCAAACAGTACGTAATAGGCTTCATCAGGGAGGTCTCTATGCACGTAGGTCAATGGTCTGCATTCCGTTGACCTGACGCCACCGTGCGGCCCGAAGAAGATGGGCTGCTGAACATCGAGATTGGGAGCAACATGATTGGAGCCAAGTGCTGTTTACAGACGAGTCCCGATTCAGTCTGGAGTGTGACACCCGACGTGTTTTGGTATGGAGGGAAAGGGGCACTCGAAATAACCCCACATTCGTTCGTGAAAGGTCACAATACAGACGAGCTGGTTTTATGGTATGGGGTGGAATCATCATAGGTGGACGTACGGACCTGCATATCATTCGGAATGGTACTTTGATGGCCCGAAGGTATGCAGACGAGATACTGAGACTTCATGTCATACCTTACGCTGCAGCCACTGGAGATTCCTTTGTTTTCCAGCATGATAATGCCCGACTGCATACATCTCGTCTTGTGGAGAACATTCTTGAAGGTGAAACAATACAGCGCATGGAATGGCCAGCGTGCTCTCCTGACCTGAACGCAATCGAGCATATTTGGGATATGCTAGGACGCTGCATTGCTGCGAGACCAAGGCCTCCTTTTACTCTCTGAGACTTGGAGATTGAACTTCTTGAGGAGTGGAACAGTATTCCCCAAAGTCTTATCGATAACATCATCGCATCCATGGAAAACAGGTGTGCAGCAGTCTTAGCTGTGTGAGGAGACCACACGCCATATTAAAAATCTTGCATCAATTCTAAACAATACTTCTTTTTTTATCGTTTACATGTAACCAAATTGTTGCCCTAAATCATCTTTTCATGTATTTTCCATATTTTCAAAGAATTAAAGCTTAATTACATATTTTTTTACGTTTTTTTTCTGTATTGTGCATCGATACGAGTGTACTATCCATTTTATTCCAAAACGTGGCTGTCTCGCACGGTTTTCTTAACTTCTTTGCTTGCTCCCCTAATTTTTTTGAGCAGTGTATAACGTATACAGTAAGGGAATTTTGAATAATTTTAGCCTTTTAGTATTATGTGAAAATTAATTTTATGTATTATTTGAAATATAAGTACACGATATATATTAATATTAATTATTATGAACATAAAACATAATATGCATTACTGTTATACATTATGTACATAGATAAATCTCTACTACCATTCAGCTCTCTATGTGTTCTCTAATGAACGTAATAATATGAACGATCTTCGAAGAAAACTAAGTGTTTTGGTTCTGGAACCACAAACAGAAAAAGGTTCCACATGTTATCAGGAAATAAAATAGAAAAGAAGGGTTTTACTCAGAAATAGTAAAATGTTTTACAAAACTGTATTTAAGAAATGCATGTACCTCTGTAAAACAATATACTTTTATACGATACACTGTAAATACAGACGTTTTTCTTATCACTCTTGGTATGTTATAAAAATGAAACGCATTAATTTTTTTGAACCCCTGAAAAGGATATGCAGAGGGAGAGTAGATATGTGGATAAAGAAAGCAATCATAAAAATGCACTGGAAATGATCTGAACTTTTCAGAGCACCTCTGCGAAAAAGTTAAATACTTTCTACCAGAATAAAAACGGAAGTATCCAATAAACAAAAAAATTTAAATTGAAAAGAAAAAGGTTGAAGTATAACGTATATCAAATTTATCAAGAGTTGCGTGAGAGATATTCTATTTTAGAAGCTGGTCTGTTTTACTTCTGAACATTATATGCGTCTATTAGATCAACCCCAGTGTAGCCCTTTTCGAATATTTGCGCAAAAGCGAAATCATGCATAAGCAGCTACAAATACAATAAACCCCTAGAACGAGGATCGTTTTCCTTTAAACTATTTGTTCAATATTTTCTGTTTCAATAACTCAGTGCCGAAAAACGCGAACATTACGTAGGCAGGAAAGGTTACAGGAGATAAAACACATTTCTCGCACCAAAACGATGTTTATTGAACACTTTCTCGAAAAGTGCCGGTTCTCCGAAACCCTATTTCCTCTCCACGCGCTTATATCTTTGCGGCTCCGCGGAAAGATACTTATATTTTTCAACAACCACACCACGTACGAAGAGAGGATGTTTTAGTATGCAGATGCCATTGTAACCCATTCTGATGTGCGCAGTTTGGGGTTCGAGCGGCACAACATGCAAATAAAGCCCAGAAATCGGACCCGAGTCTTCTGCTTCCTAAACCTTCTTTGCGTTTAGAGTTTCTGGTTCCAGAATTGAGCGTTTCTGGGAGAATATCTTTTGATCGTTTGTTTGCTTTTTCATGAGTGATAGTGTATGTATCCCTGCCCCCCTCCCCCCTTTCCCCTGATTCACTACCCTCCCTATATTTTTATTTTGAAGCCTCCGCTTGAAACGTTGTCCGTAATTGGTCCAAATTGGATCAAATCTAACTCCTATAAACGCATCAAACTCTTGGCTACCCCTTGGGAAAACCCCGGGATGAAATAAAAAGGAATGGAGTAGACTAAAGGCTCCCAGATTTCCTGCTTTATCGCCCACCGGGGAGATGGTATGACTTTTAACTAATATTAATTGCTTTGCTGTTAGTTCTCAATCGCATTTGAAGCATAATCTTAATTGCTTCGCTAATGAGGCAGCTCTTGATATAATTTAAGTGTATTTCCCGAAGTAAAGTTGGAATCTGAAAGTTGATATGCTTGGCTAATCTTATGTGAGTGTTTTAATGAACTTTGATTGCGGCTGCAGCGACAACGACCCTTTAATTTAAATTGTAATAAGATTAAAAATTTTTGAAGAAAATCAATTAAATTTTCATGAAAATATATTTCGGTAAAAGTTTTCGATTTGTCTTCATTTTCGCAGGCTTGATGTATAATGGAAATCCTCAAATTTGCGCTAATGAAAATAAATTTTGTAAGCATTTTCAAAATGTTAGTTCAAAAAAACTGAAATGTAATGGCTATGTGGAACTTTATAAGTAATCGCTTAGGATTATAAGTAATCGCAATTAGAGAATGACATCAATTAAAAAAAAGAGGTGCATTATGTAATAAATCAATATGTGAATTTTTCACATTTATCTCATTAAAAGTGTTTTTTAGTTTTTGTTTTATTTCCTTATTAATTATTTACTAGTTGGTACCCGTCAAAACATGACGGCTAGATAGTAAATAAATGTACTAATATGCAAATTATACTCAACACATCATTGCCAAGTGTTGAAAATCATAATAATGCGCAGAAACAAATTAATGTGTTTAAACGGCCTCATGCTTAGTGAGTATCTAAAACCAAATTTAAAAATGTCACTGAGCATGCGCAGAAAGCAATTTTTTATTTATATTGTAAATTATCGCTAATTAAACATCCCTAAATAAACAATTTCCACGAGGTTTAATCTTATATTTCACAAACATAATTATCATAATATTAAAAATGTCAGAGAGAGATCTAGAGAGACTCCTCGGATTAAACATGCTTATCATTAAAACATGTCACTGAGCATGCGCAGAAACAGTGAGTTTCTAAAGAAAGATTTAAACTGACTGAGAATGCGAAGAAATCAATTTTTAATTGCAAATTATCTCTAATTAATTGAAATTGCGGTTACAAAATCCAAATTTGATAAATGTGCTGATTACAATCTTTCTTTTAAGACCAAAGTGAAGTAAATTGATGCAGTAGTTTTCTCTCATGGACTGCCCAAAAAGTCGGCTTAGCAACTTAAATATATAGATTATAAACTGTTAAGAAAATAATACTTTATCCTTTATATTCGTATTACATTCGTACAAAGTTTCGTCATTTCTATTTATTCTTTGACTCTAAATTATTAACCGAATCTACATGAAAAATGACTGTACCAAGTAGTCTCCAGCAATTAGTACTTTCTTTTGCACTTTTTAAATTTAAGACGCTATTTATATACAAAGCATTTACTAAATAATGGAATCGTTTTATAAAACAGAAAATGTTCTATATTACTATAGCGATGACCACCGTTTAATTTATACCAATTAAATTCTAGAAACTGACAGATACCACAAGTCTCAATGGGTTCGTCTGGATTTTGATATACCATCCTGTATGAAAATTCTGTTCGAGATATTCGCTCTTACAAATATATGAAAGCGGAATTAGTTATTTATTCAGTTTCCCCCCTCATATAGATCATAAAGGCTTAGAGATGTTTAGGTCTGGGATTAAATTAAAAATATATCGAATATGCTTGAATTTCCCTCACACTTTTCAAATAAATTTTGCTCAAGTCCACTGGTGTCAAGACAGGCGTCACCATTATGGAAGACATTATTAACTGAAGGAAACAATTTTTGTACCATTTGATGCTCTTGGTTCAACTAAAGAGTCTGTGGTTCAGTGACTTTATAAATCAGGATGATAATAGCGCTTGCCGGAATCTATGATATTGCTGACAATACTCTGACTAATTTCTCTTAGCTGAATGGGAACTAAGCGAGCAGATGTAAACGCTTTTGGGGTCCTTCAAACATAAACACTCCTGTTAGAGGAGAACGTATTGAAAGTTTATTCATTAGGTCATATTATATGCATCTAGTTGATTATCTGTCTCGATATCGACTCATATCCTAAAACTATATGTATCGGCAAGTAAATATTGAATTATTTATTCAAGTGTTTCTTATGGAATTCAGCTTATGAACAATTATTATGATATGAATCCGAGGGACTAAATTGCAATCCTAATATATAATATTAAGATACTGTCTATGAATAATGCTATGTGTAGTGAATCTGATTTCTAAAACAAATAAACTAAGGAAAAACTAAAATTTACAAAGTATTTCAGGCAAGGTTGTCACTCTTGCTGAAAAATAATGTTCAAATCCATTTTGAGCTATTTTTTTTGGTAGATACAAAAATATTTTTAAAATTTTCTATTGACAAATAATTGGCAAAATAATTTCTTCTCTAATACAAAAATAAGTATATGAGTAGATACTATAAATGTTTTATAAATGTTGAACACGAGTGAGCTTCTGGAAAATGACAGTTTTCTTGAGAATGAGTTTTTTATTGATCGTAAGTTGGGTTCATACTTTTTTACAAAGCACATATGCTCTTGGTATATTGCTCTTGGTCTATTACTTGAACTATTCGTTTTTGAGCTTCTGATTACTGCAATTTAAGAGCTTTCTCCTTATCAGGAAACATACCCATCACATTTAATATTTTCGAAAGTTTCAATGTTTATATTTTTCCAGAAAAGTAACTAAAAACGTGGGAACTCGAATTAATGTGACCAGTTTTCTTCGCCTCCAGGAAATCGCAGAAATTTTTATTGTGTAACTTTTTTCTCCTGATCTAATTTCAAATCAAGTCCAAAGTTAACGAACCTTTAAAATCAAGTCCAGGTATCGAATTTATTCCCGCTATTAATAAATAATCCAGGGTGCATATTTAAATTTTCTAAGATCATATTAATAAAAGCAGGGATCGTTCAGCGAAGGTCTTTGGATGGTCATTGCATTTTTTGTAAGTTTGGATACCTTATGTTCTTGAGTCAACATTAGTGATTTTACTTGGCCACTAGCTAACCTTGAGAGAACTGATTTTTTTACCACTTTCGAAAATCATTGCTTATCCAGGAAGATATATAAGACACCGAATTATGATCAGGCTCTGTATGTATTTTTCTTAATATTTGTTAGGTTGGTTTATGGATAGCTACGGCCAGCTTTTGCTACAAGATATCTAGTAGTCATTGTTGTATCTAAATTTGAGTTCTCAAAGTGGACAGAATATTGCTGAAAACTTCCTCGCAATTGTTTTAATCTATGTTTTTTCCACCAATGCTAATATTTGAATAATTTATTTATAATTTGATTATTAACTAGTACATTTACTTTATTATTCATAATTATTACACTGTACCTATATGTATGAATTAACAAAAAGCAGTTAGTCATACATCTCGAATGTGAATTTGAAATTACTAGTTCCCCTTTACCCCTGAATATAAGGTACTTTATAACGACTCAAAACTCAGAGACATGCTTTCACATTCCTTTTTTTTAAATACTCAAAAACTCATTCAGGAATAAACTGCCCATCCCCCCCTCCAGAAATCAAACGGGAGAACAGACCATTATACCTGGGATCCAGGGTATGATCTACTTTTAGAAGCCAGAGTAATTATGAGGTTTTATTAGCATATCTCGTTAATATGGTATACTTCTCAGAAGCTATCGGACTTGTAGAGTGCCACTAAAGAACATCAAAAAACGGCACCATCCGAACCAAAACATTTCTTTATAGCGGATGAAAAACGTTTCTAAATGCAATACGCAGCGAATAATTTTAAAATTAATCTTCAAAAAGTGTTTTTAATTCTTTACAAATTACGTGTCGCATTGGGTTCATGCGACCGTAATATAAAACATATTTTTTGAGTCAATCTGGAAGTTTCGGTATATCCTTTAAACTTTAAGTTTTAATTAAGTTTCAATATTATGGGACTCATTAGCAGCGTTATGAGACCCAAGTCATATAGAAATAGAACGACATCGTTATCTGAAATCACGCGGTCTATCAACTTATAAAGCACTGTATAAATCTCATTATCTATATTTTGCTCATGGTACCTGAAATGCTAACTAAAACCTCATGCCCTAAATATCATGCCATACAAAAATAGTTATTAATTTATCCATCTTAAGAAAAATTGTATTCTGCCGATCAATAGATATTCGGTTTTAGGACTCTAGAATGAGAAAAATAAGGAGTTCAATGTTTACGGACTAAACATATGAATTTTGAAAAATTATTGTGTTATTTATTCGATATTTTCCAATAGTCTTAAATAATTCATTTTTATGTACAGTACATCCTCCGCAAATCGGCATGAGTAAAAACTAAATAAAAACCTCTCTCCTACTGGTGTGTGGGTGAACGAGCGTTGAAACTTGCTGGAGCAGCACTCTCTTGGCGACTGGGCTTTTCCACCGGCAACCCTGTTTCATATCTTTAACATTAATGGGTTTTGGAGTTACGTGAAGAGGGGGTTGAACAGCACTGACACCTCTTCCTTATGCCCTGCAGTGCCAAAAAGTCTTTACGCGAAAAATACCAGCCACTCCATTCAGCAGGCTAATCTTGTCCGCAGCTATGCATTGCCGAAATCCTAAATCTCCTTAAGTCAATTGGAATATTTTCTCGCCGCTCTCTGCAAGGGTACCGGCGTTTTTCCGCCTCAAAACAATCTCATTATGCAAAGTGGAAAACGAGCTTCTCTCCTCCAAAGGCACGAGGCCCAACCCTGAAGTGATTTGAAATGCTCGAGGCTTTCGAAAGGCATTTTCGAAGAGTTCAATTTGTACAGACACTTCTGTATAAACCGGAGGAGCTCACGGATAAAGTTATTTTGTATGAAATACGGCTGAGGTACTTAATTGATATGTTTCTCGGTGGTTTTTATTTTCTTGATTGAATTGTTGTCTTATCATTGTAAATGGTCATATCTGGAACTGAAATCCTTTGTCGGTGTTTTTGAAGAATTTTAACAATTGCGAGTAAAAACAGTGGAAAAACTCAAAACAAACGGGTGAATCTTTTTGAGAAACCGTTACAGTAGGGATATAAAGAAGTTTTTCCAAGCTGTATTTAACCATTTGTTAACATAATCAGAGGGCATTTAACAACTTGAAGTGATTTGAAATGCTTGAGGCTTTCGAAAGGCATTTTCGAAGAGTTCAATTTGTACACACACTTCTGCATAAACCGGAGGAGCTCACGGATAAAGTTATTTTGTATGAAATACGGCTGAGGTACTTAATTGATATGTTTCTGTTTTTATTTTCTTGATTGAATTGTTGTCTTATCATTGTAAATGGTCATATCTGTAACTGAATTCCTTCATCGATGTTTTCGAAGAATTTTAACAATTGTGAGTAAAAACAGTGAAAAAACTCAAAACGGACGAGTGAATCTTTTTGAAAAACAGTTACAGAAGAGACATGAAGAAATTTCTTTTAAGCAGTATTCAACCATTTATTAATTCTGTATTTTTCGAAGGTTGGTTTTGTAAGGAAGACTGCAGAAAAACTTCCTTTATACATTTCTAATCTTTTTTTTCTGAGTTATAAGTAAATTTCTAAATTCTCAAAACGCTTTAATTAAATATAATGCTAAAGGATTTTAATAACACGCTGCTTAACTCAGCCTGTATTTCATTTATATATGTAATATTACCAGAAGGGAAAATCTAATTTTTTTAAATGCGTTCTCCATTTTGCTAGCAAATCCATTTTGGAGGCAAACAGTACAACTCATCAAATGAAACAGTGGAGATCACGAAGAAGTGTAGAATGTGATCTAAAACTCCCAGAGTCTTCGCAGGTAACTGTAAATTAAATGACAGGAGGCAAAATAGGCGTAATAACTAAATGAAGGCAGCTTTCTAACTCAGCTAGACAGCTTAGTTTTAGTGACTTGTCGTTTTTAAGTCTTATTAACCTACAGGTAATGTAGATGAGAATATAAAATTGCTGGAAATAATAAAGAAATTTTCACTGCGCTCTCCAAGAAAGCCTAACAAACCAAACCAACAAACAATTTTATAAAGGATCAAAAATTAAAAAAAATTGGCCTGGGAAGTATCTCTGGACTGGGAGCCCTCTGCTTACATTATAAATCAGTTAACAACAACTCTTAGTTTATTTGGACTTCAACATTTCAACTGTTTTAACTTCAAAACGCTGAATATTAAAATACCGAACTCCAAAGTAGGATATATGGGGAAATTCTGTCAAATTGAGTCAGAGTCAGAAATGGCCTTGCACCTTTAAGTCTACTTTAGAAATCTTGATGTTTCTTCAGATCAACACTCGGGCAATTCCTCTTCCGGGAACGGCAAGTCCGTCACACACACACACACGCTACCAAAGTCGATATGAGTTCTTTGATTTTTTGACCCTGCAGATTTGACAGAAAATCAACACAAAACATTTCAATTGCAACAAAGATTAAAATTCGATTAATGTTCTTAGCCATTCAGAAAGTGAAATCGAGAGGACACAATAAAAGAATATATATATATATATATATATATATATATATATATATATATATATATAAGAATATATATATACACAGTGATAGAAAAAATACTGCTCTATGCGTCTGAAAAATGGTATAGGGATAATGTAACCTTTAATGCAAAACTGAAACAGGTTCCATTTCTATTAAATATTACTAAGTGCTATCGAACTGTGGCAACAAATGCGCTAAATGTGCTGGCTGGGTGCGTACCCTTAATCATAAAGGCAAAAGTCAATAGTATAATATATAAAATATATGATGAGGAAAGAGAAATGAAAATAGACGGTGAAATTTATAATAAAGAAAATTGTGAAATTAGAGAAGTTAGAATCATTAATTTAGGAAACCTCATAAGTCTAGATTGGACAATAGACAGTAATCCCAGAACGAAAGTAAAAATTTATACCGATGGCTCAAAGAAGCAAGATAGAACAGGGGCCGGGGTGGTTATCCTTAAAGAAGCTGGAGAAAAGGTTATAATTAAAGAAAGGATAGATGGAGGGAGTTCCTATGAGGCGGAACTTAGAGCCTTGCAAATAGCCATAGAGAGAATGAGAGAAGAGAATATTAAGGAATTTGATGTATATACGGATTCTAAGAGTGCTTTAGAATCGCTAAGATCAATTAAATTTAAAGGAAAGATAGTAGAAGAAATTAAGGATATTATAATAAAGGAAAATATGAAGGTTCACCTACATTGGGTCAAGGCGTATGTAGGAATTGCGGGAAAATAAGAGGCAGCAAAAGCTGCTACTAAGTTAAGTGAGATAGGTATAAGATATAAACAGACAAAGAACAAGATTAAAACAAAAATGAAAAAATTTGGATAAAAGTTATGGCAAGAAGGGTGGGAGAGGAGTATTAAAGGAAGAAAGGTATATGAAATATATAAAGAGGTTAAAGAAGGGCGTGTAAGTGGAGATTTTAAGATAAACCAACTTATAACAGGTCATGGTTGTATAGGGGAATACCAGCACCGTTTCCATCAAAAAGTGATCTATGTAGTTGTGGGGAAGAGCAAACTGTGGACCATTGTCTATTCAGGTGTCAACAGTTCCAGGAGCTTAGAAGAGACTTACCAATGGACGTAGAGACATGGTCGAAAAGTAGATTCGTCGGGGATTTTTATTGAAGGCGTTTCGTAAAAAAAGTTGTTAGTATCCTTATGGATGTCCATAATTGTAAAATGGTGGTGTTAAAATATTGACAGAACAATTGTTAATTGAAATGTAATGCAATGTGTTAAATTATTGTGAAATGTAATAACAGAGTAAATTGTTAATTATAAAGTAAGAGTAATCGTAATTGCAAAGCAATGCAATACGTTAGAGTTAATGAGAAATGTGATACTCGTGTAGTAAGGTGATAATTAAAAAATAAGCTTTTAATGAGTTAATAGTAAAGAAATATATCAACAGTAAAGAAATGTAAGGTGCTAATTTTTAGTGTAAGTAAAAAGAAAATAATTCTATGTTAAGTTATTGCACTCACCAAATATAATGTATATGGTGTATTATATATTATACATAAAGGCAGTGTTATGTATTATTATGTATTAGATGTTTTTGTATTGTTATGTTTTGATTATTCTGCATTGTTTAGTGTATACCGATTTTGTTTAATGGTGGAGTTTAATTTGGCCCACCTAAATGTAGCTAATTTGTTTTGTTGTTGTACGGTTTGATAAGTGAGCACTCCTTGTGTTAAAATTTGTGTTAAAATTTGATGAATAAGAAATGTATAATCGAACTTAAATAAGATATAATAAGGTCAAATTTATAAGTCCAGATGGAACACGGTAAAATAGAAATTAGTTTTGAAACTGTCGATAGAATTGACGATTTAAGAAATTTAAGAATTTTTTATGTTTTAGCACCAAATTAATAAGTTAATTAACAAATTAAGGAATTAAAATTGCTGCCACTGAAATAGATTTAAAAAACAAAAAAAGGATTTGATATTAAGAATTAAAATTTTTAAGATACAGGTCGTCGCTTTTTGCGCGGAGGATGCTTTTATATAAACGCCGTTTAAGCTCACGCTGTGGTCGGCAGAACATCTCGAATATATATATATATATATATATATATATATATATATATATATATATATATATATATAATATATATATATATATATATATATATATATATATATATATATATATATATATATATATATATAATATATATATATATATATATATATATATATATATATATATATAATATATATATATATATATATATATATATATATATATATATATATATATATATATATATATATATATATATATATAACATTAGGTTAAATGTTAATAATCCATCTACAACCCCTTACTAGGTTTAAAGTTGCTATTTTAGTAGTAAAATATAATTTTACTATTACCTTAGAAAGTATTATTATTATATATAGATCATTAATATATTTTGGATATATTTCAGATAAAAATATTTATTCTTGTTACAGTTTTGAATAGAAATTACATCATATTACATAGCCAAAAAATTGATTAATTTCGAAAATATATGAATTAAAATAGAACGCGCCTCGAAGGAAGTAGTTTTTTTTATTGTTTACATATGGTTTTAGGAAGAAACAATTTTTGATTTTGCCGATCCGTTGGATAAAGATGCTTCATTAGACTATTAAATAACAAAAGATAAGCAACATTATGTATAAAATTATTTCCAAAGGTAAGCGCGAAATCCAGCAGTGCTAAGCAATACAAGAGTATGCCATTTAGTAAAGAAAGAAACTGAATAAGAATATAAAAATCAACAAAATTAAACATCTGAAAACCCAGATTTAAAATTAGGGAAGCAAGAAATAGGCTTTTGAATTGTAGCTTTTGAATTCAATCTCCAGGGTTTTCTGACTATCACACTGCTCAGACTCACACATTTTAAGTTCATTCGTATTGCTGGGCCGACCACATGGTATAGCGCTTAGCATCGTGATCTTCCCCGCTGTGGGCTTGGGCTCAAAACTCGAATAAGTCTTGGTCGTTTCCGTGTCGTTCACTCATAGGGAGGAATGCTGGATCACCCCCTAAATGGTGCTCCCATAATAAAGTAGCCAGCAAGATCTCCCAGTGAAGAACAAAAGGCGAATGTCTCACGACAAGTACCTCCACGTCAGGAAAAATAATTACAAGATAAAAAGAACTTTTTATATACCATGTTTTTAAATTTTCTGTTGAATCATATAAACTTGACAATTATATGTATTAATAAATGCTTTTTAAAATTTTTTTGATGAATTATCCTATCAACTTGAAAGAAAATGAAGTTAATTGGAAGTTAACTTGCGTTTAACTTTTCGTTCCCGTTCCGGTCAATAGATGGCTGCACCAGTCTACAAAACAAAATTAACTGAAAATAACTGAAAATTAATTTAATTCTGCTTAGAGATGGCTAAAAGTATTACAAAAATGCATTGTCATCGTGTTCTGAGCTATTCTAAAAGTTTCAAATGTCAATCTAGTCGGGAAGTTAGTTAAAAATCGATTGCAAGATTTGTACTTGACAAACACGCACACAATCAAGAAAGCAAGTTAATAAAAACATGGTAATTAGTTTTGAGTTTCTTAGTAAAATTATATTAGTAAACGTATATGGTGGGGGGATGAGATAGCGAACTTGTGTATGTTCATGAATTTTTTTTTGACCTATAAGGACAAATTCTTTTATTATTTAAATTTTGGAAAAGTTGAATATAAAGTGGGTCAAAACAATCCTATAACGAAGATTAGTTACGGATATTGCCCTATCGTATCAAACACATTGTTTTCCAACTTAAAACAAAAGCATAAACTAAAAAAAGGTCCATTTTTAATTTTACAACTGTATGCCTCGTTTGGGGAAAATGAGATTCATGACGAATTTGATGTTTCAAACAACTGTTTCCACATCTCCCTGATGTTCTATGAGTGAGAATATTCAATTTTACTTCTAGTTATTACAGTCTATAAGAATTACTTGCAGGGCCTTTTTATCGCATGGACAAATCGGGACTTTGCCCAGGGCCCCCTGATGCTAGGGGGCCCCAAAACCCCCTTGGTGTATGCACCTAATACTTCTAATAGTATGTATAACCCATGGATAGTTCTTATTTTTATAGATGTTCGTAAGGGGGGGGGGCAAATAGCATCTGCCCAGGGGCCCCCAGCGTTCATAATCGGGCCTTGATTGCTTGTTTATGAGGGGATATGCAGTACCCAAATCTCTTATTAAATAAACAACGTCAGTGTCCATTAAAGTATTTATATTCTCTTACAGATGCTGGTTACGGTTATCAAAACGATTTGCACGATGAGAGTTTTATGCGAAGAAAGCAGAGGAGAAACCGAACGACATTTTCAGTGCAGCAGGTATGAGTGCAATTTTTTATTATACTTAATATAGAGGAGTATTTTATCTTCAAATTCACTAAATTTTATGCTAACTCACTGCTACCTTAAAACCCCAATATAATCTTCTTCAGCTTGTTTCATGTATTCTTCAACGACAGATGGTAGTAGTTATTCCATATTGTTTGTGGTTCAAATGATAAAGTTTTTTAGTTTATGGAGAGATTTTACGTTACATAAAAATATAATATCAATAAGTTTAATATTATATATCCTTTTAACTTTCTTTCTACCACTACTTGATTTTTATACATGTCAAAATTCACTTTCCTTTAGTGTTTTCTCTACGTACACTTCTTACAAGCAAATGAGCATATTGGAAATAAATCTCTCTCTCTCTCTCTTTATACACACACAAACAAACATACACACACACACACACACACACACATATATATATATATATATATATATATATATATATATATATATATATATATATATATATATAACTTCCCTAGACAGCCACCCCTTGAAACGGCCACTTTTTTTGGGGACCATGACTTGCCGCATAGAGAAGTTTCACTATGTATATAAATATATGCATAATACACACACATATATAAAATGCATATGCATATGTATGCAAAGTGACCCCAAAAAGTATCTTATCCAATCTGTGTATAAAGACTGCGTAGTAGCAGTAGTCTTGTAAATATTTCATACTAACACAGGAAAAAACTGAATTCAGGTAATACACATAGATAGAAATACTTTACCTGGGTTATTGGATGCAAACAGTTCATAAATAAATGTATCATAATAACTCGAGCACGATACGTAGAGTAATTTAAGATTATATAATCAGACTGGAGTTTTGTTTGCCTTTAAAAACATCTAACCTTTGAGAAACTGTCAAATATTGTCGTATACGATTATTCTTATTGATTCGAGCTGATGCACTTCCATTTCTATCATTGAAAACGATAGTAATTCGTGAAGATTTAAGTTATATACAAAAGAAACAGCTCTCTGACATGGGCTTTAGTAAGTAAGCATAAACCTAGCAACAATGGATGTTCAAATATGTATTTTTCACTTATGCACCAACATTTATTTTTTTTTCTGAAATAAAATACAAAATTTTTTACAGAATAAAAATCGTGATATTATGTATCCTTGCTTCTAGAGAGAGAGCACGTTTATTATCATATATTTCAATGACTTTCTTCAATTCAGATGCGATTACCTTCATAACACAAAAAGTTTACCGATTACTTTTTCACTGTAAGGTAACTGAGTTTCTAAAATTGCAAATTCAAAGTTAGGGTTAGAGCTGAATAAAAAAAAATTTATGCAACTACTAGATGTTTACATCTTAATAACATAATTTATCTTTTGGGACTTTTTTTCAGTATAGATTAACTTGATACTATGCATATGAAAAGTTAATTTGTTAAAAGAAATTTAGTAAAAATGTCTGTTTTTCTGTTAGCTGGAAGAACTGGAGAAGGCATTCGCCCAAACACATTATCCGGATGTCTTCACGAGGGAAGATCTTGCCATGAAAATAAACCTCACGGAAGCTAGAGTGCAGGTGAGCTTTAAAACGTAATTTGTACCATATTAATAAAAAGCATTGAATGCAAAACGTATTATTTAATTGAAACTTAACATTGTTTACTCTTGGTGAACTTTGGGAAGTTTAGTTCCAACGAAATTTTAATTCCGTCGGGACTAAACCGGGTTAAACATTACTTGGCGCAGAAGAAATAAATAAGAAAAACATTTTCGCTGGTTATGCGTCTTGATGTGTCTAACAAATGTAAGCTTATAGTCCCGCGAAGCTTGAAATTTTGTTACTTGTTTACGCTAGGTAAAGAAGGGAGAAAGCGACTATTTAAGGAAATTCAGACCACGAGCGATTAGGAGTTTATACTAGGATTTTCGAAGCAGAAAGTCAGAAAACGACAGGAATAAATTTGGAAGGAAGGGAATTAAAAGATAAAGGTACAGAGCATGAAATAGTGGCTGTAGATAGTTTTAAGTAATTTAGAGACAGGAATATTAAGTCATGAGTAAAATGGGTGAAAATGCAGAGCAAAAATTTTTCTGTTTAAATTTGGAAACGGGTGCAGTTTTCATATATTTATATCTGTGTATGTATAAAAAAGATTTTTGTACGAATTCCTTGCCAAGATGAATACATATCATGTTTATTGTTTTTTGTATAGATATAATATGTGATATGACCGTATATTGCGATTAAAAAAGAAAATTAATATCCATCTGAAAACTCCTATTTATTTTTTTATTCAACAGATATTAATAATAATAATAATAATAATAACAATAATAATAATAATAATGATAATAATAATAATTTTTTTTGGGGGGAGGGTTGATTTTCTTTTATGATATTTTTTGTTTATTATCAGAGATTTTTCTATTTATATTTAACCCTTCAGCGGGCGCGCCCATGTATAGAGTGCAACATTTTCGTAATTTTGAATGGTTTGTCTTTACATGTTAGGTTTGAATGTTCTAAGCAGTTTCTATTTATAACTACACCCTTCCTAATGCAGGTCTGATTTTCTGACCCTTGTATTCCTTTCCATTCATTAGTAGTCATGATTTAACCGTGGTAAACCAACGATTATACTGGATTACAATACGACAAAAGTAGTGGTTGATGTACTCGATAAAATGTGCAGCTATTACACGGTATCCCGCATATCACGAAGATGGACACTATCATTGTTTTTTAGGTTTTTGTACACAATAGGAATCCATTCGCAAGTTGTTCTTAGATCCAATAAACCGGACAGTTTTGAAATAAGGCGATTGTATCTGAATTCTTTGGCCTTTAATTATAAATATATCTCAATATTATCAACATTTTATATCGTGACATAAAACGCAGAATTATTATTTTCAATTTGAAAAAAAGTTTATTACAAAAGGAATAATCAAGGTTGAAAGAGACATTGCACTTTGTGCCACGCGCGCCCGCTGGTGTTCCAAAAATCGGTGCTCCCGCTGAAGGGTTAAACGAAGTCAATTCTGTTTCTTCGCTCTTTTGGTTAATTTCTATAAGACAGATTTCGTACAAACGTGAGTAAACAAGCCACCATTATACGAATCACATGAAATTTTGATTTTATGTGCTAAAAAAATTTTCTAAGAATTTGATGATATGGTTTGGAAAAGATTGTATGATGAATTTTCTTTCCACGGCCCAATCTTTTATCACTGTGCAGTTTTGTTTTAAATTGTTCTATTCTTAATAATGTTTCTATTTCATTTTTACTACTTTTAGAAAAGTACCCTCAAATTGTAATATTCTGATATACTAGCCGCTGCGCGACCAACATGGTCGCTTTTTGTTTTATATTTTCTTTTGCAAAACAACTCATCTGAAAGTAACATATGTAAGGAATGTTACCATTACCTGTCATCATAAATATACGTTGTTAAGGGGTATTCTTTATAAGGCTGATTCTAAAACATCGGGATTAAAAAATGTGAATTTTCATTACAGAGTTAAAGATAAGACTGAGAAACCCAACACCAATGATTTTTAAAATTGCATCCCTCTCTGTATGTACTATTTTTCAAAATTAAGATATCTACACTTTATCCTTACATCAAATCAGAAATTGTTGGGGAAAATTTTTTTCACTTAAAAAATGCAGAAAAATTCAGCAAGTACTGAAATATAGTGTGGATTACATCAGTCTCTGTATGTACTATTATTCACAATTCAGATATCTACACTTAATCATATCAAATAATAAATTATTGGGAAAATTTCTTCACTTATAGAATGGAGTAAAAATTCATCAAGTACTGGAAAAAGTGTACAAAACTAACTTTTACTGGCTCTTGGTTGTTATGCCGGCGACAGTTAAGCTTAACCTCGCGATCATTTATGCTGTCTTTCACACCTCTCTCTTAATGAATTATTTCTTCTTCGCTTTCTTTCTCGAGACTGTTCCCAATTTTCACTTGATCATGCAACTCGCTTTCGAGCATTACTGATTTCAGTGCGTAAATCCACGTTGACACGCGGTTGCAAATTGTGGACGGCCACTAATGTTTACATCTGGTAGTTGAAGCCGTTGCCATTCGGAGTGTAGAAATATCGTCAATTTTTGTGCCGCATACCTACGCGTTTTATGTATATAGATACTAGACGTAAGTTTTATTATTATTCTTTACTTTGAATTTTAATTGTGCATCATATGTTAAAATAATAACAATAATGGGCTGTTGATTTTGATGATGATGATAATAATGATAATAATAATAATGATGAAAATGATGTTGATGATGGTGGCGACAGTATAAAAATGAAAACTGCAGGTTTTACTTTACAGTAATTTAATTTTTATGCTGTTCTTGTGTAATAATATAATTAAATGTATAAGTTTAAAAGGTACTTTTATTATAATAAACAGATATGTTCCTTAAAAACTTTTTCAATTTTCTTTGAAATAAAAATTATTTCCCGGGATTGCACAATATGCTACAATAAAAAAAAATGAAAAATCTTCACAGCAGTTTTCGATACCACTGTCCTGAGATACGTTCTCTTCCACTGACACCTTTCTGTTATTCAAATGAGAATATCTCATTAATCTTAAAAAGAAAAATAAGAAATTAAGGTGTGATGAAACGCTGCTAATTAAATAACTAAGAATGAAATGTGGCACGAACGGAAAGAAAGTTCTTTTTGCAAAGAAAGAAAAAGCCTTTTATCCTCATTGCCACCTCAAGAAATTATTCTGCCCCCAACCTTATTTCAAACTTTAATTACCAAACTTCTTTCCCCTAATTAATTTCATCCGAAGTAATTTACACAAAATATAAATTCATGATTGGCGGTGAGATGTTGAATATTCGGTGCTATTCCTGCAAAATAAAGTATTTGTTTCGCTGCGCTCTGACAGAATTCTTTTCAGTTCCCCAAAGTATCTTGTTAAAAAGTTAGTGTATAGATAACAGATTTTTGCCGCAAATAATTGGCTAATTTGCACGATGATTAGGTTTAGTTCCGGGGGATTTTATTTTTATGACTCCGTAAATAAATTCCGGAATCACTTCGAGTATCAGGTGAATAACAGTGATATTTTTTTGGAGTCAGACATCGGAAGCACAATTTAAAGTAATTGTATAGGTTAGTATCGGATAGGGCTGGAATTTGTAATATTTTTTTTTTCTTTTCAAATAAAATGCGACAGCGAGCGGATTTGCTGTTTCGTATATGGCTTACGAAAAAACAAATAAGAATAATATCTTTGGGTTTATTATTCCCGGAAAAAACAAAGAAGGATAGATTCAGTTATACTTTTTTGTGTCTTAGACATAGGAAGAACAATTTAATTATGCAAGCTCTATCATTGGGGGTGAACTTTGTTTGTTTGAAATATAACCATGGATTTTTATACATTCTTTTTTAAGTAATAATATAAATTAATAAAAGTGAAAGAACTGTATTTATTGTATTTCCTGCTGCAAATGGAAATATAGAAGGTAATAGATAAAATAAAATTAATAGTCAAAACAGGATCACACAGTTTTATTTTTATCAGCAATAAAAATGAAAAAAGTGGCTACTAGTTTCAAATTAATTAATAATTTATCATAACACCAAGGATCATTACATCTGATTGTCTCTATAGGCACTTGTCATTTGTAAATTGTCCGTACAAACAATTATACCTAATGCTCCTCGACCTCATGATGGACTATTAATTACTTCGAAACGAGTTGCCACCCTTTTATTTTTATTGTACTAATAAGAACCTACTTGTTTCAGTTATTTATTTTCCACAAGTTTCCTGTAAGTTATAAAACAGATAGTTTTACAATTTTATATAAAACAATTAATTCAATAAAACCTATTGGTCGAAGTTTTTTTTTCACATAGTGGGGTGCTAAATTTTTAATTTCACCAAAAGAAAGTTACCAGTACTTAATTGAAGATACTTATAGACATTTTTTTATAGTGAAAAATGTTTCGTTTATTGTGATACAAATTTTAGTTTTGAAGATACGAACACATTTTATAAAGAGTAAAATTTATGGAAGCAAAGGTACCACCAGAAAGCATTGCGTATAGCAATCTTGAGATGAAGAAGCCAGTTACATGCCGAATGTGGTTATTTTGTGATAAGAATTTGTTTTTTACAACTGTAAGTTATAATTTCCGAGACACCAGTCTTTCTCTTATTTCTGAAATTAATAAGGTCTAACTTCTCTGTTTATTTTATTTGTAACAAGATTGTTGAAGAAGGAAAAACACCATCACTTACTGAATCGAATGAGAGATTTTGAGAATAGCGATATGACCATTTTAGCAACTTGATGTCGAATTTTGAGCTTAGCCAAAAATCGATTAGCTTTGGTTGTAAGATTTTGGAAACAGTATTACCTAAGAATGTGTAGAAACAGTGACGAATTTTGTGACGCCGAATTCATAAATACAGATTGTCCTTTTAAGTTCAGTCGAAAAATTAGGCCCTTAAATTTTAAGGGACTGTTCCCACGCATTGATAGTGCTTTAAAAGAAATTGTTTATTGTCGTATGTGCTATTAATGAAATAGTAGTCAGCTTTTTTGCAACTGTTAGTGCATTAAAGACTTTTTCAATTAGAATTTTCGTTGAATGACCCATGTCTATGAAATTCCATAATTATCAACAGGGCAAGTGAAACTAAAAGCAGAGGTAGTGGTTGTGTTTCCCAAGAAAGAAGACAAACATATATCACTTATGATTGATCACTTATGATGATATATCACTTATCATATATCACTAAAATGATTCTAATCCTTAATCCTGTAGAAGAAAATGCAACAAGCTTACTTGAAATTTTAAAAGCAAATGTAGGTGGCAAGAAAGTGATGTAAAAGAAAAATGTTCGCCAAATTTTTTGAAACACTTCGCATGAATTCATGCAAACTTTGGAATATTTGATAGTAATATAGGATCAAAAATATCAAAACATTAAAAATGTAGCTGCACATTGAGAATTTTTCCAGGTCCAAAAAAATATTCATTCGGAACATATTAAGCTCGTAAGATGTTTAGATATGCCATATTTAGATTTCTCGATCATTTCTTACATTTTTGACACAGGGATTAGATCACAGTTTTTGAATATTTCCCAATTTTACAATTAATGTCATAATACCTAAGAGAGCCACTACATTCACGATATTTGCAGCTTAAACCTTTTTCGATAAGTCACCATTATTCCTCGAGTAATAACGTTTAATGCCTTCGGCTAAGCTCAAATAAGATCTTCCGGCATCCCCTCCAATTTATCATCATCCTGCAAAACTCGCTCAGCCACCACTTTTCTCACCTTTACCTCAGATATTGCAGAGGTTATGATCGCACCCTCGTGGCGTCGGTTGTTCGAGTTCCAAAACTGCGAGTTCGCGTACCTCGAGGGAGGCCGAATGATGCATTCGCCTGTCGGCCCCTCCTTCACGCATCGCGGGCCACGGTGGAGTGTCAGACCCCTCGGGATTCAAACCCTCGACCTTAAACACACAGTCATCGTAGCGCGCAATCTGAAACGAGATTTCAATCAACGATCTTTAAACAGGGGGGAAGGAGAGAAACGGGTGCGGTAGGATAGGAGAAAAAGTTTGCTTCTAGGTCACGTTCCAAGAGTAGCCGTTGATGGATGGTGGATTTCAGGATATCCCCTCTACTTTTATGATCACGACTGATTAGCAAAGTTTGAATCTATGACCGTTTCCGTGAGGGCCCCTGAAAAACAGGACTTGTCCTTGCATAAGGAATGATAGCTTCATAGTGAATTAGCGTACTAAGGGTTTCCTTCAATTTCAGATATCCTTACATTTTGAAAGAAGTCATTTATATATATATATATATATATATATATATATATATAAATTTATATTCATACATACACACACACACAGTGGAATCTCGATCAATCGGTCCCCGAATCATCGTTTATTTCACCCAGTCCCGACGATCATTCCCCGCATTTATCGTTCAATTCAGTCGTTCCTTGAAAAAACGATTATATATATATATATATATATATATATATATATATATATATATATATATATATATATATATATATACATACATATATATATATATGCATATATATATATATATATATATATATATATATACATATATATACATATATATATATATATATATATATATATATATATATATATATATATATATATATATATATATTCCGATGGAATGCTGATCGTTAGTCTTTTACCGGGAGAAGGCAGTAGTGTGTGACCACTTCGCTGCATGCATTGCGAGCGTTGCCCCGGGTGCACCACAGGGGGTGGGTCCATGTTACACCCTCTTTGAAACGTAATATATATATATATATATATATATATATATATATATATATATATATATATAACACATCAGTTTTGTCATGGCATTTACATTCTTTTACAGCGTTTTAAAAAAGTTGAAAATTTATAGAATTTAAGAACTACATTAAATTTGAGAAAAGATAATAATCAAAATCAAGCAATACCAAGACAATTTACAGTTGGGTGATAATGAGGAATATAGCATCAAGGAGAAAAATTGGCATTCCAGGGTTAGAAGCATGTAGCCTGGAGTAAACTTAAATGATAGACTTTGACCCACCCCAAGTTTGTCATGGCGAATATGATTGTGACGAAAAATTACAAAAAATTAAGCTACGATATAGTATACTGGGAAAGGATTGAAAGAATCAAGGTATTAGAGAAAAAAATACGTAATAATGCTATTATTTAAAAAAAAATCCAAGAAAAGGTATTAAGAGTTAAGCTATTACATAAACAGAAATTTTAGGTAGACATTCTGAAGTTCGACAGCAAGGAACTGATAAAGCGAAAAATGCGATAGCTCATAGAGAAATAAATGTATGGATATTTTGTAAATACTAACTGTTTTTTAATTAATCATAATGTGATAAATTTAATAATTGAAAAAAAGTTACATTACTTATCATTTAGCTAATTGCATATTATTGAATCAACTAATTAATTTTTAAATTTTAGTATATTAGAGAAATCGTTGTTTAAGCTACATTAAAACTGGAAGAAGTTTTATGGAAAGTTAAAAATACTGAAAGAAAAGCAAACATTATTTAGATAACTAAAATAATTAGCTTTTTAAAAATAATTAACTAAATAATTAAATTAATTTTTTTAAGTTAAATTAGTTAACAGATAAAGATGAATTAAGACGTATGATCAAAGTTAACAGATGCAAAATAATTTTAAAGTTTAAATTCTGAAAACATTTAAAACATTTTTAAAAGCAGTTTAATGCAATAAAAGTAAAAATAAAGGAGAGATTGGAAAATGTAAAAAATAAATTTAATAAAAATAAATAATGACTCCTTATTAAGAAAATGATAAATGTATGCGCGTGGGATATGCCTAGTTAATTCGCTTAACAAATGATATTACACATAATATAAGGAATGCAAATCTTTAAATTTATAGCAGTGTATTATGTATCAGGTATAATTATCAACATAATCATTTAAAAAAAAACATTTCTCGGAATTTTTCTGTGTATTAACTTTCTGTGTATTGTTTCTGTGTATTCCAATGGGTTTTACCTTTTGAGTACAATCTATAGATTCGCATCTGCCTGTTAATGACATTTTTTTTTTCAATATTATTTTTGGATAACAGGTATTCAAGACTTGAAATTTATCAATTTCAAAACTATGATGAGACCCTTTATTATATATATCAAATGTTAACTTATTTACTATTATTTAACATTTAAAGCTAAAAATTTTACATTAAAGGAATTAAAAATGCAAGATTAAAGCTCTAAAGAGATGAGATAGAAATATGTGTTTTTCTACAATTATTATGCATTTTATATTATCTATATATCGATATATAGCTTAGTTATTATTTCTGTACTATAGTTATTGTTTCTATTCTTATTGGGGTTGCAGCACATGTAGATTATAAATACACGAGTATATTTCTGTGTTTGCTATGCAAAGGGTGTTAAGTCCAAAATAGGTTAAATGAGTTATAAAACCAGGCACGTTTGAAAAATCAAGGGCTACTGCAGGGTAAAGAAAGCTAAGTCCAATTCCCCTCCTAAATATTTTTATTCATCAGGGAAAATTTGGGGTATGCGAAACAAAGTACAAACATGTTAGTGTTAAAGGGGTTATGTCCCAATAAAGCACTTAACACTGTTTACTCAACAAAAATAAAATTGAAAAAGTTTGCTTTAAAAAAATAATTAAAAATTAAACTTAAAAAACTGACTTTACAAAAGCCGGTTTTTTTTTCAATTCCGTTTTTCTCAAAACTACGATTTTGGTCCTGACACTCTTTTCACTGCAAACACAGATTTGAAGCTCAAAACGCTTCAAGTTTGCATTATTGTGAGTAATAAATTTAATACACTAAAACAAAAAATACCATAATTAAAATACTTAAAAATACTTTTAAATACTTAAAAATAGATAGCATTAATCCTAACAAGAAAAACAGAAGCAGCCACAATTATGTGATTGATTAACTTGTCAGGATAGTTTTTCTTCGATAGCTCTTCTCGTTAGTAAAGCACTTCCTTCAGTTACAATCACAGTTACATATATTTAAAAGATAAATGGAAAATGTTACAATAAATCAATAAGTAAAATCAGGAACGAGCTATTTAAAAAAAATTTAATTTTTTACTTTTTTCACTTCTATGGGAGTGCAAAAAAACATGCATTCTCGTTTCGGTATATTCACGCTTACTGTCAGCTCATAAATTTCTCTTAAATGCTATCCAAATAGTTTATGAAAATATACTTTATGTAATTTTTATGTAAAAATAATTTGGAAATATTTAAAAATTGATAGTATTAATACTAACAAGAAATACAAAAGCATCCCCAATTAGGTGATTGATCAACTTATCAGGATAGTTTTTTTCGACAGCTCTTCTCGTTAGTAAAGCACTTCCTTCGGTTACAATCACAGTTACATATATTTAAAAGATAAATGAAAAATGTTACAATAAATCAATAAATAAAGTCAGGAACAAGCTATTTAGAATTTTTTTTTTTAAATTTTTTTATTTTTTTCCTTCCATGGGGGTGCAAAATAAAAACATGCATTCACGCCTCGGTATCCTCGCTTACTGCCAGTTCATAAATTTCTCTTAAATGCTGTCCAAATAGTTTATGCAAATATACTTTATGTAGTTTTTATGTAAAAATAATCTGGAAATACTTAAAAATTGATAGCATTAATACTAACAAATAATACAAAAGTATCCCCAATTAGGTAATTGATCAACTAATCAGGATAGATTTCTTTGACAGCTCTTGCCGTTAGTTAATAACAGTTACATATGTTTGAAAGATAAACGTAAAATGTTACAATAAATAAATAAATAAATAAAATCAGGAACTCGCTATTTTTTGTGTGAAAAAAATTAAATGATTTACTTTTTTCTCCCTTCCGTGGGGTGCAAAAAAAACTTGTATTATCGCTTCGGTATATCCTCGTTTACTGTCAGCTCATAAATTTCTCTTAAAAGCTGTCCACATTGTTTATGAATATCTAATTCTACCCAGCGAAGAAGGAGCCAGGCGCGTAGCACTCCCACTTTGTCACAGATTAAAGGGAGGGGACGGGTGGATTAAATGGAATAAAGGCCTGTGTACTTAACACCAACGATACACTAATCCTCTGGCTTCTCTTCCACCCCTCACCATTATGCCCCCACCAGCCGCAACAAAATAGTCTCGTAATTGTAGACGACGAGACAGACATAAAGTTGGATGTACGGCGAGCAAATTTTGAAGGGGGTGTACAAAAATTACGGACGCATTTATCTTCGAAACATGTCTTGATCAGTAGGATAAATGTAATTTATTTCGTTGCATTGAGTTCTGATGACTTAATACTTGGTTTTCAGTGTCTTACTTGTTTTTAACCGCTGAATCTCATGTTTAAGGCGTTGAAGAAACGAGAACGTATGTTTAACACCAAGATCAGGCTCTCAGTATTCAGTGGGACATTATTTTATACTAAGGGCTAAATTATTATATTATTGGAATCAGAGAAATTAGAGTCGTATCTGGAGAATGCTTTTCAAATTGCTTATGGAGAATTTTTTGATGATAATGTGGTTGAATCAAGGTATTTGCAAACCGGTGTGACCATGTACACTAAATCTGCATTTACGACGACTCTGTTTCCATAATATTTTGAGAAAAGGTAAACTGTGAAGGAAGAGTGGAGATATAGAATGTCAAATACTGTCACGCAATAATCAAATACTATCAAGCAATCATTTGCAGGCGTTATGAGGGCATTCATTATAAATAGCACTGCCGTTGCGTCGATCATGATCTCAATGTAATATCGACAGAAGTAATCTTCACGTAACATTGATTCAATATTTCAGCATTATCACATCTCAGTTAACTCTCCCAAAACAGTCGATACATTTTTATTAAACCTAAGAGGTTGACATTTATATGTAAATTAGGTACTTTTTATGTTAGTATGTATAGATATTATAGGAAAATTTAATTTATTAATAAACGTAAAACATCCTATGTTTTCTGCAATATCTCAAAGATACCTCTATCTGGTGAGATATTTTGTTTTATTCATTTAATGCTGCCAGTTTGATGACTTAAAATTTCGTACCACCAGAATTCAAATTAACCGGGGCTTGGTGTATTAAAATGATTTAACTCGGCTTCTAGTTTCTGATAGTAATAAAAGCCTTACAGAATCCGTCTCTGATGATATTGAAAAACTGCAAACTAATCTATAATTTTAAGGAAAGATTAAAGGTGTTTTGTTACTTTAAGAAGTCAATGCTTTTACGCATTGGTATAACATATTTAACCCAATAAAGCAATAGATTTACGAATTTATCAATATAACTACATAACTAAGTACAACTAAGTTGCAAGCTGCTAACTTTAATAATCGAGAACTGTGGAAGGGAGCACCAAAATTTCATTTATTGATGTATCGTTATCAGCAACCCCTACTTGAGCAAATGAAACAAAAATACAATGTTTCTGAGGCAATGCCTCAACATTGATTTCTGTTGATTGACATTCCCGATTGACTGTCATTAAAGAAGAAGACGGAAACAAAATATTAAGCTTTATACATTGAAAGAATAATTATTAAAAAACAGTACAGTAGTTTAAAAATACCATATTAAAAGGAATTCAGAAGGCAAAGGCCTCGAATATAGATGTAAACTGCAGAAAGCATAAAGAAGCACATTGACAGTAAGGAGATAGATATACAAAAGATATATTGAAAATAATTAATTTGAATGAATACTAAAATTATGAAAATGAAATTTGTGTTTATTAAGTTTGAAAGTAAGTTGTTCATTTTATAAAGCTGTACAGAAAATGGTTATGTGTTGAATATATCATAAACGGCCCGAGATAGTCTATCGGTAGCCCGACGACTTTAGGCACTGATGGGGGGGGGGCTCGGATTGAATCCTGATAAGAGCCGTTAAATACCTTCGTGTCTCGGCCGGACATGGGCACGTTAAACCCGCAAAATCCTTCTATGAGGTCAGTGGGTGGGGAAGGTACGATCCTCCCAGATGTCGCCCCTGTGGGTGCTCGTACAAAATTGTGGCGGCGCCTAGCCACGTCGGACTCCGACCCTTGTGGAGCTATTATAAACCGGAGCTGCACTAGCTGTCCAGGGGACATTAGAAACAACAACAACAACAACAACATATCATAAAGGGATATACCATTAGGGACAGCAGATGTGCCACTGAAGATTTACTATTATCCATACAGCTTTATATAATAACTAACCTTCAGATTTAATTATCGCGTCATTTAGTACTGGATTATCTTCTTTCATGGATACAAACTAGCAGTAGTTGCATCGTATTAAAAAAAAAATCTTAATATTTCCTCTCTGAGACAACTCAACATTTTGGTTTATTACAAGTTTCTTTGCCTGTGTAAATATGCGTGACTGTATACGTATATGTCGTGATTCTTTAAGATCAGAATGACATCTTAAACCAACGGGAGTATTTTATTTAACAGATTTATTCTCAGAAAGACGTGAAATATAATAGATTCAAGCAGGCAAGAAAACTTTTCCGAAACACGTCTGTAGAAGGGAAAATTAAGAGTACTTTTTAGCATTATTGGTTTCAAAACTTCTCCTTCCTCTAACTGTACACGTCTATGAGGTAAGGTCTTAGTAAAGCGAAGAAATATGATTTGGAAAAAATTCTGTATTTTTGAAACTGCGATATTTAAAGTGGCTTTTAATGAGCAGATAATGCTGACAGAGATTATTTTCTTTTGAAATAAGTTAAGCCAAAAATTCAAGTTGACTGGTTCTATGAGTAACAGAAGGACATACTGTAGCGAACTGAGGTTCGTAGTGTCAACCAGAAAATGATTTAAACACACCAGGTATACATCACTCATTACATAAACAAAACAAAAGCAATTTATTAATAAAGTTGATGATGATGAGATATGTACACTGCACAGATGTAAGATGAACTTCGTAACATAAGTGATCACACTCGATTTAATCGGCGTGGGGCGGAGTAAGAACACAGAAGTCCGCTAGGCTAGCAGAACTGGCTCTGCTTCAATGATGAAGAAACGGCACTTCTCCTGACGGGAAAGGGCTCCCCAATAATATCAACGGCGGTGATCACTGCACGCACCCGGTAGCGATGAAATTATTAAATTAAGGAGAAAGGACTCCTCACTGGAAAATAAGGTAGCAAAGGCTCCTTCCACGAAGACTGGTCTCCGACAAATTAGTGGAGTATGTTTACTCCTGCAGGAACTAGATCGTCGCTGCAAAACAGTCACAAGGGACGCTGAACCGATAAGGGCGGCAAACCCGGCTGCTCTTAGAACTGGATCCGCTACGTGTCAGGAACTAAAAAGACGCAAGCCTCGACTGAGGGGTCCATTCTCTTTTTATAGAAGACCTCCACCGGATATTGCATCACTCTCCAGAAAGTCGAACGATCTAGAACAAGTGAGCAACGGAAATGGGTTTCCTGGGGCGATAATGAAATATTTTCCCCGGGTCTAAAGCGGCCGCCTTTTTAGTTTGTCCTCCAAGCCACTTCAAAGAGTCTCAAAAGGGCCGCTTCGGTAAAATGCGAAAGGCACGAGTCCTTTTGTTTAGGCACGCGACGCCTCCAGGATGCTGCTTAACAATTGATAGTTCATGAATGAAAGCACCTGGGGGGTCTCCTGTCATTTATAATAAATACCAGCGGCGTCGCCCGGTGGCGATGACTAAATCAAGAAAAATGACCACGTCCCCTGAGGTCCTGTGGAACAAGTCTATCGGATGAACAAAAGGAAAATTGCTGTCAGCATATTGCCACCCAAGCCGTCGGAAATCTTTTGAAGTGTCTCAGGCCGAGATAGAAGAATTTCTTTTGTTAACGGAGAGGTTGAAATGCAATACTCTACATAACCCCCCTGCCGTTAAAGTTTTCAATGTGGTTGCATATTGAAAACCAACGTTTCGTGTGGGTGGTTCCCAATTCTGCTATCTAATGTACCAGTTCCAACAGTTTTTTTTTTCTACTACACAAAAAAAAAATACACAATTCTAACAAGTACGTACACATGCACTAACTGGATTACTAAATACAAACACAAATAAATTCATGGTACTAACAATTAATTCTCTAGGTTACTACATTTACAAATCTAGGTAATTCGCGGACGTTTAAGGAATGTATCTGCTTAAAGCGTCAGCGTTTGTATTCTGTCTTCCCGGCTTGTGTTCTACCCGAAAACAAAATTGCTGCAACATAAGTTGCCACCGAAAAAGACGGCCATTTGAACTGGCATTCTTCTTGAGCCATACCAATGGGTTATGGTCGGTCACGATTTTGAATTCGCTTCCGTCCAGATAGTAGTGAAGTTTTTTTAACGCGAATATGATCGCCAAGCACTCTTTCTCTGTGGTGCTGTATTTCCTTTCGGGCTCAGAGAACTTCCTACTCAGGTACAGGATAGGATGTTCCTTATCACCTATTTGTTGGGCCAACACTACCCCGGCTCCCAGATCGGATGCGTCCGTTTGGACAATAAATGGAACAGTAAAATCAGGAGCTCGTAGCACAGGTGTTTTTATAAGAGCGTCTTTCAGAGTGGTGAACGCTGCCTCGCAAGCTTCGTCCCACACAACCGCCGCGCGTTTCTCCCGTCCCTTTAACGCATCGGTTAAGGGGGCCGCTATCATAGAATAATTTGGAATATAGTGCGCGTAATACCCAGTGAGACCCAGAAATGCCCGAATACTCGTCTTTGTCTCTGGCCGGGGAAATTCCCTAATGCATTTTACCTTTAATTCGGCGGGATTTCGATAACCTCCGCCGACCATGTGCCCCAAGTATTTTACATGGTTTTGGGCGAACCGACATTTCGATGATTTGATTGTGAGCTGCGCTTGCGCTACACGACTTAACACGATATCTAAATGCTTCAGATGCTCGTCCCAGGTCTTAGAAAATATCGCGATGTCGTCGATATATGGAACGGCATACTCCTCACACCCATTTAGAACGTCAGCCATGAGCTTACTGAAAAAGAAAGGTGCGTTTTTAAGCCCGAAAGGCATCCGCAAAGGCCTGAATGTCCCGAATGAGGTGACAAAAGCCGCAATGCGTTGGGCCCTTTCTGTCAAGGGGATTTGCCAATACCCTTTTGCAAGATCGAGTATTGTTATGAAATCAGATCCTGCAACTTGTTCAACCCTTTCCTCTATGTTGGGGAGGGGGTAATATTCGGTGCGAATTATTTCGTTCAACCTACGATAATCAATACAGGGTCTCGGCTCACGACCATCGGTTTCTACCAAAATGATAGGCGAGGTAAAATCAGACTCACCTACTTCTATCACTCCTAATTTTAACATTTTGTCAATCTCCAACTTCAAGATTTCGTTCTGTCGGTGTGACGTTTTGTATGGTCTAGACCTAACGACCTTATCCGAGATCAGCTCTATGTAATGCGTAACTTTCTCGGTTTTTCCTGGGTTATTAGAAAAAATATTTGCATGGCTACACAATAATTTCTTTAATTCCCTTTTTTGAGTGAGATTTAGACGAGCGTCAAGTTCGCTCTCGCGCACAATCTCCTCGTAATCGAAATCGGTAGCACCGGTTTCAAAAACGTGGATTGCGAAATCATCCTCAGTACCAATTTCGACTTTACCTTCATAAACCCAATTTATAGTTTCGGGACGCCTGATACAGGGCTTCAGCATATTACTATGGTAAATGCTGGATTTCTGTCTAGGTCCGGGAGTTTGCACTCGATAATTCGTCTCCGATATGCGAGCTTCAATTTTCCCTGGGTCTATCCACTTCGGCGCCGTTTTGCTAGTCCGAGATAAAGAGAAAATCAGAACTAAATCTCCAACCTCGAAATCCCTTTTAACTGCTCTCTTATCATACGCTTCCTTACGCTTAGATTGTTCTTCACCCATTTTCTGAGCAGCTAACTCTCGCTCTCTTTTTAATCTATTCACTAGGGTAAGGACGTGCTCTGTCACGGGTCTCTCTTCCTCACAACCTCCCATCCAACCTTCGTACAATAAAACTTCGGGTGTTCGTAGGTTTTTTCCATACAACAGTTTCTCCCTGAATACCTGTGGGACAACTAAAGGACTTCGTGTATCCCCAAAGTGGTCCCTCTGTTGTTTACACAATAACCCGTTTATCACTACATAACCCTTCTCGCCGGTTTGACTTGGACTTTCGACTTTTTTTAACAATGCGGCCAATTCTACACATTCCCGCTGGGCGTCTGCGAATTTCTCTGGGGAAACCTTTAATAGACTCAACGCTGGGTCTTCGCGGTCGAGGGGGGGTAAAACTAACAATTTCGCCTGTTCCTCCCTTTCCAGTTGTGTCAAAACGATTGACTCCCCATCTGAGGGACTATTGTCCGAACGCTCTCGAAGAGAATCGTTTGACTGAAGCGTCTGTGTACAGCTCTCTTGGCATTTGGAACGCGAGCGCGTTATTGCATTGATTTGCATGCTCTTAGAGTTTTGTTGACCCTGTCTTAGAAGAGCTGCCGTTTGATTTCCCAGTATGTATCTTTGTTGATTTGACCTGTCGCTAATGACACAGGCCTTTGTTGTTATATTTCCATACTGGGAGTTCAGAATTACGCGCGCTAGGGGCACGTTAATGGCACGAGTGTCTAACGGCTGAGTGAGCCAGACTGTTTCGCCGAGGTAGTCGTCGGGCGAAATAAATCTTTTACAAACCAGATCAATCGTACTACCCGTATCTCTAAGTATCTCACATACCTGGCCGTTCACAGTCCCTATACTCACATATGGTTTTAAGGGATCTGTGATTTCCAAATCGGCACCTATGGAGTTAACCTCTTCTTTTTTTGTTAATAACGGACACTGGGGCCTAACATGCCCGACCTCGTGGCAAAAATAGCACTTAATGTCTGTCACACGCCTTTTGTCGAACTCTTTATGGTTCCATTCTTTACGGCGGTTTTCTTTTGGGCGAGGGGAGCTCACCTTATCTAAATTTCGTTCGGGTTCGTGTTGTTCGGGGGATTTTTCAACTTTCTCTCCCGTTTTTACAGCCCCAAACATTTTACGTTGGTCGGGCGCGCGTCCCTCGAATTTCTTCGGCTGGTTGGGGGGCTTACCTGTTTTTCTGATAAGCTCAAACTGATCCGCGTCTTTGACCAAGGTTTCAGGGGACGTGTAATTCTCCCAATCCCTTATATTTTGCTCCCGGATTTCACTTCCCATTTTCCGTTTCAATTGGTCGACCAGAAAGAGATCTTTTAACGACTCAAAAGTTGTAACACCGAGCCCCTCTAACCAACCTTCGAAATACGTCTTTATTTCGAAAAGATAATCTTTCCATAGGGTTCCTGGCTTACGCTGGTGTCTAACAAACTTCTGACGAAAAGCTTCAGGACTGAGCCTAAATCGCTCGAGAAGCACGCTCTTAACATGGGAATATTTTTGTGTGTCCTCGACTTTTTCCCGTAACACAATGGCCGCTACTGATAATGGTAACAGGCTAATTAAACTGCCTGACCATTCAGCTTCCGGTATTTTTAAATGCTGTGCCTGCCGTTCAAAAAGGCAAAGGTACAGGCTTATATCAGTTTCTTCCGGGTCGAATTTTTGCATTATGTGCCTTAATGAGTGTCCCGCAGGTCTCGGAGGACTAACAGACGGGCTTTCTTGGGGGGCTTCCCTACTCAGTCTTAATTTGGCTAGCTCAAACTCTCGCTCTTGTTGAGCTAACCTATCCTCCCGTTCTTGTTGAGCTAATTCATCTTCCCGTTTTTTTCCGGGCTCGTTGCTCGTTTTCTATACGGGTCTCCATAATTTCAGCTAACAACCCTTCAGCCAATTTTACATTGTAATCTGCTGAACTTTCAATTTTTTTGATTATCTCAAGCTTCAGCATTCCCAAATCTACCTCACAACTCATTTCTATAGCGAGGTTAACTAAGTCCTCTTTCTTTGCACGAACAAGAGAACCCATGTTTGACAGAATACAAAGCTATTACAATACTACACAGAATAATACACACTATTATAAACCCTGAGGTAGTAATTACTTTAAAACCTGAACACAAAATGCAACTACACAACACAATCAATTAACGTACACATGCAATGTATTAACAAATATGAACTAAATTACTTTTAACATTCCGCTTGCGATGTTACTATTTTAAGGTTCATAAAAGATAAATCACTTTGCTTTTAACATATCACAACAATACACAATGCAAAATAGTTAAACACAATGTAGTTACACTATTTCTTTTTGAGCACAGTTACATTCCTTAATTTCTGAGAACTAATTTAACACACTACTATTTCAATAACAATTCTACTTTACACAATAACACTAGTTCTTATTTTACCTCAATTAAAAAAAATTTTAACACCTTTTAAGTTCAGATCAAGCTATTAATTACGGTTATTAAATTCAACCATTTAATTCTCCTACTTCTGAGAAAACAACCAAAATTATTTACTAAACTACTGTTGGATACCAGCACAAAAGAGAAACAGAATGGTACTCACAATTTGATGTGAAGACTGGCATCTAGTTGGCACTGCAGCAAGTTTATCAGATGGCACAAGAACGTCAAACGTTCTATTCTAATTCACAGGATACACACACCCGCGATAGCACTTTCACACAGTCTCAGTTCTGAAACACGCGCGAATGTCACTAAGGAAATTAACACTGCAGCAGTTTAGCAGATTTCACAAGAACGTCAGCCGCTCTACACTACTTCACAGGATACACACCAGCAATAGCACTTTCGCACAGTCACAGTTCTGAACACACGCGACTGTCACTATAAAAACAAAATGTTCTTACTGTCGCTTTTTTTTCGTCGAAACGCTGCCACCAAAATTATGAATGAATATATACCTTCTGTAGCGAACTGAGGTTCGTAGTGTCAACCAGAAAATGATTTAAACACACCAGGTATACATCACTCATTACATAAACAAAACAAAAGCAATTTATTAATAAAGTTGATGATGATGAGATATGTACACTGCACAGATGTAAGATGAACTTCGTAACATAAGTGATCACACTCGATTTAATCGGCGTGGGGCGGAGTAAGAACACAGAAGTCCGCTAGGCTAGCAGAACTGGCTCTGCTTCAATGATGAAGAAACGGCACTTCTCCTGACGGGAAAGGGCTCCCCAATAATATCAACGGCGGTGATCACTGCACGCACCCGGTAGCGATGAAATTATTAAATTAAGGAGAAAGGACTCCTCACTGGAAAATAAGGTAGCAAAGGCTCCTTCCACGAAGACTGGTCTCCGACAAATTAGTGGAGTATGTTTACTCCTGCAGGAACTAGATCGTCGCTGCAAAACAGTCACAAGGGACGCTGAACCGATAAGGGCGGCAAACCCGGCTGCTCTTAGAACTGGATCCGCTACGTGTCAGGAACTAAAAAGACGCAAGCCTCGACTGAGGGGTCCATTCTCTTTTTATAGAAGACCTCCACCGGATATTGCATCACTCTCCAGAAAGTCGAACGATCTAGAACAAGTGAGCAACGGAAATGGGTTTCCTGGGGCGATAATGAAATATTTTCCCCGGGTCTAAAGCGGCCGCCTTTTTAGTTTGTCCTCCAAGCCACTTCAAAGAGTCTCAAAAGGGCCGCTTCGGTAAAATGCGAAAGGCACGAGTCCTTTTGTTTAGGCACGCGACGCCTCCAGGATGCTGCTTAACAATTGATAGTTCATGAATGAAAGCACCTGGGGGGTCTCCTGTCATTTATAATAAATACCAGCGGCGTCGCCCGGTGGCGATGACTAAATCAAGAAAAATGACCACGTCCCCTGAGGTCCTGTGGAACAAGTCTATCGGATGAACAAAAGGAAAATTGCTGTCAGCATATTGCCACCCAAGCCGTCGGAAATCTTTTGAAGTGTCTCAGGCCGAGATAGAAGAATTTCTTTTGTTAACGGAGAGGTTGAAATGCAATACTCTACAATACCAAAGTAATAACTTCGGGAGTTAATGGGCTATGAAAGGAAGGGAGTGATATGTCTTCACGATTAGTAATGAGATGCAGCTAAGATAAATTTAGAAAGGTAATTTAAAATTATAAATAACATATTGATAATTTTTATGTTATATGATAATGCACCTCTGCTAGAAGTGTGTTACATCTCAAAATAGCCATATTTTCAGGAAGAGCTAAAGAAGAAATATGTCGAAATTTCATTTATTGTTTTATGAATGCCTATGATAATTTTGGGAAACTTATTGTTCGAATAACTTCAGAAGGCGAAACTATATACTACTAAAGTTTTCAAATTTTAAAGCATGATTTTGAATTTTAATTGCAAGATATAACCCTCTTCTAGTAACCTAATTTTGTCAATATGGACTGAAAAGCTTGAGGGAATGCTGTCATCTATGCTAATGCACAATCTCTATGCTAATGGGCAATCTATCTAAACTTTTCACAATACAAAGAAAAAACCTTGATAACATGAACAGCAGGTTAGAAAGAAATAAAATTTATTTTCCAAATAAAAACATTAATTTTCCAAATAAAATTTAATGAACATTTTTATTACAGGAACATTTTAATACAACAACATTAGGCACTGACAAAAATCTTATTTTCATTCTTTGCGCATGAGCCAATTCCCCCTCCTAGTTTCGGAAGAGGGTAATAAGCGCCATCAAGGAGATTGTGTTGGTACTAGGCTTATAACATTAACCGAGAATGAAAAGCACTTCTTATAGAGCATTGTGGTGCAATTATCTCAAAATCGAAAATTTCGGAGATGTAACATTCTTTTAGCAGAGGTGCGATATTAGAAGAGTTGAGGTAGTACAAGTTAGTATACCGACACTTTTTAAAATGCTTCTAGGTGGTGAGGAAAGTTTTCAAAATTAGTCAAAGTTTTTTAGTATAGATTTTTAAAATTCATGGTTGATGTCTAGACTGAGAGACCATTTAAGGCTTTTTATCACAAGTCTGCTAAATTTCCATTTAAAAAAAAACCAAGCAAATCCATCATATTCAACAACAGGACTTAAAGTTCGCTCTTGCTTATGGACGTAGAAAACACAAAGGACAGCGCAATATCCAGAATTATCGAAAGTAATCTAAAAAGGGACTCGTTCTCGGATTCTTAACACATTTTAGTAATTTTTGAAAACCTAGGCAGAGACGATTTTTCCATGTATTGAGTTTAAATTGTCAATTTCCATGCAGGTTTGGTTCCAAAATCGTCGCGCCAAATGGCGTAAAGCCGAGCGCTTGAGGAAGGAGCGAGAGGAGAAAAACCGGCCTCTCCTCGATTCGGAGAGCGGCGGGGAGGATCTAAAGCTTTCCGAATCCGGAGCCGGAGAGCAGGACTCGCTGGTGAATGACTCGCTGAGATCCGACTCGGAAGACAGCAATCAGGAGCCAACCAAAGACCAGGGAGGAGTCTGCTCCGATGGCGAATGCCGATGGAGATGCCAAGAGAAAAGCCTAGAGGAAAGCAAAGATGTAAGGGTGGCTGTATTTCATAGTTTAAATAGCATGATGATGTAAACGTCAAAACTGTTTGAAAACTTGTTTTCGTTGCACGGACTGTCAGAGTACACGTTCAAGATATATTGGTTGATTATATGTAATTTATTCAATGGTTAGTATTCATTATGGGAGCATTTCTCTGGAATTTTAAAATAAGGAAAGTCTGTAAGTTTTAATGCTGTTCCTAGAATCACCGTGAAGAATAAATACATGGTAATACTACGATCACGAGCTGAAATACAGCCAGTATAATAGTTTGAAGGCAGGTAATACAAAACTTTCATCGATATCTAAAAATTAATTTACTAAACTTCGTTTTCTGATGCATGAATGTTGCCAAGATACCTATTTTTGGAGACAATAAATAATTTTATTCACAAATGAAATGAAAAAAAGGAAATTGGGTAAACGTTGATAAAATTTGCAATAATTACCTCAAAGGGGGGGGGGGGGGTATATACATGTAGGCTTGAGTGCAAATACAAACTTAAAAAACATACATACATACGTAAATACATGCATGCATGCATTCATATATATATGTGTGTGTGCGTGTGTAATTTTACATCACTATATCACTATGAGAAATAAAGTAAATGAAAAAAAGGAAATTTCTATACAGGTATAGAAAGAGAAATATTTAAGTTTTTTAAAGTCACAGCTCTTAAGTTACTGATATAGAATTTAAATACAAATATTTTCAAATTTTGGCAAGTGCGAGTAAATTAGAGGTTTTATGAGTATTTATCAAATTTCATAAAAAACTGAAGGTTCTATCACTTATATTTTGAATGAATAATCATATATAACTTTAATAAATGATATATTCACTTTGAAAATAAAAGAAAATTAAAGAGTTCCGCTAAATTTCAACTAGTATAATTAGTTTGATACCATATATATTTTGATGTCATTAATAATCTAAACATTAACGTTGGCAAAAGGATTGCTTTTGCCAACGTTAATATTGGTATTTATTTAAAGCTGCACAGGTCTCATGGACTCGATTCAAAAAGCAGTATAAACTGTGTCCACTAGTTGGTCATTTTATATGCTAACAATAAATCCCAAACTTTTTACAAAGGAGTTTTTTAAGCAGTAAGGACTATAATTATTTACATACACTTTAAACATTTATGAAAAGAATAGAATATCAATAGTAATCTTATAACTGAAGTAGCGGTAGATATTAAATCGTCACTAGCTATTGATGTATTAAATTGATGAATGGTTTATTCCACTCCGCGGAATAAACCATTTTGAATTTTTTGCTCCCAGTGGGCTTAGTATTATTTAAATATTCACAATATGAAAGTAGAAATTTTATCAGAAATAAAAATCAAGTTTTTTTTTTAAAGATGCATTGTCTGGTTCAGCTAAAACTCTAAAGGTTCTTATTAATATAATAAGACATGTCAAATAAATATATATATATATATATATATATATATATATATATATATATATATATATATATATATATATATATATATATATATATATATAGATAGATAGATAGATAGATAGAGAGAGAGAGAGAGAGAGAGAGAGGTAATTTTCAAGCAAGTAGATAAAAAACAACATGGCTAAGTCTTTGCTTTGGTATATTACCCAGGGCCTTGCTCTCACTAGGTGTCTTCGAATAAAACTTATTTCTCCCAGTTTAATTCCTTTTTCAAGGCTTTTTCAATAAAATCTTTAATAAAACATTATAAAAGAAATGTAAAAATTATGTGGCAATATCTTGTCAAAGATTACATTAACGTCCGTAAAAGGAGTTTATTATGACAAAAGCTATAATTGTTGATTTGGGCTAAGGCCCAAATTAATAAAAATATCTCTCGCATGCAAAAAAGAATTAAATATTTTTTTTACAAATTGTACTAAATAAGAAAAAATTATTAAAAATCTAATCAATGATATTTTTTCAAGTAGGTGTTTTTGCGTAAGATATTTTGTTTGCGGATACATTTGGATTTCAAAAACCTTTAAGACGATTACATTCTTCCTGTATTTCTGTTATAGGATTAGTTATCAGAAGCTGTTTGTTAGATACTTAGTTTACACTTAATTGTCATGTTTTATTCTACTCTTCAGCACAGGAAAAAAATAGTTCAATAAACAGTACTGCTTTCAGTATAATAAATATTCGAATAAAAATGTATTAACTTACTCGTCCATTCTTTCTTATATATCAATTTATTTATTTAATTGTAGACTGTTTCCGCATCTCTGTTTACATACTGAAGCATTAATTTCCGTTGTCACTGAGCATGTTACATCTTGGTCGTTAATTCCTGTATAGTACAAAAATATATTGCTGTTTCAACAATGTTAATTCTTTTTCAGTTAATTCAGGGAGAAAATCACCTGTCTCTTAGTGTCTCCACGGGCCAAACAGACCATCTTCAGTCAAAAATAGACTCTGCGAGTGATGATAATAAATTAGATGAAACTGATCCCGTGAAAATATGTTCTACCTTGCCAAGTGGATTTTCACCAGCTACTGCAGCCTTATATAAGGACTATTTTCCAGCTTTGAGACCGACAAGGCTAGTTCCTCCTCCATTATGGTCAACTCTAAGAGACTAGTAAGAGATTAAAACCCTTGACATTAACGGGAAATATATTGAGAAAAGTTTGATAATAAAAATAAGGTCGATAATCCTTTACTAAATAAGGCCAAAATAAAAAAGTATTTAAATGTTTATGTGTACTTGTCATATGAACTTCACATGAAATCTACTGAAAATTTTAACATGTTACACAGAAAATAAGGCAAAACTTTTAAAAAATTTAAAAAAATTATAGGGAAATATGTTGATAAAAATCTAACAAAAAATGAGCTCGATAAATCTTTACTTAATAAAGCCAGAAAAATGTATTTAAGTGTCTATGTGTACTTTTCATATTAACTTTACATGAACTCTTTGAAAACTTATTACACAGAAAATTATGTTACATTTGAAAATTTTCTTAAATTTCTTCGAAAATATAATAGTAATTAATAAATATGTTTCTGCACTATTCATCTACATATACATCTTTTTTAAGAATACTTTATTTTAAAAATTAAATAGTAAAATTTAATTACATCTTTTAAGAATATTTCGTACATCATTTTAAGAATATTTAGTAATTTTACCATTTAATTTTTAAAATTTATTTTAAAAATTGAACGGTAAAATTCTCTTGGTGTTTTTTTTAATTTATGTAATGTAACTGATATGTTTGGTAAAGAGAAAGTAAATTAATCATCTGTTGTACTCAAATACAACACTATAGAACAATTAAATTTTGCGAAATATCTACGTGTGTATATTATTTTCGTTTATTAATATATAACGTTTTCCACAATCTGATTAACCATTTGTTAATGTATTTGTAAAATTGTTTTCCTAGTTTATGTCAATTGTCTTTTTATTAGTTTTACAAAATCTCAAACAATTTTTATAAAACTTCAGAGGAATGATAATACATATGAACTGATACCAACACTGAAGTACACGGAAAATTTATGTACATGTTAATTGCAGCAATTTTTGTATTTCGTTTGTATATTGTATTTTATTTAAAAAGTATTTTAATTTACATATTTTTAAATTATTGACCCCTTCAATATTTTGTTCGGTCCACCCACATACATGCATTCATTTTAACTTATACAATTTATGTTATTAATTATAGCATTTTAATTTTAGCCAAACTAACAGCCGTCAACACTGCATTGAGGCCTTGCTTTCAACACCACCCGCGGATTTGCCAAGGTTTCCCTTTCCTCCTCTATGCTTTCCGTCAACACATCCTTTGGCCTCTTCGCATCACTTGGCAACAAATAATTCTTCGCCAACTTTCTTTCCTATCAAAGGTACAATGAATTTGCTGCTATTGATCTGAAAACCGATTACTCAAATTGATACCAATAAATAGGTGAAAAAGAGAACAAATTGTTTGCATATAAAAATCTCTCAACTCAAACTTTTTTTAATCAGTGGGTGAAAATAAGAAAATATTGCTATACATATGAATCATAGTAAAAATTGTAAGATATCTTCAACTCGAAGGATTAATTAGAATTGTTGATGAAAATTAGAATGGTAAAATTCTCATGATGTGTACCCACATCTTTTCAAAATGATCAGTTGTCAAAAAGTTTAAAACTTTAGGGATTTAACTGAAGCTACATAATTCACCTAAAAGGTTCAATTAACCGTTGTTTAATATGTGACATTTTTAGCTTCATCTGAACAGCTCAGAAAAACAATTTCTTCAGTTGATTGATATTGCTGTTAAATCCATCTTCAATAACACAAATCCAATTTGGTAAAATAGAATAACAAATTCATTTACGGTTAAAACGAAGAACAAAGCAATGCCTTTTAACTCTACGAGTAATTTTTACGCTGCTGATCAGTGTCAGTTAAGTTTAAACTAATCACCATAGTAAGCTACTGCGCACGCAGCTCTCTTGAGAATTCTTTGTTCGCAAAAGTTGAAGTAATTCCCTAATGAAAAGCAAAGCTGTGGCTTCACTTTACACTCTAAGAGAAGAATAATCCGGGAAACGGGATAGAACAACTGTAAAAATAGGGGGAAAAGGATAGAGAGCAGTTAAAGATGACTGTGAATTCAGTTCGCTCACACACACACACACACACACACACACACACACACACATATATATATGAATAAAGGACTACTCTTCTTATTGTAAGTTTTTTGTTAATTCAATCTATTCATGAGGTAATGTGCCAATCGAAACTTTCGGGGTTTAGCTTCTGTCTACACTCTTGCAAGGGACACGAACTCTTTCTCGACCACCTTGACCAACTGCGTTAGACCAACAACATAAAGTACTTCCTGACAGTAGTCAGTTGACGCCAAAATTTAATTTCAGTAACTGCCAGAGATTTTTGTTATTACCTTCATTGGACAACCTAAGTTATCAAGATGTTTTTTTATCGACAGGACTTCAGCGAGTCCTTCAGCGACTCAAGAGATTAAACGTAACTTCAGGGACAGGAATCATCATTATGTAGTAATTTATTTGATGCAAGTGGGATGAAATATGATTCTATTAAACATAGTGGAAGATAATTTTATCACTTTTATTTCGTTTTAATCAGGAATGGATGCATTTTACTTTAGTAGAACTCCAAAATCTTGGATTACCATAAGATCATACTTTACAAGTCCCTCAGGGACTCAAGAGATTAAACCTAACTTCAGGGACAATAATCGTCATTATGTAGTAATTTATTTGATGCAAGTGGGATCAAATCTGATTCTATTAAACACAGTGGAAAATAATTTTATCTCTTTTATTTCCTTATCTAGCAAGCGACATGGGTGTTAATAGTCTTAAACCTTAGATTCTGTTGCTGTTGTTGCCCAAACCCAGGTAGACCAAATCCACGAGTACATTCTCCCGCACAAAATCGTGTACCAAAAGAGGATCTGAAATATAAAGGTCGTCGAGAGTTCCCAGGCACTCGAGAATGTGCGATGAGGAGGCCTGATCGGAATGGCATTTAAAGCAGACATTATGAGTCTTGCGACCACAGTTGTATGCGAGACTCTTCAGATGGCCACTGAAAAAAACTTATATTCTGATTTACTTAACCCACTTGCAGCAAAAATTGATCGTAGCACTCTTTAAACCAAACAATAAATCAAGTGGCATAATGGTTTGGGGCGTTTCTGGCACAGGGATATTTTCTTCGAGGAAAAATTAAAATTAGCCTTGGAATTACTTTTTTTCTTCGATGTCTTGGCTCCAAGGAAACCTAGATTCCACCACCCATCGTTGAGTCGCTGAATTAACCCAAGCGCTTCAGATTTAGCGCATTTATCTCCTATAATGTCATCGATGATCGGTTTCGAACCATTTAATTTTAATGCCTGTTTACCTTATGTAAATAAAATGTTGTTTTCTTTCGTTTCAGTTCCTTTGTGTGCCTGCAGTTTCGGGCGCCATCTGTCTCCCTGTCCAGTAGCGGGGCGCCCGAGTTCCTTGGTCAGCTCTCCTCCCAGCAGCAACTCCGGGGATTCCGGGAGAAAAGTGACACATTTTCCGCCCACTCTGTTCCACCCCCTCACATCCGCCTCTTCCCCTTCCCCCACTTCCAGGTCGGATATCACTTGATGCGCCGGGCATTGTTGGGAAAGGAGGAAGGAGACTTGCAATACTGTGAAGAAGTGAAAAAAGAATTTGAATTTAGCCAATAAAGAACAAACATAAGATTTATTCCATTTCAAAAGACTCACATTATTATATTAAATGTGTAATGCTATTCATTCATATGAACTGACTGTAAAGACTGTAGAGTTGTTACGGGAAGTATAAAGCTAAATTCCATTTAAGATAGTTTTCGTTCCTCAGTACTATAAACGACTTAATAAAGAGAATAACTTTTTTTTCCCGAAATAATTTTGTCAGGATGTAGAGTTCAAACGTACGAATTTTAAAGAATTTTATCAGAAATTTTTTCTTTAAATCTAAGTTAATAAATATCCTACCACGTGTTTTCATATATAAATATATAAAATACCAGTATTCAGAAGTTGTTAAAAAATTCCTAGTTTAAAGATAAAGAAAACAAAACATCGAAAAGAAATTTTTACGTTTTCCTCAATTTGTGTGTGTGGGTCATTCAATAAATTATGAAAGTATTTTTCCCTTTTTTATGATGTAATCGACATATTTTTAATCATTTATCCCTTAAAAATTTTTATTAAATAAGTTTATTTACACAAAATACGTTATTCACAAGAGTCTAAATTTTTCATTTTGCTAATTTTATTAGGTATATTGCACATGAATTAAACAAATACATGAATTTTCTACGATCAAAGTGCAAAAACTCTTCTCCAATACGGCAGACGGTAACTTGGACATTATCTTTGCCGTCATATGACACCGCGGTATTCTTGGCCACATTTTTTTTTCTGGGAGCACCGTATAGGTGAACCAGCATTACCCCCCTATGGGCCGATCCCGTAATTTTGAACCGAGTCAAGTGACGAGACCGGAACACTTGACCTCGCTCTTCTAGAGGTAAATTTGAGAACTTGAAGGACATTGCATCCACGTCCTATTTTACATGCCTCGGCCACCATTAGTGAACACGGCGGGGGATTTTGTCAGCGACCGGCCTCGAATCCGCAACCCTCAGATCATTGGCTCGACGCCTTTGCCAACCGGGCCAACGCTCCATGAGAGCAAAAACTAAATCAAATAAAAACTTATTTGCATGCGGAACGTTGCGTTACGTTACTGAATTGAGTCCGAGATTGTTGATGTAGGTCCCGGTCTAATAACCCCTCGTGTAGCAAAAAGTTGACCGTAGCGCTCCAAACCGAACCTAAACCTAAAACCGAGATTGTTGAAATGAGCTGTCATTGGTTGGAAGTATCACGCGATCAATCAATTGAGATCTGTAACTGGTTAAAATTTTCAACGCCGACGCTACGTAACGCTCCGGATTCAATGTGAACAGACCTTAAAATAATCCAACCAGTTATACTACACTATATCTATTGGAAAGTATTATGCACAAAAAGTCATCTTATTCACTTACATCGCATTCTTCGAACTGTTTTTTTTTTTTGGTAGAAATAATGCTAATTTAAAAAAAAATTGTCGAAAAAAAAACAAAAGTATTTTTCAAATCATAAATGGAAATAAGATTTTATATCCATATGTATGAAAAAATTTTCAAAAAATTGTAATTTTTTTCCCACATGTAAGTTTATAAAAACCTTCTTTTCAAGTGCAAAAACTAAATCAAATAAAAACTTAATTCCCCTGAAAAGAAGGTTTTTATAAACTTATCTGTGTAAAAAAATTACAATATTTTGAAATTTTTTCATGCATAAGGATATAAAATATTATTTCCATTTATGATTTGAAAAATACTTTATTCTTTTTCGACTTTTTTTTTTAAAATTAGCATTATTTCTACCAAAAAAGAGAAAACAACAGTTGGAAGAATGCGATATAAGCGAATAAGATGACTTTCTGTGCATAATACTTTCCAATAGATATAGTGTAGTATAACTGGTTTGATTTCTGAGGCCTGTTCACATTGAATCCGGAGCGTTACGTAGCGTCGGCGTCAAAAATTTGAACCAGTTACAGATCGCAATTGATTGATCACGTGATACGTCCAATCAATGACAGCTCATTTCAGCAATTTTGGAGTCAATGCAGTAACGTAACGCAACGTACTGCATGCAAAGTAAACAAGCCTATATTCCGTTAAAGTAAAAATACACAAATTTACCTTAGAAATTTCTATCGACAAGAATTTTTTTAAATAAAACCAAAAAGCTTTCGAATTAAATATAATTCAAGAAATTTAAAATACAAGCTAGGAAAGAAGTAAGAGTGTTTCTTTTAAAATACTATCAAAACAACAGTTCCTACTCAACAGTTAATACAGTTGCTTATGTATATAAGAACATCTTTTTACGATTATAGGTAATCCGATTTTAATTTAGTTAACTCATACTAATAATTAAAACCTTTGCTGATCGCTGAAATCTGATGAAAGAGAAATTTAAATTTTTACACTTGTTATTAGACATGCGACAGGTAGTAATAATGATAAAATCTGCCTATCTCTTTTCTTCCTCTTTTTTGGAGACGTATCAGCAACTTCTGAAAAAATGAATGAATTAAATTGTAGTGTAATTCAATTCCATTTTATGTCACAAAAAGTTTATGTATTTTAACGGATGCATGAAGTTGGAGCAAGTCATCATAAAAGCTTTTGTATTTAGAAGGACTCAAATTCTAATTAAATCCTTGTATTTTAAACATTAGGCTATCGTTGTTTCTTCATCACTCATAATAATGTATGCTAAGGTTTGAGTCTTATCAAGGATTTAAATGAATTCATTTGAAACATTAGAATCTCTTCATAAATTAATAGGAAGAAAGCTTGTCGTTTTATTTCTTCTGTATGATTTATTTGGAAATTTTAATGTTAAGTTTTTTTACTGTTCATAAAAGCAGAATGAAGCCCCTTGATTTGTAAAAAGTATACATGACTTCCATAAAAAATTATTGGTAATTACCAATAATACTCACTCAGTAAAAATATAGCCTCTTGTTAATTTATTTGAAGCTTCAAATTATATTTTACTTCATTTTTCCATTAAAACTTATCTCTTATCCAACTTTTGATAATTTAAATTTAAACGTGATATTAGGTTACAATTTCAACTGTTTACTTACTATAATAAAAGTATTTATGATATTTTTGCTTTTTATAATAATTTAACTTTTAAAGTTCAGCAAGAAAATTGTGAGATTTATTGAAAAAAAGAGGAAACATTTTTTTTTAGGAGAAAAATGTTCGTGGTATTGCTAAAAGATCTCTGGAGTAAAGATAGAGTCGAGAGTTTATATGAAACTCAAAAAATTTTGCTTCTAAAGAACTGAAATATTTGTAAAAAGTATTTTAAACAGAATGACTTATTAACAGTTTCTCCACATTACATAAAGAAATCAAAATTGTGTCACCATATGGTGAATCTTAAGTTCAGATTTCCTCTTCTTTCCTTTATCACTACAAACTTTGCCTTTGATCAAAGTTTTGAGAAGTTGCTTCATTTATATCTAAATTAGCTTGACAAAAACAATAATATAATTTTTGAAGTTTTCTCATCATGTGTGCGTAGTTTATTAATACCTCTAAATGTTGTTGTTGTATACCTCATACATTGTTTCTTCCATACTGCAATAAATTTTCCTTGTTGAACAAAGCGCTGTTGAAAGACTACATGTCAAAGTATTAAAAAGAGTTTATAAATATAGACATAAAATCATACATTTTTATTTTTGACTATCTCCTTAAGTCTTTTACCTGATTTTGAAACAGCTAATGAATGGAACGTCTCATACATGACTATATATTGATATTTAATTTAAATTTCTATCTATATTCATCATCATAAATATCATCACAATCCAAAACAATAACTCGAAAAATACATTGTTCTGTCTGAAAACAACATTTGTTAAATTTTTTCCATCTTAAAAGTATTCAGTAATTCTTTGTGAAGAGTGCTGTAGAATCATTGCTGCTTCTGTAGTGACGTAGAAACATTAAATGAAATTAAAAAAAAAAATTATATACATCTGTGTGTTTCTTTTCGACTGGGAAAAGAAGACGAGAATACAAATACTCCAGCTGCTGAAGACAGAATGATGGATAATGCTGATTTGTTAAAATACTTTCTCATTTTGAAGGAATAAATTGTTTCCATAGATAAAAATCTTGTTTTCATTTTGTAGAGTAACATATACTACACTAACAAATATACGCATGTCAAAAAACGACTTTTTCTGATTTGGGATTATGGTAATGTGGTTTACACCCTAGAATCGAGCATAGAGCACAATGCTCGATTCAAGAGTTTATTTTCGCAATTGTAAGGGGAGGTGCCGTAACTAGGCAGATACAACAAGACCCATGACCAAAAAAGGGGGGTAGCAGAAAAAGTCGCAAAATTTTGAATTATTTCTCAATTTTGCAAAAGAGCTTAATGTATAGAGACCGGATTTTGCTTACTATTCATATGTTGATTGCACTGTGTGACAGAAATTTTTGCAAGCTAAAAGTGATTAAAAAATTAAATATCTCCCAAGGGAGAAGAACGCTCAACCATTCAATTCTCAAGTTGAATACAATATCGCTGAACTTATAAGTTATGATAATGTATTCCATTAACTTGCGGGAAATCGAAGAAAGTTATGTGTTGAAAAAATAAAGATGTGCAATTGTGAAATTATTTTGTATACATAAAAGCAGAGAATGCATGTAAGTTATTATTATTATTTTTTTAATTTCATTTGATTAACAAATAATTTTTGAAAAGCATATATTTGGTTTTTATCACTTTTCGTTCAAAAGTTTTGGGCCTCAATAAGGAATTCTGCATAGGGCCGTAGCAAACTAACTTCGACATTGGTTAAAAATGAGGGTATGCTATGTTTTTAGTTGTTTACTTAGCACGTAAGACTAATATGAAGAACAACGAACCACTGGAAAACAGCTAAAGAATAATCATCTGGGAAAAGAATCCAAAATTGTCAAATGGTCGGATAAAAATATGAATATGTAATGCCTACATTCTGCGTTGTTGAACTTGGGGTAAAAAAAAATGGAGATTCATGAAGATTTTTCAGTAAAACAAGAGTCTACTGCACGAGAATATGTTAGTATGAACATCGTTTCGAGCTTTTTATTAATTAACACAGAATAAAATAAGGTAAAGGTTTATTGATTTCCTCTTCAGTATATAGTACGAACAGATAAAATCGCGAATATTTGTATAATTTGGAATTCAAGGTGGCATAACTATGGCACTGAACAATCAAAATTACCATAAAGGTGAAAAAAGTGTAGTAATAACCTTAAAAGTAAGTTCGAAATGTTGAAAAGCATTTTTCGGTACGTTCCCATACAAAAGTTTAAATATATTTGCAGCTTGAAGTCAATTTCACTGTAAGTCGACAGGCTATTTAAAGGAAAAGAAAACAGAATTTCTCCAAAAAGTGAATTTTGTGAACAATAATTATGCAAATCTGAGTCATTACTCTGTAAAATAAGACTGGAACTAGTCCCAAAAATAACTTTTAAAAAATTACTGAGTAAATTAAAAAAAAAAATGAAAAATAAGGAAAAGGTGGTGTCTGAAAAAAAGATAAATATCTATAAACTAAACATTAAAAGACTGATTTATGAAAAGGAAACTACCAGTAATGCAAATAATCAACTTTAGATTATATAATTTCTTCTTAACTGTCTTTTTCCCAGTATATTAATATATATATCGTTACTTATACATATCGTTACTTTTAGAGCATAGTTAATGACATTAAGCTTATATGCGGCTATATTATTAAAAAAGATATTTATAAAACTATTTATTATTCTTGGGCTAGTAAATTTCACAATTATAATTTGATCGTTCATCAAAAATATTACATACTAGTTTCTTATCACAAAGTCCAGAAAATTATGCCCAAATATTTATTCCCAGTTGTTTAACTTTGAAAAATCACAGGAAATATTTCTCACTAGCTTCAACACTACATCTTAAGGAGGCGCTCGAATATTTTTTAAGACAGAATTCAATGAGACAACTAACAAAACTAAAGCATCTAATATAAAACTATTCATTTATGGTAATCTAAATTAAAGACTTAACAAAAGACCAAAGATAAATTAATTCATTAATAAATTTATTAATGATTACTCTACGATTTTCCTCGTTTCAACTCGGGAAGAAAAACAAAACTCTTATTAACTTCCACACGCTAACAATTCCTTGCTAGCTGTCACAGTACTTGCGATGCGAAAACGAGACTTTCAAACCGAGTAAAATCCTAGCTGTTTACCCTGGGAAAGGCTCTGGAGCGCCCCGGAGACAATCCAATTAAACCGTTTTTGACTGAGAGGGTATTGTCTCTTCTCCAAGTACCCGATCGTGACTATCCGGGCCCGAGCTGTCGTTTAACCATGTTCTTAATCACGACGTAAATAAAGGCGGTGCCGGTTATAATGATGTAATTGCGTTGGAATCAATCCGTTCTAAATCGGTTAGGGTTAATGAGGGAAATCATTAATTAGGCGAAATCAAATTCGAGACGTTGTCAAGTCAATTAGCATTTTATGACGCGCGCCGCGCTGGAGGCACGTTCTGCAGATCAGGTTCCAGGAGGGGAGGTTTACAAAATGAAATCAATTAGTGTAATTTGTTGTGATTCGGGTTTATTTGGCGTGCTTTAACTCTATCATACACACTGCAGAGCGAAACGTGGTATGATATAGTGATAAAAATTAACTACGTTATTTGGTAATCATTTCACGTTTAAGGAAACGAAAATTCTTTTATTGTTTAAGGGGACAGTGGACTTTCAAAATTGTGAAATTTGTCCAAAAATTCGATTTTTTTTATTTAATTGAATTGTGAAACTACGGACGAGTAGGAATGTGTTGCAAAAAGAATTTTTAATTTTTGTGATTACTTTCCTAGTTATAGGCATTTGTATTTAATTTAAATATTATGTGGTTACTAGTAGCAATAACTTTAAATGCGTTTTTCTCAAAATAAAAATTTCCATGTCATACGAATATTCAAACTGCTCCAGGCGCATTTCTAATTATCGTATTTCTTTGAAATTTAAGGTCTATATACTTAACTGTATATCAAATAAATCCTATTGAATAAAATTATGCTTCGTAGCTCAGAATTTCTAAATTTTGTACTCGAAAAGATTTATAGGTATTTTGCGTAATAAAAAGGGTGTTTTCACTATTATTATTTTTTCTCTTTATATTTTTAATGAATGCTTAAAATAAGCACAAAAGTTTCATTGTTAGTTCTATAAGGTATCCTGTAAATAAAAATTACCATATTATATGCATAAGAAATGCGCATGGAACATTTTTAATTAGGCCAATTTTTTATATAATTCATAATTCATAATTTATAAATTATTAATATTTCATCATTACATTTTAACCACTTTTACATATCTATGGTACTAATCACATATTCAAATTTCAAGAAAATCCATTAAAAACAAAATGTTAGGTTTGATGGTTCACTGTCCCCTTAAGAGAAATGTGGACTTTCAAATTACCAAAAATCGAACGAAAATTGAAATTTTTTGGGGGGTATTAATATTTTAAAAATATGTAAACATTGGAATAAAATGCATTTAAAATATGAAATGAAAAGTAAAATGTAAACTTGGTGGCTTTAAAAAAGTAAATATTTAAGGTAGGTGAAAAAAATATCTTTTAAATGGCTGTTTATCAAAATGAGTAATTTCCAGATTTGCAAGTCTTTGAAATGCTCCTTGCGACACAATTTTTGACGAAATTTTATAAAATTTATAACAAAGACTCCTCTTATAAATTAAAATAAAGTTATGTATCATTTCAGGTTTCGACATCATTAAGATTATCAAAGTTTAACTTAAGTGTAGAAAAATAAAACAAATTCACGAAAATTCAGAGTACAAGCATAAAAATATTTCCTAAAAATTAACTACTCAACGAAAGCCCAAAATAATACATAACTCTGTTAAAAATCTATGTATAAGCATTATAAATGGAAAATTAAGGGGGAAGTCGAAAATTGGATCGCAAGGAGCATTTTAAAAAGCATAATAAAAATTTCAATTTTTAAATATAAATTTTTTTTAAATGTTTGTAACATTTTATAAGGTGTTTGATATAGTTATACTTTAATGAATATATATGCAAAATTCCATATATCTGAGGCAAAAATTTGAAAAATTGCTTTATAATGTCCATCCTTAAAGATTTACTTTGATAGTTTGGTAAGTCGATCTGGGGTTTCTAAATCTATATGCAAATACTGCAGTCATTGGCGGCTCCAAGGGGAGGGGGGGGATAGGGGCAATTTCTCCCCCCCCCGAAAAAAAAGGCCCGGCGTATTTTTTTTTTTCGGGGATACTAAATGAGTTCTTTAATTTAAAATGAAACGATGGTTATTTCTTATATATATATATATATATATATATATATATATATATATATAACCCTAAGAGCCGACGTTGCCCTCCTCCCAAAAAACTCTGGACTAGAGCCGCCCCTGACTGCAGTAGAAAAAATGTGCCAACTTTCGTGACATAAATGAACCTCATTCGTTATGAAAATAATCTGCATTTTAGATACTGAAAAATCCTTCAGGGTTTTAAAATAATTAAGGTATTAACATGTTTTTCTGCTGTCTCTGATACAACCTGAAAAATGGGAACGATATAAAATGACCTTAGTTTTCAGAGAATCCTCAGCATAATACAGAGAAAAAAAAATTGGGGATTAAGCTTGTTGTTTGGTTGATTTTGGGACAGCTATGGTCAACCTTTGCAACACGAGAGTTAAAGAAACAGATTTTGGGGTTTAAAAGTTTCTGACTGTCAGGTAATGTCAAAGCAACTACGCACATACTACATACAGTCTTAGACATGCGGCAGTAAGGAAAATAGACTTAAATTTATACATAATGTTTTGCACTTTATAGGTTAAAGAATTCTTTTAAATTTGCCATGTGGTATGTTTAAACATCAACATATATATTGCATTAGGAAACATAGGCGTAGCGTGCTTTTAACTTTTGAGGGAGGGGGGGAGGGGGCACGAATTGAATCCAATTAGGTCCCTTCTCAGCGCGTTAACTGCCGGACGGTCCTTAAAATATGAAATATTGTGATTTTTTTAAAAATTGAATAACAATAGAATTGATGTTTGAGTAGTATTCAAAAGTTGTACAATGAGAAAAATAAATATAATATAAATAAAATAAGAAATAAAATATAGCATCGAATATTTTATGGATCATATCATTGTTAAAAACTATGTTAAGGCTAAAGACATAATCGGAATCTTCAGTTCCACAGTTTGAAAAAGCAGGAAAAAACCAACTTTCTTGAAAGTTTTCTACGATTTTCCTTTTTAACCGAACTTCTATTAACATGTTAGTTTATTTCAAGATAAGTTGGGGGGGGGGGGTCACATCTCCCCCCATATCCCTCCAACGCTACGCCTATGTTAGGAAAAAAGGAAATAGTTATAATAGTGGGCCTCAAACTTACGATTATAACTTCCGCATAGAGGTTGAAAAACATTTTGAAATTTAGATGTTGAAAAATATTTTGCAATTTAGAGCAGGTATTTAACAATGAAGCATACTTGTCTTCGATGTTTAAGCGTTTGAGCACATATACTGAGGTAGAAATGAATAGTGGCAAACGTAAACTGAGGATATTACTACTTAATTTATAGGAAAAATATGTCTCATGTGAGAGATTACCTTTAATATTTCGTCATGCTGACGTTTGGTCCCCAAGCGTCAGGAGCCACTTTCAATTTTATAGTTCTAACATGCTCGAAAAAGTATATTTATATGATATATTAAAGAAGTCTCAATAAATAAATTCTGTAGAAAAATATATAACTCTCTCCTACATTATTTGAATTTTTCTAAATGAAAGACACCTTAAATTAAATGAATCTCTAGAAACATTGTATCTAACTAATTAAGAAGTGGTTTTCTCCCTCCCTTTTGATCTTGTATAATATTACTGAATAGCTGAATACCCGTGCTTTGCTACGGAGTACATTCAAATTTAATTCAACGGTCAATGTATGCAATTAATACCAAATATATATATATATATATATATATATATATATATATATATATATATATATATATATATATATATATATATATATATGTATATATATATATGTATATATATATATGTATATATATATATATGTATATATATATATATATATATATACATATATATACATATATATATACATATATATATATACATATATATATATATATACATATATATATATATATATATATATATATATATATATATATATATATATATATATATATATATATATATATATATATATATATATATATATATATATATAATCGTAATGGATATTTTTATAGACAAAATAATGTAGAAGAAAATATTCAAATTAAATACAACGGCCAATGTATGCATTTAATTAGAATGTTTAATATCCATAAAACATACTGTTTGGAATTAAATTCTTAAAATCTTCCATCTCAATTAGTCAAAGGTTAAATTTTATCTTTTACTGTCTTTTAATATTTTTTGTCAATTTATTTCATTGTTATGCACGTGAAAATTAAGTATCACAAAAAAAGAAACCGCGTGATCAGTATTTAATAAATTAAATTCTAAAAATTAATCTTTAAAAATTCGCCCAAAATCAGAAAATGCAGGTAAAGATTAGAAAAAGATTTCATTTTAAAGGAATTTTTATGATATTTCTATTATGATATTTTTATGACATAAATTCAGTGTTGCAATTTCGATTAATTTCTAATTGCAATTATATGCGCCTCCAGTGTACCCAGCAGCTTTGTGGCTTCTCCCCCGAGGGAATTTTTCATGCATTTTGTAATTATTATTTTTAAATTTTAGTTTATATCACAGTGTAGCGAAAGTTGCATATAAGACCTCAAATAATCTATGGTAAATATTCATATCCATCTTAAGTTTTACTGTCATATGTAATCTTTCACAGGAAGTTTATTCTGAAATTTATTACAGAAGAGCTTCCTTACCGTGCAAATGATAACTGGAAAAGAAAACGGTATTTTATCTCATTCCACAATAAGGGTGATTTTACTGCATATATCGTGCTGTAGTCTAAACATTTCATATGTTTAGTGAATCGTCTAAACATTTCATATTAATTCTGTAAAGGGAATATTTTAATTAAACTATTTTCTTTTTTTATGCTCTGTGGTTTTATTATCGATTATTGTTTTCTCTTTGGCTTTCTAAATTATCTTATTAGTCATATTGCCTACTGTTTGGATATATTACTTTGTTTCTTAATTTGCATAATAATGTCTTGTTTCCATGGTTTGTAACTTTTTTCTTTTTTGTTTCTTGGCAACGGCTAGGTTGTTGCATTTTATGCATAAGTTTGTCTTCAGAGTTCTGAGGCTGTGTTGGAAGCCGCATTGTACTGCAGGCAACTGTCAAATAAATACGTAACTCACTGGATGTATGTTTATTTTTTGTGTCTGTCGTAGATGCCTTTAGCCCACGTTGACTACCTGCATTTTATTGTATATTTCGTATTATCGATTGCGAAATATTCATTCCTACTTAATGTATTTCACACAAACTGTAATTAACACTTCTTTTGTGATGATAAGTGTCATAAGTGTCAAAAGCTCATAATGAAAAAAAAATGCATTTTAAACGTGACATATGAATATAAATGTAATCGTAATGAAAGAAATTCGAATTTTTCATTATATAAAGCCCATTGTAGCAAATATCTTGAGTGAACGAACCCATTTCCCATTTTAATGAGATACAAAACTCGCTGCATATTTCGAAGCAACGTCGGTTTTTATCGAAGTATAAACATATATATTTGAATCCAAGATAACATAAAAAATAACTTATAAAAATTTTCACGCTCGTGAACTATTTTATTCGTAAATATTACTCCTTTTCTGCCGATATGTAAGGAATACAAGGGTAAAAAAAATTTGCTTGGAAAGTTTAATAATGATTCGTTTTTGGCACCACTTTCGAAGGGGACGGAAGGAAATAGAGATTTGCTGTGTAAAACATGAACACAGAAAATTGTATACATCTTGTATACTTCAAAGCACTCCATTTATCAAAATGGATTTCAGCGAAAAGTCTTTTGTTAAAACATCGTTATATGATGGCTGAATGGCTCTTGTGACGTCATGAATGGGAGCATCACTTCATTTTTTTCTACTTTGGGCATTGGAATAAGTTGATAAATGATGCTTTAAGTTTTTATAGAGGGTTATTTCACTTACAAAATAATCGATATTTATTCCAAAATGTTGGCATTAAGCTCTGTATATTAGACGCTTCAAAGAATCTGTTTAAATATCTACTGAGGGGTTATATGTTACGGCAAAGTATCCGATTATCTGGAATATAGGAATGTGTACGTACATTTACGAGATAAATAATTTTATGGCAGATAATTTTAAAAGAATTATGCTTAATCTGGTAAACCTCAAAACACATGTTATTTGACATGAAAAAATTAGTTATATGAAGTCACTTGAAGTACTGAAGTTAGAGCTTCCAAAGTATACAATGAGCATCGGCAGAGAAATGTTTCAGGTGTAAATTCGACTAAATATCCCAGGCATTTATCACGACAGGATGAACATGCCAAGCAAGATAGCATGATGCAATATATATGAAGCTCTGAAGTCAACACGGTTTACAATTTCTGTAACAATATTTAGAAGCATCTCAAGTCTATGCCTCACAATATAAAGGATAATCGGGTGTGATGAAGCGTTTTCGATTTGAAAGAAAAATTAAAATTTTTAGAGAGATAAAGTGATCGAAGGCTGTTTTCATCACATTTCGGTTAGAATGCTAGGAAGCCGCCTTTGATTAGAGGACAGAACAGTAGTCTGTACGCTTAGCCAATTTAAAAGCGGCGGTGCGCGATAGGGGGTAGGTGATTCCAGACGCAGATAAGGAGATGGCACCAGGGTTTGACATTAAAGTAAAATACCCTATTGTAAAGAATTTATTGGACATGTAGACCGCAAAACACGTGGACTGGACTTTGGGTGGTCTCTGTATGACGTAATTAAGACATGCATGGGTTATAGGATTATCCAATCCGAGAAATGAAAATGGAGGCTAAGTGGTGGATTTTTGAAAGCTTTCCTGAATGGATTAGGAGTCACGAGAAGGCGTGGACATTGTTATAAAAAAAACAAATAAATAGAAGACTTAGAGTTTTTTTCAAAGATTCTCTTCTGCGTGCGGGCCCGGTTGACTTTTCCCGGTGCTTTAGCATTGCAGGGGGATGAAGAGATTGGAATTTCAAAACGTCGGAGACCGGTTGAGCATTCCCGGGAGTTGTCCGACAGTACGAGAAAGAGGTTTCGTTTTCCGGAGACCGGTTGATCTTTCCTAGTGCCTTAGCATCGAAAGTGATGAAAAGATTGGCAGTTTTAAATATTGGAGATCCGGTCGAGTTTTCACGGAACTAAGAGTTATTTTTGATCAAGAGAATACAGACGAGGTGACAAAGAGGATGCGATGTAATATTGGAGATCCGGACGAGTCTTCCCGGAGCTGAGAGTGATTTTGAGCAAGAGAATAGAAACGGGGTTATAGAGAGGATGCGCCTTAATGTTGGAGATCTGGTCGAGTGTTCCCGGAATTGAGCGTGACTTTGGATCAAGAGAAGTCGGTGTCATCATTTTCCTGATGAGTGCCCCATCATTTTGAAAAGAGTAGAAGAATACCCACGACAGCCTAGAGACGCAGCGCACCCACTACCTAGAAGGAAGGAGCGATACCCCAAGCATAAGCAGAGCTTCGACACCCGAGTCCCAGTGCGACATCATCAAACTGAGTGAGTGAAAATCATTTTGTTTTGTTCAGACCCCACCGAGCTAAATGAAAGATTAGTGCGGAAACAGTGTTTTTTGTAAAGATAATTTTGATGAATAGGAGTTCTTGGCTATGAGTTAGTTTTAATAATTATATGCTCCCTGAATCCAAAAGGTGTAGATTTAATTAAATACATGACATTCGATATGAATCGAGGAGAAAATGCTAAAAGATTAGTAAAATGTGTAAACTGTGTGCGAAGATTTGGTAATTCAGTTTTTTTTTGTAAATAGATAAGGTTGTAAATAAATCAATTTTATTTTGTTACATTGGAGTCCGTCATCTTTGTTTTGTGTAATTGACCTAAAGGAAAGTTATTACCTAGTTATTAGAAGCAAAGTTATTTGACCTGATCGTTTGCCAGAATGTCTAGAACCTTGGGTTGTATTCAACCAAATAAATAAAAAAAACACAACGCACCCAAATACCTATAAATTATAAATAATTTGTACTAACCCAAATAATATACGAATCTCGCCCAAAAAAAATAAATAATTTTAAGACAGGCAACACGACATCGGGGAAGAGATCTTAGTATTCAAACTGGGAAAGTTTTGACAGGATATGGCTCATAAACGGCCTTAGTAAAGTGCTTCCGCTAACATCGAAAGCAGCCGTATGAAGTAAAAAAAACTAGTTGGTACCCTTCAAAACATGACAGCTAGATAGTAAATAAATCCACTAATACACAAATTATACTCAAAACATCATTGCCAAATGTTGAAAATAATAATAATGCGCAGAAGCAAATTAATATGTTTAAGTGGTCTCGTGCTTAGTGAGTATCTAAAGACAGATTTAAAAATGTCACTTAGCATGCGCAGAAAGCAATTTTTTAATTGTAAATTATCGCTAATTAAACAACGCAAAATAAGCAATTTCCATCAAGTTTAATCTTATATTTCACAAATATAATTTTCATAAAAATAAAAATGGCAAAGAGAGATCTAGAGATACTTCTCGGAATAAACGTGTTTATCATTAAAAATGTCATTAAGCATGCGCAGAAACAGCGAGTTTCTAAAGCCAGATTTAAGCATGCCACTGAGCAGGCGCAGAAATCAATTTTTAATTGTAAATTATCGTTAATTAATAGAAATTGCGATCACAAAAACCAAATTTGACAAATTTACAGATTACAGTCTTTCGTTTAAGACCAAAATTAAGGAAATTGATGCAGTAGTTTTCTCTCATGGACTGCCCAAAAAGTCGGCTTAGCATCTAAATATATAGATGTCCCTTTATTTTTGAAAAACAGAAAATACAAATAAACAAACTGATTTTGGAATGCATTATGAATTATACATTGTTTTTGAAATTCATTAGAAAATTTTAACACAGCTTAAGCATGGTTCGTAGAAGGTACCAACAATTCACTCTTTATCTACGTATAGATACCTACACCACACTCTAAAATCCAGCGAGACAGTACAAAGTCAGGGGTTCCCTGGCGCTATTGCATTTGAACCCAGGTCGTTACGACTGCTCAGTTAACGCGTTTGAAACACTCAAGCAGTAACAGATAATATAACATCAAAACTGCATATAGAAACTAGGGGAGAAAAACCTTATAATATTTCCTTTAACTAAGAAAAGAAAGAGCGTACTTTTTTTCTTTCTTTTTGTTCATTGTATAATTAATTTTTTCCCTCCACATAAAAGTAATTGTAACGGAAACATGCCAAATATTTTCCCGCAATATTCCTTCCATTTGATTGAATTAAATGCTTCTTCTCAGAGAAACTTACTCGGTAGTAACCCTGTCATGTAAAAATAATCTTATATATATATATATTTTTTTTTCTACTTCTAAATTGGTAATACATAACCTAAGTTATACTTTAAAAGGCAAGGACGGTGAGTGAGCAAGACATGTGCTCCACTTGTTAACTAAAAATAATAATAAGCATTCATTTCTATTTTTATCACCACGTTATAGATAAATATCGAAGAGTCTTCACATTTCAGAAAACACCTGGATTCCTAGGAAACTTCCATCCAGGTGTTAGCTCCTTCTGCTCGTGACAGGGCCGGATCATCGCATAGACAAATGAGACAAATGTCTAGGGCCCGGTCAAACTGTCTATTTTGAAAAGATTTATAAATAGGATAGTTTACTTTTCTGTTGGACAACTGTATATAATTAAACTATAAATAGGCCTTTAGTTGCAAGTGTGAATTTTTAATATTAAGTGTGAATTTATTCAAGTGTGAATTTTGACATTTAAGGCAACAATGGACTATAAAAACTTCTTTTTTAATTTATCAACCAATTGCTACGAAATTTTGTATACTTATACAGTGTTGTTTAGAGAGGAAAATTCTAAATTAAAAAAAATCAGAATTTAATTAATTAAGATATTAATTAAAATCAGTTTGTTAATTACTCTATTTAAAAATGTTCCATGCACATCAATTTTTGTCTCAGATATCTAATTTTCTTTCTTAAGCTAGCTTTATATAGTTATAATAAAAGTTACTAGCAATATTTGATTTACAATCATATTTATAAAAACTAGAAAAGAAATCGATAAAAACAGGTCATTTTATGCAAAATTTTTTTGATTGTAAAAATTTTAAGTTGTATTAAAATAGTATAATGAATTTATTAGTAAGTTTTATTCTAACATATATAAATAATCATTTTATGAAAAATTATGATGCATGGAACATTTTGAACTTACCGCAACGACATGAAAACTTGTTTTGAGAAAATAGCACTTAAAGTTTTAATTTGACAACAGATCCATTGTAACAGCCGTTTGAAAAAATACTTATAACTCGGTTAATAATGATCGGATCAACAAAAGCTGATGAGTTGCAGAATCATTTTCTGAAAGAAAAAAAATCGTTTTGGTGACATATTTTTGTCAATCTGAAGGTCCATTTTTGCCTTAATAAAATAAATTTCAATTTTTAAAAATTTATAAACAAACTGTCCAAACTTTTCTAGAAAAACTAAAATTTATTGTTGTGTATTAAATATTTTTTATTAATAAAAATTTAAGATTTGTTTTAGTTTTTCACATTATTTAGTTTTGTTTTATTTATTGTTTTATATTTTGTATGTGCTCTATTTCTTGTGGGAGAGGGAGGGGAACCGGTAAGAAGAAAATGTCTAGGGCCCCAAAGTGGGTTAATCCGGCCCTGGTTCATGAGACGGTAGGCCCCTGTAAAAAGTTACGTTTGCGCTCTGTGTTAAAAAAGACAGTTAAAATTCAGTTTTCGAATGGATAATGTTCGTAACCTTTTGTTCACCATTTGGTATTCAGGACTCTGGTGAAACCCCCTTGTATACGGTTGCGAAAATAATCTTCGACAAAACTTTGAAAATGTAAAAGTTAATCATGGCTGCTTTTTTTATTGTAACAAATATATGCTAACTTTTAAAACAGTGCCTAAAGAACCCTGTATATTTCTTGCAGATTGAATTACATTTCCGGAATCGCCTCGACCTCCAATTTACCGTAATCAATATGTGCGCGGCCCTTCTGGTCGCCGAGGCAAACAATCTGTTATCCGACAAAGCACGAAATGAGGCATGGGTGGCGAGTTGGGCCTCTTGAATTATTCTGCCGCGCTCCCGTTTTATGGAGAGAGTGTCACCCCGCTTACTTAATCATTAATCATTTCGGGTGAGACGCTGTTAAATATTTTCATACCAAGAAAAATTGGAAAGCCGAGATTTTTTAATCTCTCTGTTATTAGCAGCATGGGAGAGAATAAAACAGAGATTAGGTTAAAAAAATATATCTAATTTCGCGAGTCAGGTTTATATGTCTGTACTCTTGTGTATACTACATTTGCTGTTGTTGGGAGATGCTTCTTAATTTGCATCTCTTAAGGCGGGTGAAAGATGGATATGGACCGACTATGTTATACGGGAAAGTGTTTGCTTTATTTAAATAGTGAATCTTTTATTGGAACAACAATTATATCAATAAGACTTTTTGAGGTGTAGAAAATACATTTCCTGTTTTTTTTAATGTCAACAAAATTGCAGATTAATTGAAATCAAATTGAAGCAAAATTTTGATCATATTTGTAATGAAAGGAAACGATTTCTTTCGTAAAATAGTATGTTTCTGAGTTAAAAGAATGTAACTTTTCTGAAAAGTAAAGGGTACGTTTTGTAATAGAGCGGGAATAGCACACAATGTAAAAAATATGTAATACATGTCACATTCATTTTTATTATTGTGATAATACTTTTCCATGATCTGTAGTTACTTTTTTGCATCATATTTATACTTTTTAGAGAAATTGGAAAGTTTATCGTTGTTTTACGCCACACTGGTTGAATAAAAACTCGGGAGTTCAATAAAATAATCAATGCTCTTTCAATTTAAAATCCATCATGCAGATATTGCAAAGACAAAATACTTTAGAAATCTTTTTGGTGGATAAATAAAAAATATTCCATAAAATAAGAATATAACTCAAAATAACTATATGATTACATACCTACATTCAGATTTAAGAGAAATGATATAAAGACATTGTTCTGTCTTTATATCATTTCTCTAATGAGTCTTTTTCTAATTAATAATACTACTAGTTGGTACCTGTAAAAACGTAGCGGCTGGATAGTAAATAAATGGTACTAATACATAAATTATGCTCAAAACATCATTTCCAAATGTTGAAAATCACAATATTAAGAATAGAAAAATACACTTTAAAAATTACTATTGAACCCAGCAAAAATAAATAGGGTTACTCAACAGTGCGAAATGAACAATTCCTGTCAAGTTTAATTTTATATCCCACCAGTTTTAACACATAATTAAAAATAAAAATGGCCAAGAGAGCGCTAGAGAGATTCTTCGGATTAAACATATTAACGTGTTTAGGCGGCCTTGTACATAGTAAGTATCTAAAGCCAGATTTAAACATGTCACTGAGCATGCGCAGAAACAAATTAATGTGCTAGTGAGTATATAAGGCCAGATTTAAACATGTCGCTGAGCTTACTCAGACAATAAGTTTTAATTGTAAATTATCTCTAATTTATAGAATTTGCTGTTACAAAAAGCAAATTTGACAAATATACAGATTACAAACTTTCGTTGAAGACCAAAATGAAGTTAACTGATGCAGTAGTTTTCTCTCATGGACTGTCCAAAAAATCTCCTTAGCAACTTAAATGTATAGATTATAGACTGTTAAGAAAATAATACTTTATCCTTTATATTCGTATTACATTCTATCGAAACAATTTGAAAAGCATTCCTTTTTGGTTTGAATGAATGAACAAAAATAAACATATTAAAAACAATAGTAGGATATTTGAGTTTTAAGACATTTATTTTAATCTTTACAATGCTTCTTTGAAAAATTTGACTAAGATATACTAATGAAACAGAATTTGGTATCGCAACATTCATGAAGCATTTTAAGAAAATGAACAGTTTTTCGTTCGGAAAAGGAAACAAAAAGCATAATTGGCTTCATTCCACGAAAAAAAAACTTTTAATGTCATCTCTATTCCACTGAAAATGTACTCTCACTTAACAACTGCATTTATGAATAGTCCATAATGACAATCACACCTGATCCTTGCCTGCCTAATGAAGAACTTAGTAATTAGTGTGAAACTAGATGCCTCTTTTTGTTTTCATTCTTGATGTTAAGAAGTTGTGGGTTCCTGTCATGCATTTGACATAAGTTTCTTGTAAGTTAAATCGGGGCCATTATCGGAAACCTTACATTAATTTTATCTAAATTTTATCATTAAACTACAAATTTATCACTTGAGAAGTTGAAACATCGTAATTGCTTCTATAGCAAGTAGAAACATCTTAATTTTTGTTTTTATTTTTCTGAAATGTACCGTCACTTAATATCATATAAAGCAAAAAAGCACGCAAATGGTCATAGTGTGATGCTATGTTGAAGTAATTATAGCTACGGATTTCAACAGAAAGTATAAACCGAAGAAATTCTTCTGAAATGTATAAAACTCACTGCATGATGTCGTAAGCGCGTAATTTCAAAATTTAAATGACAATAATGAAAGTGGGAAAAGCCTCAAAGCGTATACTTTGTAAGTATTCACATATTAAAGCTGCTGTGTACTAATCCTATTGGATTCTCTCACCTCAATGTTAACAACCTATGGAGAACCTATGTGTCCAAGGATTGCCGACTTGGATTGAAATATATTTTTTTAAATTGTACCCCGTAATAGAGAAAGAAATTTTACACCTTGAGCATTTTTAGATTTTTTAAAATGCAAATAATATTTTAAAATTTAAATTATTCCGGAAAAAATCTGGTATTAGTGTGTTTTACAAGCTCCTAAATTCCTTTGATGGACGAAATTTATAAAATGAATCCTGTTGCAATGTGCAGAACAGTTAAGGCTATCTGAATATATCAATTTTATTGGATTACCAGCATTTTTGTAGCTATAAATAGCAGACAGATTTTCTCCATAGGTTAACTTCCAGGTGATCTAATCCAGTAGGTTTTGTACACAGCAGCCTTAATATGGAAAGTTTGAGATAACGCTATTCGATCGCACTTATTTTCCCTTTACCTACTTTCACTCAACCAAATCCTTGGTGTATGGAAAAATATTCAACAGACCGTATAAAACAGTTCAGTCAAGTATTTACTATTTTCGTACAAAAGTAACATAGAAAGAGATACTTAGTAAGGTCGAAATATTTTACCCTCTCCATTAGATGGACCGACTTCAACGCCCTGAAGTCGATTACGGAAAATTTTTTTTCAGATCCCGGTAATTTGAACTGACCGCCAATATTTGGCCGAGGAGCATCCTGAAGGCCAACCAGTAACGAAGATGAACAAGCAGTCATTGGAAGGAAGCGCGCCAGCGACTGCTAAATCCCTGGGAGAGAGACAAGACAGACTACGTTCCGTAAATTCATCCGCCGATAAGGAGGTAATTGAATAATGAATCGAATAAATGGATAAAGGCAGGATTTTTTTTTCTTTCGACCTTTTTTATCCATTTATTTCTGAGGGTTGAGGTATACCAAAATTTAAGAAAAACAAGGGAAAGGATTTCTGATGAGAAGAAACTCTGGAAGATACATTCTTTCTTTCATTCTATACTTATTTAGTCTTATATATCATTTATATATCATCATCTTTTAATGGCATGAAATATTTAATTAGGAGCCGGTCATATAAAAAGTGATATATATATATATATATATATATATAATGTGTGTGTGTGTGTGTACTCGAAGTAGCCTCGCTGGCTTTCGGTGCTGAGGGTGCTCAGTTCGAATCTCGACACGCACCGTTAAATACCTCTTTTAAAGACATTAAATTCATTCATTCTTTCATTCATTACTTATTTAGTCTTATATGTCATCATCTTTTCATGACATGAAATATTCAACTAGGAGCCTATTGTGGTGGTGTAAGTCAGTCACTCAAAACTCATTTAACAACAAAACTTAACAAAGTATTAGCAATGGCTGATTACGCCGACATGTACATGTAAAAATATGGCGCGAACCTGCTTCGGCAAAATCGACTTGAAATGTCGCGAAAGGCCTAAATTTATTTGAAGTAAGTCATAAAAGAGGGAGAAACCGCCTACAGCCCCCAAATTAAAACACGTCAGTTAAACTGACGAAAGGCGAAACAAGGCAAGACTCGGCGAAAAACTAAAAACTTAAGAACCACTACTTTCTACCGGTCTTGATGCGGCTTATATTTAATTAAGCAGCCAATCAGAGCTTGATGTGACGCTTGCTGACGAGAAGTGATTCAATGCATAAATTAAAGTGATATACTGAATGTTTAATTAGAAATAAACCTTTTAGAATGCAATCGGAAAATGCAGTCCATGGAGCACCACAAGCCGGTCATATAAAAATGTATATACATACACACACACAGATATATATATATATATATATATATATATATATATATATATATATATATATATATATATATATATATATATATATATACATACATATATATATATATATATATATATATACACACACACACATATATATATATATATATATATATATATATATATAATATACACTCATGGACAAAAAAATTAGCGCACCAAGAAGGAGTCGTCAAAATGAAACGAAATTTTACATCCGTAATGACTACTTTGATATAAGTAAATGATAAGAAAATCAAAGAAAAAGGATAATTTATTTCAGAGAAAAAGGCAAAAAAACGGAGGAGTTAATACTCCGTTGGACCCCCTCTAGCGCGAATGCACGATGCGATACGATCAGGCATTGAGTCATACAAGTTCTGTATGATGTTTTGAGACATTTCGTTCGATATTTGCTGTAACCTTGCCTCTAGTTCGTTCAAACTCGTGGGATGCCCAACTCGTCATCCCAAATGATCCCAGATATGCTCGATTGGAGACAAATCTGGGGATCGGGCAGGCCAAGGAAGGGTAGTAACAGTGCGGAGACAGTCGTGTGACACCCTTGCCGTATGAGGCCGAGCATTGTCTTGTTGAAAAATGGCTCCTGGGAGCCGTTGCATGAGTGGCAACACATGTGGTTGCAGGATTTCATGAACATACCGCTGGGCTGTTATGGTGCCACGGAACAATACTAGGGGTGACCGTGTATTGTAGGCAATGGAACCCCATACCATCACACCAGCTGTGGGAGCAATGTGTCTCTGTACAGCAAAGACAGGATTGAAGCGTTCACCACGGGCTCTCCACACACGAACACAATTGTCATCACAGCCGAGATTGAATCTGGATTCGTCGCTAAAGACGACCTGGTTCCATTCCGCTGCAGTCCAGTTTCTTCGTGCGCGGCAAAACTCCAAACGGAGGAGTCGATGGGTGGGCGTCAAGGGCAGCACACGTAATGGGCGCCGCGATACCAACTGTCCTTCAGCCAGGCGCCTTCGTATGGTTCGAGAAGACAGAGGCCACTAGTGAAGGTGCTACCTGTGCATGGATGGCGGCCGATGAAGCAGTTGACTGTACGCGTACATTTCTTACGATGTGGCGGTCTTCTCGACGACTGGTCTGTCGAGGGCGTCCTGAGCCTGGTCTTCATGTACATGACATCTCTCGGGTCCACTGGTCCCAACACCTCCTCACAACACAATCAGAGCTGCCTAATTGACGAGCTACTCGCCTAGCTGACCACCCAGTTTCCATCATCCCGACGATTCTCCCCCTCTCAAACTGCGACAACTGCTTATATTGTCTTCGAACACGGCGTAATGGCATGTCTATCTCAACTCTTCCTTTGTAAATGATTCAGCACACTCAAACAAGCTTTGGTTACCTGTTTTATACTCCACAGAGTACGATGTTGAACGCCCTCTACCGGCTATACGTAATGCGCAATCACGCTGCATTTCTAATCATTTGCATATCTCCCCGACATGTCCCTTCATTGCAAGTTTCGTTACAATCCCGCAATTATTTCTTGGTGCGCTTATTTTTTTGTCCATGAGTGTATATATATATATATGTATATATATATATATATATATATATATATATATATGTATATATATATATATATATATATATATATATATAAATATATATATATATATATATATATATATATATTTATATATACATATATATAAACTGAAGTGCCACTGAATTAGGGATACCTACCTAGTAACGAGTTGGGCCTCCTCTGGCCTTGATAACGGCTGCCACACGACGAGGCATAGATTCAACAAGTTTCTGGAAACGTTCCACGGGAATGGCTTGCGAAATATTGACTAAAGCTGTCCATAATTCAGTAAGGTTCTTTGGTGCTGTGTGATGGCCTTTCACGCCTTGTTCCAAAACATCCCAAAGATTCTCAATAGGATTTAAGTCTGGGCATATAGGTGGCCAATTCATGACAGAGAAGTCAGAGGATTGCTCATCCAACCAGCCAGTAGCCAACCGGGACTTGTGAGAGGTACAGTTATCTTGCTAAAAACTCCATGACCGTGCGGATAACAGACCAGCATAAACGGATGGAGGTGATCACCCAGCAACTCTAGGTACCGAATTGCATTGAGGGAGGTTGGTACAAGCACCAAAGATCCCAAACTGTGCCACAAATAAAACACCCCAGACCATGATTGAGCCACCATGCCCTTGTACAGTTCCAGCCAGGCATACAGGATCCACGGCTTCATGAGCCTGACGCCGTATTCTCAGCCTCTCATCGACATTAAGTAGTCGGAATCGAGACTCATCACTCTATGCTACTCGTTTCCAGTCCTCTACACTCCAGTCACTGTGCTCTCTTGCCCAGGCAAGACGTGCAGCCCGATGGCGAGTATAGAGCAATGGCACTCTCGTAGGTCGACGGCTCCCGAAACCCATACGGTGAAGCGAGCGTTGCACAGTCCGTTTACTGACTGTACGACTGGCACCGTCATTAAACTGGGTGGTAATTTGAGCTAATGTTTGCCTTCGCTGGCTACGTACAATACGCCTGAGCCGTCTCTCACCACGCACTGTCAAGGCTAATTGTCCTTTGTAGTTTGCCCGATCGCTAGTTTTTTTCCACCATCCATGTATTCTTGGTATACTCTTGACACTGTCGACCTTGAAAATCCTAGCTGTCTGACGATTTCGGAAATTGAATGGTCCATGCGTCGTCCACCTACGATTTGTCCGCGATCGAAGGCGTCTAAATCAGGCAGTTTACCCATACTGGCAATTCCAACAACTAATTCAGAACAACAACAGTACGCGCTATATATGCAGTTACCACAGCGCCCTCACTTGCGCATACATGATGCGCAGCGCTACACAATTTGCATAGGCTTTGCTATCCCTAATTCAGTGTCACTTCAGTGTATATATATATATATATATATATATATATATATATATATATATATATCTGTGACGTGGTTTAAACCACATCCATTCTTTTACTAAAAATATCCAGTTCGCGGCTTTGTGGTAAGGCACCTCGTACGCTAATTAATCACACAATTATCTCTTTAATTATTTATTTTGCCATCCATCACGTTAAAACTATCTGTCCAAGATTCTATTGGACTATGGCCGGTGGCCATCTCAAAATCACGGAACGCTTCAATACGCGTCCACCATAATCGATTGCACTCCCCGGTCTGCATATTCTTTTCCCGCTACATCGAAGAAACGCATGCTAACAGCATCTAGATTATTTGAAATATTTTTAAAATGAGCTCACCAATTTACAACGTGGTCCTTCCTCGCCAATTTCTTCAAGGCTGCTCAATTCCATTAATAGTTCTTCGTTTACTCCTCTCGCCGACTCCCGCTTGTCTAATTAAACATGAATAATACTGACGTTTGACACCTTAAAAATCAGATCTGCTCTCTTTTTTCCCCTTATATTCTAACCTCTCTAAAAAAATCCTCATATATATATATATATATATATATATATATATATATATATATATATAATATTTATATATGATGTAGAAGTGGAATGTTATAATTCACCGCGGTGGGTGGTCAAATGATGGCGAAGAACAAAACTCTTATAAAAACTTCAGAGGCAAAAAAAATAATAATAATAAAGGCTTGTTCACTAAGAGGACGTAAAAGAAAAGCCGTCTGTGTGGCCATTGATAGCGATCAAAAGAGTATAAATATTGCAAGATAGATGGATGTTATTTTATGGCCCACAGTAAAACTTTCAGCAGATAATGGTCAAAGTTGTATTTCAAATGAAAATTATGGTGGGGAGGTACTTCGTAGACTATGAACAGGAGCGGTATAATAAGGAACCAATTGGGGCAGGATCTGCTGAGAGAAAAACTGCCCACTGCCCAATGAGAGAAAAATGGGTGAGCCAAAATGGCCCCCGTAAACGGTCAACAGCCCCTCCAAGTAAGAAAAAAACGAGAGGAGGTCCAGAGATAGCGCTGGCTGTCTTCCTAGAGCTCAGGCGATACAGAGTCCTGATTGAACTGCCTCGGAGTCTAGCGGTAATGCTAGTAACCCGACATGACGATCCTGAATATGATTTTTGATTTGGGCCCCTGTCATCGAAGCCATTTCATCGATGTATTCTCCAACAGTAGTAAGTGCTTCCCGATAGATTCTAAAAATAATTACCTTGCCCAAATAGTTTGCCTCTGCTTCAGATTCCTCATGTGTAAAAAGTTAATATGAAGGGGAATATTATTCTGTTATTAATTACACTGTAATTGAATTTTGAGCTTTGTCAAATAAATTCATGAAAGGCAAATTCTCTGTTGCCTTGCTTGCCCAACACATGCACGCATCCATTGTTTTAAGGTTACTTAATTACCTATATCTGATCCTGGTCACAGCACCAGGTCTAGATCGGATATGGGCACGTTAAATCTGCAGACCGGGAAGTCCGTGTATGAAGTCAGAGAGAGTGGAAGAGAATACGATCTCCTAGATGTCGCCCGTGGGGTTGCTCGGACAAAATTGAGGTGGCAACTAGCTAAGACGGACTCCGACCTTTGTAGTGCTATATAAAACCGAGTCGCACACTTGAGCCTGAAGCCCGGTTTGGAACAGCCAGCCAGGGGGCATTAGAAAAAACAGCAAGAACATTTATATCTGTGTCTATACCCCTCTCTCTCTCTCTCTCCCTATATATATATATATATATATATTATATATATATATATATATATATATATATATATATATATATATATATATATATATATATATGTGTGTGTGTGTGTGTGTGTGTGTGTGTAAGTAACAATAACGCCCCACCAGTTATCAATTCTTTTCCATTAATTGTCTATATTCAGTATTGTCTGTCCCCTTATGTAGCTGCTTCCGTGTTTCTGTGTGGTGCCTAGCTGTGGCTGGGCATATTGTACCACAGTTGATCATGAGGGCAAACGAAACTAATTTTCTTTTGTACTGGTGTGAGAGTCGAACTGCGGGGTCTTAGCGTTTTTCGATACGGAATAAACAGGCCGCTAAGCACTCACTCTTGTATTCGTTGTAAATATGTAAATGAGTTTTCCTATTTATACTTCTTTTAAATGTTACCCAACTAAGTATCAGCAATGTAAATAATGTGTACAGTTAATAAAGTATTATTCCCCTCACCTGGGTGGAATCATTCTCTGTTTCATTTAGTGTTAATGTCGGCAGTGATTAAAAACATGCCATCACTAAACTTTATTTCGTAAGTTTTCCGAATTTGACTTCCCTTATGAGTTAGACCAGGGATACTCAAATGCTGGCCCACCAAGCTTTTATATGCCACCGGAAAAGCTCACTCTCATTATCAGGTGCTTTTGTGAACATAATTTTAGAAGTGAGTGCCTGAAAAATACAAAACCTGAACAAAAATGTGCCACCAGCTTCTCAACGTTGCTCGCATCAACGTATCTTTGTAAACTATCCAATTCAAAAATGAAATATGCGAAGATCGTGTATAGAAAACGACTTGCTGAATCTTACCTTGATAACGTATTGAGAGCAGCATCTAGCAAGTGTAAACCTGATTTATCTAAAATAGTCAAAAGTTTCTCTCAACATCAAAAATCACAATCATTTTTACATAAAATTTTTTTAATTCCATTTAGGTTTTGAGTTTTATTTTTTACAGTATTATATCATGCGGTACAGTGTATTATGTTGCGGCCTGCGTAACCTATCAAACATATATGCATGTGGCCAGAGAGATAAAAAGGTTGAGTATGGCTGAGTTAGACGGATTTCAGTTTTAACATGTACAAGAGGGTGCGTGACAGTTGTGATATTGCGTAATTTGCCAGGATATAAGCGATTAGAAGCCGATTGCCTTGTCATCGAGCTCTTTCCTAAGCGAGTAACCTAGGTAGTTCCTTTAATCACAACTGTAAATGGTCGAGTAACTGCCTTCACGTGGCGCACCTGTGAGTACCTCCTCCAATCGCCTTCGGGCTTGAGCGGCGGGGCGAAACTAAAGTTACAGGCCTACCGGGCGAGCATTCCGCCTTGTGTCAGTCCCGAGATTGACCTAAAGCGCTGCAGTTTTTCCACGGTGACCTTGCTTAGTTTTCTCCCTAGTGTGGACATCAGAGTACGTTACCGCCCTGTTCTACCTTGTGTAGGAGCACGTTTTTTGACTCTGCTCTGTCCACTAATTTTTGCTTCCCTTTTTAGTTAATTGTTTGGTCACCCTTAGGGCTGTTAGGTTGTGTTAGGTTGTATTTTTTGTTAGGGCCGTTAGGCTGTTATATCATTTTCATCTTTTTTTTTTTTTTTTTTTTTTTTTTTTTTTTTTTTTTTAAACACAATTTTACACAAGTTTTTTTTTTTTTTTTAAAGGGAAAGTAAAATTTAACGTTTACACACCGAAGCCTCGTTTGTCTTTAGTTACGTTTTGATGCATTTCTATTTTATTAGTTCTCCTTGGAGTGTAGTTATTAACTTTTGGTGCGCACGAGTGCCGCTTTTGTTGCTGTATATTTTTGGTTCTCTTAGAGTTTTTTGTACTGTCCCCGTACATTTTGGAGCCGTAAAGGCTCTCTTTAGTTTTTCTTTTTAAGTTCTCATTGAGGTTGTGTTTAGTTGTTTTTGTTAGTCATGGAGGAAGACACACCTCCATTGGATATGAATAAAATCAGAACTAACCGCATACATAAAGTCATATACAATTACAAAGCTGAAATAGAAAAGGCATTAATCACCGCGAAAGTTAACGTTACTAATTCCACAGTCATTAGGGAGAGGGTAGACAAATTAATAGAAATCATTACAGGAGTCCTGATTACCAATAGTGAACTTAAGGCTGAGGCCGCAGAGGCACATCGCGTGATTGAAAATACCAGAACCACCAACACTAACAAACAGTCTTATGCCGGAGCATTAAGCTCTGGTCTTCATGCTAAAATACCAGTTCCATACCGCCATAAAGAAGAACATGTAGTAATAATCAGCAAAGACTCCAATAGCTCCAATACAGACAAAGTTAAATATCTCATAGTTAATAACCTCAATCCTAAATCACTTAAAGTCGGCATTAAAAGAACAAGAGAAACAAGAAACGGGGATTTTGTATTGGAAGTAAATTCAGCTGGGGACTTAGAAACACTTAAACATGCAATAGTCAACAACACTAACCTAAAAAATAATGTTAACTGCAGAAGCCCGAAGAAAGTTGACCCCCAGGTTATTATTTTTGATGTCAATAATGACATCACCGAACAAGAAGTTACCACTGCTGTGTCGTCACAGAATGGGGTGGAGAATGTAGCGGTTATTCACAGGGGGTTCTTTAAGGGCAAAAGGGGAACTAATCATATTTTAGCTTTAGACGGGGTCTCTTTTCAAAAATTTTCTAAATTAGACAGAATTCACATCAACTGGGAACGTTACACCTTTAAGGAGTACCTCAAGCCCCGTCAGTGTTATAAGTGCCTGAAATATGGCTACACTTCTAAGTTCTGTAGAGCCGAGACCGCGACTTGTTATAACTGCGGGGAATCTGGGCATGAGGGAAACGGGTGTAACAAAAAGAATGAATCTTGCCATAATTGTACATTATTCAATAATAACACTAAAGACAAAAAAAATCATGTAAAAACCAACCATAGGGCGAACTTTAGGGGGTGCGACGCTTTTCAGAAAGAACTTAACAGGTTGAGGAACTTCATCAATTATGGATAGTACCTCCCTTTCTTGTCGTTAGGTGAACATAGGTAAAAGTAGGTTCGCCTGCAGTCAGCTTAGGGCTGACATTTGCGTCACCCCCATTTCGTTTGCTTTTGTTCAGGAACCGTACACTTTAAATAATTCTGTTGTTGGTTTTGGTTCTTCCTTGCATATTGTTTCCAGTTCTTTAAATCCGAAGTCTTGTATTGTTGTTAATAATAATTTACCTTTTACCGTTGTTTTTTGTGATTCTTATGTTAATGCTATTTTTGTTAATCAGATCAATATTTTATTTATTAATACTTACATTCCTCCCAGCAATGATGATCTTTTTGATGAAATTCTGAACAATATTACCGGTATTATTAACTTAAAACAATGGGAAAACATAGCCCTGCTTGGGGATTTTAATTCTAAACATTCCATTTGGGGGAGCCAGATCATTGACAATAGAGGTATTATTCTTTTGGACTTTATTAACCAGTTTTCTTTTAATTTACATAATCCTAGCAACGGCGCCCCGACTTTTGTTTCCTCCAGAGGTAGAAGCTGGATCGATCTAACAATTACAAACTTCAATAGCAATACAATTATTACTGATTGGTTAGTGTCAGATCAAATCAATGGTTCTGAACATCAAAATATAAACTTCAATATAAGCACCACTTCTCTTACTGCCTCTTATCCTAAGTTTGTTAAATACAATTTGAACAATAGAAAATGGCTTAACATCAAATGTAATCTTTTTAATAATTTTTATGATTTTCCCCGCACTGGTCTCAACAATATGGTTCAGTCTATTCAGTCCTCTGTTATTAGTTCTTTCCCTGGTAACTTTGGCGCTGTTCCTCTAACTAGAAAATCCCTCCACAGGGTCCCTTGGTGGACCGTTGATCTATCTATTGCTAGAAAGCGTGTTAGAGCGCTTCGAAGGAAGTTTCAGCGCTCCACTAATAGTGATATTGAGAGATCTGCCAACAGGGCTTGTTGGGTTCGTGCCCACGCCAAATACAAGAGATTGGTTATGTCTGCCAAGAGGAAATCCTGGAGGGAATTTTTGTGCAATATATCTGTTGAAACCCCGTTCAGTAATTTCAAATCTCTTATTAGTGAAGTTTCAGTTTCTGCCTTTGGTAGTAAGTTTGATTCAGTTGACAGCTTTTTTGTTAAAGATAATATTGATAGCCTTATTTCTTTTCATTTTCCCTACAACAATGTCAAGACTCTCACACATAATCATGGCTGGTACAATAACATTGAGCAGTTTGACCCGGTCTCTTTTTCTGAACTTAAATACACCCTCAGCACTTTCAAGCCAAAAAAGGCTCCTGGCCCCGATGGGATCTGTCTGGACGTTATTTTGGAAATTTTTCATATTAATCCGTTTTTATTTATTGACCTTTTTAATAACTGTCTCAACCAGGGTTTTTTCCCTGAGGAATGGAAAACAGCTAGGCTTATTTTTCTGCCAAAGGCAGACCGTGATCCGCAATACTTTAGTTCTTATCGTCCTCTTTGTTTGCTGCCCATTTTGGGTAAAGTTTTTGAAAAAATAATTGTCAATAGGCTACAAGAATTCATCAATAGAAACAATATCATCAGTAACTTTCAGTTTGGTTTTGTTAGGGGCAGGAGGACTCTCGATGCACTTTCTTTTGTTGTTAGTAAAGTCAAGGAACTCAGATTTAATAACCATGTTGCTTTAATTTCTTTTGACATTAAAAATGCTTTTAACTCTGTTTGCTGGGACGACATTCTGAATAAATTAATAGATATTAAGGCTCCTCCATATTTGATTAACATTTATTTCAGTTATTTTTCTAATAGATTTGTTTCCTATTCCAGCCAGTTTATTAATATTAAAAAACAATATGACTTAGGTGTTCCTCAGGGCGCTATTTCTTCTCCATTGCTCTGGAATTTGATAGTTAATGACATTTTTGATATTGCTCTCCCTGAAAAAACCTTTTTAATTGCTTATGCCGACGATATTCTTTTAATTTCTGCTGATTCTTCTTTCCCCGGTCTTGAAAACAAATGCAATAGTGTTACCCAGTCCCTAGTGGACTGGAGTTCTAATCTCAGCTTTAAGTTTGATCATAAGAAAACTAATTTGCTTTATTTTATCAAAAAGGGGTGTAAGCCGGGGAAAAATCCAATAATAAAATTTGAAGGGGAAAAAATTAAAGTTGTTAACAGTTTTAAATATCTTGGCTTAATTTTGGACAATAACCTTACTTGGAACGAACACTTCAAATACATTCATAGCAAAACACAAACCATTTTCAATAAACTTATCCGTATCTCAAAAGCTACTTGGGGGGTTGGTACTGCCGTTATTAAAGTCATTTATAAAATAGTAATTGAAAAACTAATCTTGTATGGTACCCCAATCTGGTGGAATAACAACGTTAGAACTGTCAACTCCTTGAACAAAATTTTTAGATCAGCCTTATTAACAATCACTAAAGCTTATAGAACTTCCTCTACCGCCTCTTTAGGGGTGATATTCCCCCTATTAGCTGGTATTCCCCCTATTGATTTGACCGCCTCCCTTGAAGCTGCTCTGTTCCAGTTGAAATGTAATAACCCAGTTGATATTTTTGGTATAACTTTACACCCTGAGGACATCGAGAAGCCTAACCATTTTGTTTCTTTTAAAGATAATATTTTTTCTTTTACAACTTTCAATCCTCTTTCTCCCGGTAACTTTCAGTTTTTCATTTATACGGACGGCTCGAGGATGAACAATAGAGTTGGTTCTGGTTTTGTTGTTTTTAACTCTGCTAATAATAATATACACACTGGTTCTTTCCGTATCAACGATGAGGCTTCGGTTTTTCAGGCCGAGCTTTACGCCATTTACAAAGCAATAGAATGGGCTTTCATTAATGAGGTTTCATCTTTCTGTCTAATTTCTGATTCTCGCTCGGTTCTGGAGGCTCTATGCCTCTATCCTAATTACAATTCATTAATAATTAAAATTCGTTCTTTTATTTTCCATTTTACCTCATACAATCTGTCTTTTAAGTTATGTTGGACTAGGGCTCACGTTGGGACTGCTGGCAATGAAGCTGCCGACGCGGCAGCCAAGTCAGCTGGGCAACTAGCTATCGTCGACGGTAGGGTTGGCACCTCCCCCGGTAGTTGTCGGCGCCGCCTTATGAGGCATTTGTGGCTAGCATGGCAAGCGCGTTGGGAGTCTTTGGATGTCAGTGGTCACACGCGTTCTCTGGTCCCCAGCGTTTCAGTTTTTAGGAATTATTATGGTCATTTTCTGAGTCAGTTTATAACCGGTCATGGCAAATTTCCGTCCTATTATCACCGTTTTCTCAATAAATTTCCTGTCTGTGTTTGTGGTGAGGCTTGTGCCGATCCCATTCATTATGTTTACCATTGTCCATACTTTATTGACCTCCGCCGTAGCTTGTTTCCACATAATCTTTCAGAAATTCATCCTTCCCGTCTGTTGCTCAATCCCGTTACCCGTCAGAACATTTCTAAATTTATTCACCAACTTAATATACTGGAAGAAGAAATATTTCATTACTAACTGCTGTTTTCATCTCATTCTTTTTGCCCTCGTCATTTGCATCAGTTTTGTTTTTGTTCGCATTTTGTACTGTACCCGTACATTTGAGCTGTCAATGGCTCTCCTTTGTTTTTATCTTTTTAGTTCTCCTTGGAGTGTTTGAATTTTGGAGTCGTCTGACTCTCCTTGGTTTTTGTTGTTTGGTTGAGTAAGACAGGGGTCTCTCATCTTTTGAACATTTCTTTGGTTTCGTCTTTTAATATTGGTGTGCTGCTCTTTAGTTGTGGTTTTGTTGTGTTTTTTGCCCATCATCATGTTAACGTGTTCTAGTTTATGTCATCGTAACTTTGGTAGCTTCCTGCAGGTAATCTTTTTTTTCACCGTGGTTCTCCTTAACAGTGTTTCATCGTTTTTGTTTGTTGCGGTCGGGTCAGCCGCACGCCTTAGTTGTCACTAAAGTTTTAGTGGTTTTGTCTTTTGTTGTCCCACAGTTCGGACTGGGGTCCGTTTGTTTTTGTTATATAGAGCGATGCCAGCTTTTAGCAGGCCGGGGCTCTCACTTAATTTTTTTTTTTTTTTAACATGTACAAGAACCAGGACAAATTCTTCGGGAAGTCGGACAACTGCAGTTGTGGCGAGGTTCAGACAGTCGAGCACTGTCTATTCGACTGCAGAAACTTTGATGACCTGCGGGCCGAGCTGCCAGGGAATGCAAGACAGTGGAGCAAGCATAAACTATTTAACGATTACTACTGTTGCAAAGTAGTAAGCAAAATCGTTAAAAGGTTCATGGACGAACATGTCCAGCTGCCATAGACTAACTATTTCGATGTATGTATTTTGCTGTGTGTAACCTTTTTAATAAAGTATGTGTTTTAGCGAAAAAGTTGTTCTGCAGGCGGTTGGCCGAAGTGGAGTGACTCGGTAAAGTTGTATATGTGGCTGAGCGTCGGAGCTTGGGATGTGCTCCCTCGCGGCTACCGGTCTTCATAAAATCTGAGTTGGATGCCTTCAAGGTGGGACGACGATAAGCTTAAGCTTAACATGTACAAGAACACATACACACACACATATATGTGTGTGTGTGTGTGTGTCGAAAGCCGTCGTCAATCAGGAGTTTGTCAAACGGGAATACAAAAGAGTACCTTTATTAGAATTCTTGAATATATATATTTACGACACAGCTATTTACACAGATAGTTAATATACATTACGGCTTGATTCAACACTTCTTAAGAATAATTTCTTTAAACTTTAAATAATACATCGTAGCATTATACACGAGTCCGTCTTTTCAGTTGTATCGACTTCTAGTCTTCTGCTTGCCAAAAGTCGCTCAAATTCAAGGCTAAAGTTTCTTTTCTGGAGTTTTGGCAATGCTTCATCGGCAGATAGACATGACACAGGCGAATAATTGATTGAAATGATTGAAAGGGGAGGTGGAAAAAAGACTGGATACTACACACACACACACACACACACACACACACACATATATATATATACTAGCGGACCCGACAGACGTTGTCCTGTTCAAACGTTGTAATTCTAGATGAAGTACCCGGCGATACCCGGGATTTGAAGAATGTTTGTTAACCAAAATCAATTTAAAAATTAACACAGTATAAATAACATAGAAAAAAAGCATACGAAATGTTATACATATTAATAATATGAAAACCCAATTAAAAATGTATAAATGTATAACAAACTCCTCAGATTTCAGCTATATTCGGTATTTCATCATAAAAAAGCTGAAAAAAATAAAAATAAATAAAAATAATAATTTTTAAAAATAAAAAAATTAAATTAAAAATAATAAAATAAAAGCTGAAATAAAAAAGCCTTAAATAAAAGCTGAAATAACAGGTCTAGCAAAATCTACACAACTCTGGATTCGAACCCGAGTTCAGAGTATGGTACTTTCCAAATTGGCGACCTTCCGAATGCGTCACGATGACACGGTGTTTTATTGAGTAAAGTGAAACATATTCGGTATTGGAAAGTTGTTGTGGGCTGGTGATTATACATGTCACAGGAATTTTTAGTCAGAAATAAGTTAGCAGGATAGAAGCTTAATCTTTAGTTCTTCAATCGACACAAAGATATAGGCGAGGAGGATTGCAGTAGCGATTAAAAAAGATCTCGTGTCACTTAGAGTGGTTGATTCGAATTTTCCATCGCGTGTCGAGAGTATCAATATGCCGTTGGATCTGATCCATTTTAGAGGATAAAATCTGACTTCAAATATTATTATTTTCATTTATTATTCTGGTTTAATGTATTACTTGAAACTTTTTGATTTTATTTATTTTTATCTTTTCGCTCACTGTTTGCAAACTAAACCTAACGTGGACGCCATTATCCAGAGGGAGGATTCCACAAACTGTAACAGCTTACATTTACCGGACGCATCCCCTTATAAATTGTTGTTTTTTTATTAATTAATTAAAAATATAAAAACCTTTTCTATCGGATCAAATTGTGAATCTAAACCATTCTCGAATCAACTAAATTGCACACACAAAATTTCATAAAAATCAGTCCAGTCGTTTAGGAGGAGTTCAGTTACATACACACGGACAGAAGAAATATATATATAAGATATATAATAATAACAATAATAATTATTATTATTAAAAATTCGGCTACAGTTTTCGAAGTACCGAAGTAGCATTGAAAGATATGGACGGTGTTTAACATCAACATTTTAAGTGCCCCAAGTTTCAAATTAGAGGAAATCATCTGTTTGGTATACTGAATTTCAATCCTTTCAACATATTTCATTGCGCGAATCCTTTACCTCGTATTTGAAAGAGAGTTAATATCGTTTTATCCTAAGTACCTTTTATATTACCTTGTTAAAGATATTGAATATAAGTCGTGTTAAAACCTTTATCTATTTTCTTTGAAGAAGCAGGAATGCCCCGAACCTTATTTTCCTGGAATGAAAAACACGGTAACGTTTGAGTGAATTATAGTTGCCATATAAGCAGTTAATCCTGTTTCTGGCAACAAGAGGGGGAAAAACAACAACTTGATAGAATTACAAATATACCGCTTATGAGATTTATGGGAATAAAGCTGGCGTTGAAGCACCACGGAAAAACAGAACTTTCAGAATTGCTTTTATTTCATCTAAACATAATTTTATATCCTTTTCTCTTTCATCCATATAACCTGATCTGGCCATCAGCGTGGAAAGTTCAAGAAACTGCCCCTAATGAAGATAAGCAACCGTCTGTTTAAGAAGCGATACTCAATCAAAAGAGTTCCTTTGGGGCAGACGGTCGGCTTCCTGCAAACAAACTTATCTTCAGCTATGAAATAATTCGATAAAGCATTGATTAAGTTAGAGGGAGAGTTGTTGTAAAGTATTTTATTCCTTACGAAAAAAAAAATTGCAAAATTTAGTTGTTTCTGGTTGCAGAAATAAACCCTTTTAGATAATCATATTTCTAAGTTTTTTTTAAAGCTTTCTTATCCTATTTTGTTGTAAATCATGTTTTTTACGTCATTGTAGGCTTAATGTGGGATATTTAAGAATAGAATGAACTATTTTTGACTGCAATACTTTGGAATCGTGATGGGAAGTATTTTATTCATGTAATAAAATCCATTAACACCTTTAATTTTGTGCGTACTTACATATATTTTAATACTAACATACGAAAAATACGTTCATCTCATTCATACAGTATGTATGAAGAGGAAAGCCATATACACTAAAACTAAAATGTAGGGATAGAGTATGCAAATATCAAGTCGCAAGGCTGTTAGTGATGACTGTAAGGGCCTATTCACAGGGAATGCGTGAACGTCAGCGTTATTCGTATTGAAATATATTTAACCAATTACAAACCTCCAAACGATTAGCCACGAAATTGTTAAGGTCTGTGATTGGTTTAAAATATGTCAATACGAGTGATAGTCCAGTAACCTTGTCATGAAAAGGGGGGCTTAAGTAGCATCAAGTGGGGGTAGTAGGTTTCATTTTTTTTCTTGTATGGGATGTGACTGAGATGCAAAATCCAAGTTTTCGACCTCGGCAGCCCCCGGATCACTTTTAAATATCCTAAAAACTGTAAAATTTTCGCACTTTTTTTCGATTTTTTCCCATTTTGACCATGAAGGAGCACGTTTTCGACAAAGAACGTAATACACATTTTTAAGCTAGATTAAATTTGCTACAATTTGAAACCAGAATCGGCTCGGTAGACCTAATAGTTTCCGATATACAGATTTTCAAAGTTTAGCAACTTTAAAATTTTAAGCTAATTTTCATGTTTACAATTAATTTTCCCCTGCATATTAATAGTATTTAAATCAACCGATGTCAGTACAAAAACACAATAAGGTTTTAAGTTCATTTTTCAAGAATTAGATTCTTTTGAATCTTGTAGTTTCTTTTTCGCATTCTTTTCAATGGTTTGATTATACTTTCTCCTTATATTTTCCTAGTAATCAATAATATCGTTAATTATTAAAATAATTCTCTCAAATAATAATTGTTTTATCTTTTGATATAAATAAATTAAAAGTATGTAATTTCACTTTGCGATGTTTAGGAACAATCCCTGTAGAATTTTCCTTTCCGCTAATGTCAAGGTCAGGTACTGAGAATCTCTGAGTTCACCTGGCTTTAGAAATTTAACATGTGTTCATTTGAGAATAAAACAAAAGTATTTTTATGCATCACAATAATATCATCACTTGCTATATTCCCCTATTTTTCTAATCGACGTGAATCGGAAAGCAAATCTTAATACTTAGTAATACATATTAATCTTAATCCTAATAATTATAATGTGAATCTCCCCCCACCCAACATGACCTTTTTACCCATTTTGTGTCTTCCACCCCTTTTCCAACCACCTACTTTTGTATGAAAACAACCCGAGGAGCTTGAGCTGTGTTCCTTGTATTGCGTTCCCTCTTCCCCCTAATAAATCAGCGGGCAACAAAAATAAAGGGGTTCCTCCCCCCATCCCCCTTCTTCACCCATCGTTTCCGTTCCTGTCAAAACTCCCTCCTCGACTGTCCACTCAGTTGATAGTAACGGTTGATTCACTCGATATCGTGTACTTGAAATTAGTTATTTGTGCCGTTGAGATCCGAAATTCTCACATTGTCGGATCCGGGATCGTCCGCGAGTTCTACGTACAGTGAGAGCTTAAATGAAGGTGAAATAGTGTTGGTGAAAGAAAAAGGAATTAAAACCCTACAAGCGTCCAGTGCTGCATTGAAAAATAGGGGAAATGAACATTTATTGAAACGTTTGACTGAGATTTATGTACATACAACATGCCAGAAGCGTTACAACAATCCTAAGTTGATCAAAGCAACTGTTAAACGTGGAGACACAAATGTGACACGACCAACAAGGGCTTCAACTGAGAAGTTCAATTTCAGAAAGCATTGTTTCCTATGAGGAAAAGTTATAACAAAAAATTCATTGAAGATCAGAAGAAAAAACCTCCAGAAATAAGAAATACTGTGATCACTGTTGAGAAGAACATGAAACTCAAACATACTGAAATTAGCTGAACGAAGAGGTGACGAATGGGCGATGAAAATAAAGGTACGAATTTCAGAGGAAACTAATTTAGTAGCACTCGACGTGAGATACCATCTGTTTTGCCAAAGGATGCTGTATAAAGCACCATCCAAAGGACTTCCAAGCGGTGGTCGTCGGCAGTCTACCGTTGATGAAGCCATGGGTTCCATTTTTGCTTATCTTGAAGAGCATGCAGATGAGTGCCAGTTTCCCTTTCCCTACTTATCGACCTGATATAAGGAGAAAAACATGATACTCGAACCATATAAAAAGACTGTTTGACAAGTACAGCTCATATTCAAACTATTACAATAATTGCATTTTTTTAGAAATTGAAAATATCCTTTGGTAATTTAATGTCTTTTAATGCAAATATGCAAACGATATTTTTATTAAGAACTTATTGTTGATTAAACTTATTTATTATCTTAAAATTAATATCATTTTTGAAAAGATTAATTGAAAAAAAAATTATTTTGAAAAGTCAAAATATTTGAATAGTTATTCAAGTGGTTCAAAATATTAGAATATTTCACATTAATTCTCCTTTAATTATCACTAATTCATAACTGGTGGCATCATTGATTAAATTCAGACGATTTTATTTAAAATCAGTATTCTTTTTGCAGTTTGTTTTCTTTTTCGTCTTAAAATGGGTCTTGTGAGTGATATTCCTGAATCTATTAAACTTCGTATGGTTGATTTGTATCGGCATGGTAAAAATCAATGTTATATAGGGAATTATTTACATTGTTCGCAATCAAGCGTTAGTAAAATACTAACACAATGTTCCAAAAATGGAAAATTTCAAAATAATCGCCGAAATGGCGGCCGAAAACCAAAAACATCTACTAGAGATGACAGGAAACTGAAGTGTATAGTTATAGCGTATAGATATTCAAAAGTGATCCGGGGGGCTGCCGAGGTTGAAAACTTAGATTTTGCATCTCAGTCACATCCCATACAAGATAAAAAAGAAACCTACTACTCACACTTGATGCAACTTACGATGTACTAGGTTACTGGACTATAACGCTGAGGCTGACGGATTATTCGTGAACAGGCCCTAACATGGCCTGTGGTAGTTATAGTACAGTAACAATTGTTCAGAATCAGGTGTCACATGGTTTGATTTCGGATCAGTCTAAGTTTTAAAAGTGAAGGTAAAACGTAAAAACCTACACCATACTTTTTTTATGTACATGTAATGAAAGCGTCTATGCCCATATACCTATTTCTTAACTTCAAGGGAAAATTCCAGCTCTCTCAGTCGAGCATTACACGATATTTCAAAAAATAGAAATAATAAGAAATCTACTAAGTGAGTATGCAAAAAAACACTGTGAATGAATTGAGGAATTCATATTTTTTTTTTTTTTTTACTGCTTTAATGGCGGTAAACTTAAAACGTAGAAACATGATCCCAGATAACCCATTGAAAGCTCTCTTAAAAATCTAGACTAAACTATAAGATCCCCATATAATATAATTTAGCAAGAAAGTTCCGATTTTATCCTAAAAGCCGTTTCTTTCTTATTTTTCATTTTTCCGCCGATTTGTAAATATTTGATATTCACAAATTCACAAATGATTTTAAATAACCATGTTTACCCGGGAAATTAAAAGAAAACAATCAACGATATTTTGAAAAGTTACAGGTTTATGGAAACGTTCAATTAAATGCAAGAGAAAAATAAATTTGAGGGATTTGAATAAATTTGTAAGCCCACCTGGGCACAAATACCCTTCGACAAAAATTTCAAAGATTGAGCCTTAAAATTCTAGTTTTTCGTAAATGATGTCCAATTTCTCCTAACATACATTGAAATCACGAAGAACAAAACTCCTTCTCCACAGATATGTATTTGAATTGACTAGGGATATCTTATGCTGAAATCTATATTTCAGGGGAATAATCTACAAAAAGATAGCTTTAATCGTGAATTCGGAGCCGTCCAAGTTAAAAATATTATCTTCAGAATCCGGAATAATTCTGGTACTTCACAAACATATTACTGATTCTAAAAAATACGAGGCATAGTACATCATCCATTAAAGAAAATTATTTGCATTTAAAATACAGAATACAACACATTTTCTTCTGAATGATTTAAATTTTAAAATGTTATTCCTTTCTCTTTAGATAAATGGAAATTACATTATGTAAAGAATTTCTTTTTCTATTATGTGTTACAATTGAACAAAAAACATTCAAACGTAAGTTGACAACTAAAAACTTTTCTCCATAAGTTTTGACATTGAGCTAAGAGATTCCAATATGGTGGTTAACAAGAACCCATGGGTATCCGACTTTTTGGGTTGCCTGGGCCGAATTGGGGGAAGAGGAATTGTCACATATATAATACGTATAAAAAAAGAAATAAAATGCGTAATATATAAATACGAAACCCACATATAAAATGCGTAATATAGAAATGCATATAAGTAACAAAACCTCCTTTATTTATTTTTATTTTTTAACATAACAAATAAAAGGGCAACATAAACATAAAACTAGTCAGATATTTGACCTCGTTTTTGTAAAACTATTGCATCATAGTCTGGTTCGATGGAAATGGTTGCAGTTCTTAGTGAGAGGCTCATGAGAAATTTTATATCTAATTTTGCTCTTCGTGTGCTTCATCTTTTAACATATTTGCTCAAAAATGTTCGTAGTTCCAAAAGGCGGGGACGTAAATTAGACTTGATTGTGAAGCGAGGGATATTTCTGTGGTCCCGGTATATAGGGCTTAAGTCAAAAGTAGTGATTTAAATGTACTAAGTAATTGGCTTTTATACCAATCGAAGAACAATAATTTCGACTTGAGTCTTTGTACCGAGAAATGTACTTTTGTATACAAAATTGATAGACTTAAGCCTTTTATACAAGTCCAAATATTTTCTTTTTTTTTAATCAAAACTAAGAAATATATAAAAACAACTTTTTTGATTTAAGCCTTTATACCGGGCACCATAGATTTATCTCTAGGAGCATAGGACTTACTAAATTTACGATCTTGGCCGCAGTATTGGCTGTCAACGACCGCATGTGGCCCGCGGGCAACGGGTTGAACAAGCACTCTTAATGTAATCTCACTCTGTAATGAACGTACTCCCTAAATTTGATTTCGTTATGAATATTATTACAGTTGTTTAAAGTAATTCTTTTTTTCTCTTTAAATATGATTAAAAATAATTTTTAATCATGAATTAAAAAAAAAAAGAAACCCTGAATAAGTTTGTGTTTTATGTTTAAAAGTATTTCAGGTACGTTTACGAACCCGCAAAATCCCAACAACAACTCAATAAAACCCGAGAATGTTATCAACTAATTTCTCCTCTTAAAGCATTTGATGCCATTTTTTTTTCACACACTCCATTTTCATCAACTCATAATCCAATTCAGTCCAATAACCGAATAAACTTCAGACATACCGAAATAATTGCTTCTTATCGGCGAAGAAATAAAACCCACCTCTAAGACTCTCTGTCCCACATAATTCACTCAATACATTATCAAATTATTCCCTCTTTGTGGATAACTTTGTTTTTGGGCAAGACCTTTTATCTTTTCCGCGGGGATTTGCCACTTGATAGGTAGCCTTTTATCGTACAGCATGCTGTTAATCTTCGTTATTTCGATGGCCTTCAATGTGTCCATTCGTCTGGAATTGGTGGTCATATCATGTTATAAAGATATAGCTTTGAAAGGATATTTAGCGATGACGTAAACTTCCAGGAATAAGTATGATTGCCAATATAGCCTCCATCATAATTAAAGATAAAGATACATTGCGGCAAAATGATTATTAAAGTTTTCCATTGAATTTACATATAAAACGTGATTGTATATATATATATATATATATATATATAGACTTATTATTACTCATAGTAATAATAAAAAACTAATTTAATTTAGGTTTAATTGTCCTATAACACAGTCTCCATAGTAAGTCTGCTTCTGTATTTCCATTTTCTCCATGGTTGCAAGTTTTGTGACGTCAGTCTTCTTACAGTTTCCTATTCTTAACTTCCACTCTGTCTAGCGCCAGCTTGGAATTCTTTGATTAAGTAAATATTTATTCAATTCTTCTGTTTCTAATGGATTGTACGGTGTCTAAGTATGTTTATTGTTTAGGTCATACTTATCAGAAACAATCCATCGGTTTTTAGACAGTATCGGCACCGCTGATGAAGACATGCTGTCTAATACCTATTTAATACTTATCTTTTCATGATTTTAGCTCCTGGCTGCAAGTAGTTTTAGAGCTCATACTGGTTTTTCACTTTCAACTTTGTCTTATATATATATTATATATATATATATATATATATATATATATATATATATATATATATATATATATATACACAGCTCCGATTCAAAAAATTTGAATAATGTAAAAAAGAATGGGTTTAATGTTGCTAAAGTGTCAATTTGCATACTGTGTTCAGAAAAAAATATTAAAAATGTCTAATTATCTTCAGAACATTTATAAATATAACAGAAATATTTCTTTTTATTTTCTATACTAATAATTAACTATTTAAAAAAATATTAGAATTATTTAAAAAAAAATAGAATATCTGGACAACATGGTTAAAAAAATTAGAATATGCAACTATTTTCCTGTTGGTTTAGAAAACAGCTGCGGGACTATAAAATGTGTTCCGAGAAAAATGAAAAGTAGTTTGGCATTTGATTTTAGTTCAGTATTTGCTTAATATGGGACGAAAGAGCGACTTATATATATATATATATATATTTATAATGGTGGTTTTTTAATTAAACACATTATTTCTTTGAAAGGAGATAGTATTTTTATATCGTTGCTAAGTACATATGTTCTGATTATGTATGGAATAAAATGTCAGACAAATGACTCATGTTGACCATTATTTCGACCAAAAATGCCACGAAGTTTACGAGAAGTTTGAACAAATCTTTCTCCATTTTTATACTGAGTTTTAACAATAATAGTAAGTTGTTCTTTCCTGTAGTGTTCCATGTTTACTAATCACCAAGATGACAGATGAAGCATATGTAATTTTTAGAGCGGCCAACTTGATCAAAATGAAATGAGTGAAATTTAAATCCGGCGTTAAGCAACGACGTTATTTTAAATTCCACCAAAAGAGCAAGAGTTTGCAATGAGAGCCGTGGTGCGCATTGTCTGAAATTTTTTTTCACACAGAATCGGAATATTTGTATTTTGGAATGAAATAAAAACATTATCATTTTTCAAATAAAGTTAGTATGGTTACTGATATCTTTTGTTATCTCATTGTGTTATATCAAGACAGATACAGCAAAACCTTTTGATTAATCGGATACTTTTAGGATAAGAGTAATCTATAATTTGTTCGCTCAGTTTGACGAGACGGTCGAGTGGTTATAACTGATGGATTGCTAATGCATTAGAAACTACCTGCGTGGGTTCGAATGCCATCCTGGTCGAAAAGCAAATCTTTTCGACATGATTAGGAAAAAAGATGTCAGCGGGCTTCGTTTTTAGTTATAAACATATATAAAAGGTTGAAGTTAGTATGTTTACTGATCTCCCTTATTACCTCATTTTGTTATATCAAGATAGATACAGCAACAAATTTGATTAATAGGGATATTTTTAGGATAAGAATTATCTATAATTTTTTTAGTGTTGAATAACGAGGTGGCCGAATGGTAAACGCGATGCACTGCTAATCCATTGGGCTCCGCCCGCGATGTTCGAATCCCATCCTCGTCGAAGCAACTTTACTTTTCTTTATGGTAAAGAATAAATATAAAGCAAGGCATTCATTTTAGTAAAAAATGTATAAAGAAGGTTACATTTAGTATATTTACTGATCTATATTGTTTTCTCATTTTGTTATATAAAAAAGCTACTAGAAAAAAATCTGATTAATCGGAAATATTTTAGGATAAGAATGATCTATGATTCATTCTTCATCTATGATAACGTGACCGAGAGATTAAGGCGATGGACTGCTAATACATTCGGCTCTGATCATGTGGGTACGAATTCCCTCCTCGTCGAAACGACAGTCCTTTTGTTTATGGCAAAGAAAAGATAAAGAAAGGGCTTTGATTTTCGTGAAGATTTTACATAGAAGGTTATATTTAGTAAATTTACTGTTCTCCACTATTATATCATTTTGTTATATTAAGAAAGCTACTGGAAAAATTTATGATTAAACGGGAAGTTTTTAGGATAAGAGTGATCAATAATTGATTCGTGGTCTATGAAGAGTTGGCCAAGTGGTTAGGGAAATGGACTACTAATCTATTGAGCTCTGCCCGCGTGCGTTCAATTCTCATCTTAGTTGAAACGGCCTTTACTTCACGGTACTTACATTTTCTTCATGATTAAGAAGAAAGATATTGACAGACATCATTCTAAGTTATAAATGTATATAAAATGTTGAAGTTAGTATGTCTCCTGATGACCATTATTATCTCAATATATTATACCAAGATATCTGCAGCGTCACCTTTTAATTTATCAGGATATTTTTAGAATAAGAGTGATCTATATTTAATTTTTTTCGGTATAATGAGTTTGCCGAGTAGTTAAGACGATAGAACACTAATCCAGAACAATCTGTCCGCATGGGTTCGTATCTCATCCTCGTCTAAACGACTCTTCTTTTCTTTAAGGTGGACATAAAAATAATAAATGCATTGATTTTAGTAAATATCGTTTATAGAAGATTACATTTAGTGTATTTAATTTTCATTCTTTTCTAATTTTGTGACATAAAATCAGCTAGTGGAAGACATTACGATTAATCGGGAAATTTTTAAGACACGAGTTTTACATATTTCGTCAGTTTTGTGTGACGAGGTGGCCGAGTGGTTGAGTCGATGGACTGCTAATCCATTGGGATCTGACCTCGTGGGCTCGATTTCCATCCTCGTCGAAATGAATTTCTTTTTCTGTATGGAAAAGGTAACGTAATGCAAACAAGTTAGAAGAATCGTATATAGAAAGCTATATTAAGAATATATAATTTTTTACTTCCTTTCTCATTTTGTGACATCAAATCAGCTACTGAAAGACATTTTGATTAATCGGAAAATTTTTAACACATGCGTTTTATATATTTCGCCAGTTTCGTATGACGAGGTGGCCGAGTAGTTAAGCCGATGGACTGCTAATCCATTGGGCTCTGCACGCGTGACTTCGATTCCCATCTTCATCGGAATGACTTTCGTTATATCTATGGTAAAGATAAAGAAATGCATTTATTTTATTAGGATCGTATATAGAGAGTTAGATTTGGTATATTTAATTTTCTACTTTATTTTCTCATTTTTTTATATCAAGTCAGCTACTGGAAGGCATTTTGATTAATCAGGAAATTTTTAAGGCATGAGTTATACATAATTCGGTAGTTTTGTATGACGAGGTGGCCGAGTGGTTAATGCGATGGACTGCTAATCCATTGAGCTCTGCCAGCGTGGGTTCGAATCCTAACCTGGTCGGAACGACTTTCGTTATCACTATGTTAAAGATACAGAAATTTATACACTTTAGTAGGATCGTATATAGAAAGTTACATTTCGTATATTTAATGTTCTACTTTAAATATACTCTATTTCTAATTCTTTTCTCTATTTTCTTTTCTCTATTTCTAATATCAAGTCAGCTACTGGAAGACATTTTGATTAATCAGGAAATTTTTAAGCCATGCGTTTTACATATTTCGACCGATTCGTGTGATGAGGTGGCCGAGTGGTTAAGGCGATGGACTGCTAATCCATTGGGCTCTGCCCGCGGAGATTCGAATCCCATCCTCATCGATTCTTGTTGCGTTTTCTCTATGGTAAAGAGGAAGAAATGCATTCATTTTCGCAGGGTCGTATATAGAAAGTTACATTTAGTATATTTAATGATCTATTTTATTTTATCATATTGTTATATCAAGTCAGCTACTGGAACACATTTTGATTTATCATGAAAATTTAAGGAATGAATTATACATAATTCGTCATTGTTGTGTGATGAGGTGACCGAGTGGTTAAGGCGAGGGAATCCCATCCTCGTCGAAACGAATTTATTTTTCTGTATGGTAAAGATAACAAAATGCAAACAAGTTAGAAGAATCATATATAGAAAGCTACATTTAGCATATTTAATGTTTTACTTCCTTTCTCATTTTGTTCCATCAAATCAGCTACTGAAAGACATTTTGATTAATCGGAAAATTTTTAAGACATGCGTTTTATGTATTTCGTCACTTTCATATGACAAGGTGGGCGAGTGGTTAAGGCGATGGACTGCTAAACCATTGGGCTCTGCCAACACCTCCTAAACGGACAAGCCAAATTACGGGTTGCCAATAACATTTATGACGTAGAGTAGGTAGGCCGAAGAAAACTGCGAAGTGTATGCCATATTCTCACTTGTATCTCTATGCATTGCGAATTAGCGTCGATTTGGCTGCTTTGTAACAACATTATTCACTACGACAGAAACTGGTTTGGCGAAATGTTTGCACGTGTGACGAAATGTTTGCAGGTATGGCGGATAATTGAACGACGTGTATTTTGTATGAGTTCAATTTAATTCCATATTTTAATAATATTGTCTACAGTGGTTTATAAATGCATTCTACCAAAATGTAGGGGAATCTTCAAGAAAGATGGACCAAAAGTTTCCACTTTTGGATTTCCGAAAAAGGAAGATTTATTTCAGAAATGGAAGTCTGCTATTCCCCGTGATTGTAATATTACGAAGAATTCCAGAGTAAGTATTTGTTCATTTCTTTGCCTGAAAATAAAAATATTTTTATTAAATGAGAGAATATTATTCTATTCCTTAAGCTTTGGAATCATAACTTTATTTTTAATACAATTCTAATATGTTGTAAATTGCGACTGATGTTTTGTTTTTACCAGAATGTAATACGTATATCAGTTTACTAAAGAAGATTTTACAAAAATAGAGTATGATAGGAGATAACTATTTCTATGTTATGTTTATGTTGCGATATGTATATGCCTTGTTTTGAATATTTATTTAATCAGCATTTCCATACACAATAAAAATAGTTTAAATATATGAAAATAAATGTACTTATTTGACCATTTGAAAATCATTTCATATGATATTCATCATTTTTTGGTACAAAAATATGAAGAATAACACTTTTACTTGGAATGTAGTAAATATATTGTGTAGAAGAATTTCATTCATAAGTGTCTATTTATAATAGTATTAAAGATATATAGATAGATTGATGAATAAACAAATTTTGAGTAACTTCTAATCTGACATTTATCCAGAGTTATTCAAGTACAAAACATTTTTGGGAAACTTTTAAAGAAAATATGACTGATTTTTGTATTATAAGTAATTTCTGAGGTTGATTACACTGTATATAAAATGAAATTAATTTATTAAAATCGAAATTAGAATGTGGAACCACTAGCAACAACAAAAAGTATACATTTAGTGCTTAGAAATTGTATGTATCATTTATGTTATTATACAATAATCTTTTTAATTATAGGTGTGTGAACTTCATTTCGCAGAACATGACATAAGACGAACAACAGAATATTCTTGTGATAAAACTGGAAAGAGGATGGTTATACAACTGCAGCAACCAAGGTTAAATGATGGGGCTGTTCCTTCAATTTTTAATAGATGCCCAAAATATTTATCTTCTTATAAAGTTTCGAGAGAGGAACCAGAAGCGAAAAGAAAAAGAATCGAGTGCACACAGTTACAGACTTTTTTTAAAAAAATAGTCTAATATCATATGAAGATCATTACAACAAAGATAAACTTGAATCTTTTACTGAACTTGGACAGAAAGTTCATTTAATTGATTTACCTAATGGATTTAACTCTGTAAGTAGTTGTCAAAATGATTTTTTTTCTTTTATTAAAATAACCGTAATTGATAATATTCCTCAATATTTAATGTTAATTGTTGATGAAAATCTATGTACAAATATTTTTAAGGATCATTTAAAGCTAACAAAAGTTGATGCATTTTGTTTTCCTATGAATATTAAAAATGTACAAGAAATTTCTGCTATTTTACTTGGTTTAAATCAATATTCTTGTAATAATTCAAATAAGAAAGAAAATTTAATATTTTGCATAACTGACTTGCTAGGTAAATTAGAAAATATATGTTCACCAAATGAAAAATTAAGTATTAGCTTTATTAAAGAGCAAGTGTCCCTAATTTTCACACAAAAAAATCAAAATAGATATAACTCTGATTTGTTGATCCTTTCATCTATCATGTCATCTATTTCCCCCCATTCATATAATTTCTTAAGAAATAGTGGAGTTTTAATTCTACCACACCCTTCAACTTTAATGGCAACTTCATGTTGTGGCAATAATGCCTGTTAAGACTTTAAAAGCTGATTCCCTTGATGAATTTCTGAGGAAGGTCATAATTGGATTGGAAACTATTGGTTTCCATGTATTTTGTGTCATTAGTGACAATAATTCTTTAAATCGCAAAGCTATGAAAAAATTTGCCACACTACCCCAGGTACAAATTGTTTATCCCCATCCACAGGGTAATAATAAAAAACTATTTTTTATGATTGATAGTGTGCATATTTTGAAGTGTATCAGAAATAATTGGTTGAATCAGAAAAATAATGATTACTGTATGCATTACCCTGAATTTCCTCATGATAGCAATGATTCTCAATTAACTAATAGGTTAAAATCAGCATCTTTTCAAGCACTACGTAAATTACATGAATATGAACGTACCACTTTAATGAAATATGCATACACTTTAACAACAAAATCTCTTTTCCCAACAAACATCGAAAGGCAGAGTGTGAAATTAGCTTTGAATATTTTCAATAAAAAAATTAGTCGAGGCATTAAATGTAATACGTGAAACGGCAGGCATACTTGATTCAAAGTCAACTGCACAATATATTGAGATTATTTCTAATTGGTGGGATGTAATGATTGTTAAAACTATCATGAAAGGTATACACAAACGAAATATTTATCAGGAGCCATTAAGGTTAGATGACTTTCGCTTTGATTTTTTGGATCGTTTCCTAATTTGGTTAGATACTTGGAAAGAAGCACTTTCAGACACTGGTCGTTTAACACAAGAAACACATCTTGCACTGTCACTGACAACGTATGCAATGCGAGAAATTTGTCGTTATTGCACGGAAGAATTGCATATGAACTTTATACTAACAGGTAAATTTCAAACTGATAGTTTAGAGGACCGTTTTGGAAGGTATCGACAACTTGCTGGAGGGCAATATGATATTTCTGTTACCCAATTATATGAAACTGAAGCAAAATTAAGACTTCAGCAAACATTACCTTTAGTTTTAAAATCCAAATCATTTGGTGATGTAACAGTGGATTTCAACAGCATTGACAATGATGAACCATTTAGTGATGATGATAAATTTAACTGTGAAAGTAAATTTAATGTAAAAGTTTAAAAAAAAGATTTTGAACAAATTAACAGTATTATGCCCATTCTTGTATATATTGCTGGTTATTCTCTACATTCTGTGTTAAAATATATTGATAATTGCATTTTTTGTAAACAGTATTTAACAAAGAAGAATGAAATATTTTTTCAGTATTTAACAAAGAAGAATGAAATATTTGGACAATCACATTTTAATTCACCATAACGATCGAGGTGGTTTAAACTATCCAAATGATGATGTAATCACTATTGTTTCTTATAGTTACATAATAGTAACAAAATTGTTATCTGAATATGAAGAGGAATTTTTAAATGTGCAAAATCAACGAAAAATTGCAATGAGGATTGCTTATAATGTTTTATCAATAGAAGAAAAATATTTAAATTTTGAGATTTGTGATAATAAACATTCTTCTGGGGTTCTACTAAAATTGATTGTTAAAAAGGTCACTAACATATTACTGAATAATTATTGCAAATTAAAGAATGATAGTATTTCATAAGCCTCATATTCAAAAGCAAAGGAAAGAAAACTTAAAACTTTAACCAAATTGAAAGATTCTAAACCATGAAATTTTAATTTCATGAAAACTAGTCCTGTACATGAAACATGCAATCATAATTGTAATTTCTCTTTCATCTCAATGAGTTATCCTTGTATCCTTTAACATATTTTTTGGTCAAAATACTAAATTTTCAAATTTTTTATTCTGAAGTTTCAGATAATTGGGTCTACATCATAAGTTCATGCAAGTTATAAATAAAGCACACATATTCATCAACAAATTTAAAAATGAGGATATATTAGCTTGTGTTTGAATTATTGTTATTCATGTAGTTTTATCATTTTTTTACTATGATTTTGAATAATTTCTTTTAAGTACAAATTATTTTGTGCAATTGTTTTTATCTTGTTATAAAAAAATTTTATTGTGAATAAAAAAAACAGTTAATTTCAATTATCAGATTACTGCAAAAAATATTTACTAACTGTATTCTGTAAATAATGATCAATAATAAATAAATTATAATTTAAGTTTGTTTTGTTCTTGTTTGTTTTTCTGTTTGTAACAACACTACTATGTTTAAATATTACAATTTAATGATAGAGCAAAATAATAATAATAAATTTAAAAAATAATTCTCCCATGAAGGATGGAGTATTGTCTGAATCTTTTTTTTTTTTTCTTTTTTTTTTTTTAACCTATGGCTTTATTTGGAAAATTAATCCATATTTACAGGCAACACAAACAGCAAAGAACTAAGCATTGAACAGATGCCTAAAGCACAACAGTAAACAAAGTCAGATAAAAGGTGTTAAAAGTTCATAGAAAGTTCATCATATCTCTAGCGTCCCAGTATAATTTGGTAAAGTTCTCACTTTTTTGGGCTTCCGGATCAAGTCCTGGGCATGTAAGTAAATGATCTGCATTCATATTCTCAGCCCTGCAGACCTGGCATTCACTTTTGGTTAGGATGCCAATTCGGTTTAAATGTTCTGCTAGACAGTCGTGGCCTGTTTTGAGTCTGAAATGTGCCACTGCTTCTGTACGGGATTTATGACTATAGTCTTTCCAGCTGTCCTGGATCTCTTCCCAACGTTTCCCTTTAGATAGCAAGTTCTGCTCTGTCTTAAGTTTTAAAGAGATTTTGTTGTAGATGTTTTTCTTTATTGAGCCTGTAGAGATTGGATGACTTAATTGTTGTTCTAGGGTTCCCTTCTTTTGCTAACGAGTCGGCTCTTTCGTTACCTTCAATGCCAACGTGCGATGGGATCCATCGCACGTTGTCTGAATCTAAATAATAAAAATGTGTCAATATTTCTTACAAGCCATACTTTTTTTATCATTTGACTGTTTGCAAAATTCCCATTGCAACAATGGTATATTTTAAAATAAAGGGAAAGTAGTAATTAAATTTTTGCATATTAATTTTCAATTATTTAGTGTTTTGCCAGATGAAAACCATTCTATCAAATTAAATTAAAATAGGTTTTATTAAAATTTTCATTTTTTAATTGATGTAAATGTGTTCAATATATTCCAACATAATTGTGGGATTTTATGAAAATATTTTAAATTAAAAATTATAGATGAAATGAAAATTGATTTTATCCACAGTTGTACTCAGTATTTTGATGCTTTAAACAATGTTTATGAAAATTGCAACAGAAAGAAAAACGTTTTGCGGGGAAATTGGAAATATGCTAACAATACGTTAATTCGATAGCGAGCGGCCTAACTACGTGACGGCACATTTTCCGTGCTACGGCTTGTTCGTTTAGGAGGTGTTGGCTCTGCCCGCGGAGATTCGAATCCCATACTCATCGATTCGTGTTGCGTTTTCTCTATCGTAAATATGTAGAAATGCATTCATTTTCGCAGGGTCGTATATAGAAAGTTACATTTAGTATATTTAATGATCTATTTTATTTTATCATATTGTTATATCAAGTCAGCTACTGGAACACATTTTGATTTATCATGAAAATTTAAGGAATGAATTATACATAATTCGTTATTGTTGTGTGACGAGGTGGCCGAGTGGTTAAGGCGAGGGACTGCTAATCCATTGGGCTCTGCCCGCGTGGGTTCGAATCCCATCCTCGTCGAAACGAATTTATTTTTCTTTATGGTAAAGAGGAAGAAATGCATTCATTTTCGCAGGGTCGTATATATAATGTAACATTTAGTATATTCAATGTTCCATTTTATTTTCTCATTTTGTTATATCAAGTCAGCTGCTGGAAGACATTTTGATTAATCAGGAAATTTTTAAGCTATGAGTTATATATAATTCGTCAGTTTTGTGTGATGAGGTGGCAGAGGGGTTAAGGCGATGGACTGCTAATCCATTGGGCTCTACCCGCGAGGTTTCGAATCCCATCCTCGTCGAAACGAATTCCTTTTTCTGTATGGTAAAAATAACGAAATGCAAACAAGTTAGAAGAATCGTATATTGAAAGGTATATTAAGTATAATTAATTTTTTACTTCATTTCTCATTTTGTTACATCAAATAAGCTACTGAAAGACATTTTGATTAAACGGAAAATGTTTAAGACTTATGTTTAATATATTTCGTCAGTTTCCTATGACGAGATAGCTTGTTGGTTAAGGCGATGGCCTGCAAAACGATTGATCTCTGCCCGAGTGAGTTCGATTCCCATCTTCGTTGGAACGACATACGTTATGTCTGTGGTAAGGATGAAGAAATGTTTTCATTTTATTAGGATCGTATATAGAGTGTTAGATTTAGTATATTTCATTTTCTACAGTATTTTCTCATTTTTTATATCAAATCAGCTACTGGAAGGAATTTTGATTAATCAGGAAATTTTTAAGGCATGAGTTATACAAAATTCGTCAGTTTTGTGTGACGAGGTGGCCGAGTGTTTAAGGCGATGGACTGCTAATCCATTGCGCCCTGCCCGCGTGTGTTCGAAACCCATCCTCCTCCAAAAGACTTTCTTTTTCTGTATGGTAAAGATAACGATATGGGAACAAATTAGAAGAATCGTATATAGAAAGCTACATTTAGTATATTTGACATTTTAGTTCCTTTATCATTTTGTTACATCAAATCACATACTGAAAGACATTTTGACTAACCGGAAAATTTTTATGCCATGCTTTTTACATATTTAATCCATTTCGTGTGACGAGGTGGCCGAGAGGATAAGGCGAAGGACAACTAAACCATTGAGCTCTGAAAGTTCCCAATGGTTTAGATATTCCGAGAAACAAAAAAAAAAAAAACTGTTCGCGAAAGTTCGAAACCCATCCGCGTAGATTCGTGTTGCGTTTTCTCTATGGTAATGATGAAGAAATGCAATCATTTTCGCAGGGTAGTATATAGAAAGTAGCATTTGGTATATTTCATGTTCTATTTTATTTTCTCATTCTGTTATATCAAGTTAGCTACTGGGAGACATTATGATTTATCAGGAAATTTTTAAGAAATGAATTACACATAATTCGTCAGTTTTGTGTGACGAGGGGGCCGAGTGGTTAAGGTAATGGACTGCTGATCCATTGAGCTCTGCCCGCGTGGGCTCGAATCCCATCCTGGTCGGAAAGACTTACATTATTACTATGTTAAAGATGAAGTAATTTATACATTTTAGAAGGATCGTATATAGAAAGTTACATTTCGTATATTTAATGTTCTATTTTATTTTCTCTATTTCTAATATCAACTCAGCTACTGGAAGACATTTTGATTAATCAGGAAATTTTTAAGCCATGTGTTTTACATATTTCGACCCTTTCGTTCGACGAGGTGGCCGTGTGGTTAAGGCGATGGACTGCTAATAAATTGGGCTCTGCCCGCGTGGGTTAGAATCCCATCCTTGTCGAAACGAATTCCTTTTTCTGTATGGTAAAGATACGAAATGCAAACAAGTTAAATGATTCGTACGTAGAAAGGCACATTAAGTATATTTAATTTTTAAGTTCCTTTCTTATTTTGTTACATCAAATAAGCTGCTGAAACACATTTTGATTAATCGGAAAATGTTTTAGACATGAATTTTTCAAATTTCATCCGTTTGGTGGGACGAGGTGGTGTTGTGATGATAATTAATAGTTTAGAAATAATTAACGTTTATATTAATATCGGGTATTCAGATAATTAAATTAGTAAAGTAAGTAAAAAAGTAAGTAAATTTTAGTAACGATTGTGCTTTGTTTTAATCAATTTATTAAGCCTCTGCTAAATATATGTAAGGGTTATACTTGTGGTGATCAGATATTAATTGATTTGATTAATGTCATCGCATTTAGAGAAGTGTGCGCAAGTTTCTCTAAATGTTTTGACATTGAGAAGAATTAAGTTTGAAATAGATCATCACAGGTTATACCTTATTATTGTTAGTATTGATAAATTAATAAGTTTTATTTATGAACCTTGTGAATGGTTGGCATATTTTTTTTATTGTTTTTTTGGCTGGCGTTTTGTAATTTAAATGGTAAAGGTCTTAGAAATATTCTTTGCTTTTTTTCTATTCTAAAAAAAATGACCCAGCGCCTAGCAACAGTTTTGAAAGCCTCCCCCACTATCGGTAACCCAATACGTCCGCTAAAGCCCTTTTTCGAACGGGGAGAAATCTTGGAAGGTCAGATGCAAGGCGCGCATTGATACATCGCCGGGTGGATGACCAGGCCGCCAGGAAATTAAAATAACCAACAAGAACGAGATGAGGGGTGGAAAAAAATTAATTGTATAAACAATTGCAGAGTGCAAGAGTGCCACCTGTAGCCTTCCCCCCTCATTTCGGCCATTACAATTCACTGAGCATCAAAGAACTATTTGGTGTGGAGGATGGTTTCACCGGACTGATGGAAAGTGTGACAAGGTGCTGACTCGGAGCGCGGGAGTTTGAAAACAAGGAGAAGATTTCTGGATCCTGGACGTGGAGGCGAGGGCGAAAGACCGAGGGGTCGGGGCTGGAAGCTCTGGCCTCGATACAACGCTAAGATCCCGACGATGAAGTGACGCGACGGGTGAATTTCTTTTCCTTCCTTTACTTCTATAAATTCTATCCATAACCTCTCTACCTTTGATTAAAGCTGCAGCAACATCATTAAGATTAGATTTAAATGTAAAATTGAAATTAAGATGAGCAATTGCATATAGAATAATTCAGGTTTTTTTTTTATATTCGCCAGCCATTTCATTTTGAATTGTCATTGTATATATTTTATTGTGTTGCGAGGATATAGAAGTTGGTTTTTATAGCAATTGTATTATTGATGATTTAATATTGGTATCCCAAAAAATGTTTAATAGAACTGATTACCAGATTGGTGGTAATATTGTTAATGTAATCGGAAGGAATAAATTTGTTATGTTAAAGTATATCTTTGTCATGTCGGTCCTTGCCTTTTTAGTAAATTTTCTGATTTTCAGCTTTAGGTTTTATTTTTATTTCAGCAGATATGAAGCTTTTTCTTTTAGGTGAGACAATTTTATTTCTAGGTGCTCTCCAAGGTTAAGTAAATTTATTAGATTTAATTTCATTTTTTCTTTTGGCTCATTAATCACCACAGTGATGCAGACAGTAATGAACCTAGGATAAATTTTAATTATTAATTATGATGGGTTATTGCATTTAAAAATAACACAACGCAACTTACTATCTATCTAAAAATGTACTAACCACTAACGGCCAAATGGCAAATATTGTTGTATTTAAGTTTAACTGAAACCCACCTTAATTAGTATGATTCATTCCTACAATTAATTAAATAAGTAATTATAATATATAAAGATTTAAAATAAACCCCATAACTACACCATCTTCGTTGCCACAGTGGCCCAGTGGTTAATGCAAAGGACTGCTAATCCCTTGGGCTGTGGTCGCATGGGTTCGAATCCCATCCTCGTCGAAACGAATTTCTTTTTCTGTATGGTAAAGTTAACGATATGGAAACAAAATAGAAGACTCGTATATAGAAAGCTACATTTAGTGTATTTGATATTTTTAGTTCCTTTCTCATTTTGTTCCATCAAATCAGCTACTGAAAGACATTTTGATAAATCGGAAAATTTTTAAGACATGCATTTTATATATTTCGTCAGTTTCGTATGACGATATGGCTGAGTGGTTAAGGCGATGTTCTGCTAAACCATTGGGCTCTCCCCGCGAAGATTCGAATCCCATCCTAGTCGATTCGTGTTGCGTTTTCTCTATGGTAAAGAGGAATAAAAGCATTCATTTTCGGAGGGTCCTATATAGAATGTAACATTTAGTATACTTAATGTTATATTTTATTTTCTCATTATGTTATATCAAGTCAGATACTGGAAGACATTTTGATTAATCAAGAAATTTTTAAGCTATGAGTTTTACATAATTCGTCAGTTTTGTGTGACGAGGTGGCCGAGTGGTTAAGGCGATGGACTGCTAATCCATTGGTCTGTTGTCACGTGGGTTCGAGTCCATTACCCGTTCATTCGTGTTGCGTTTTTTTTATGGTAAAGATGAAGAAATGCATTCATTTTCACAGGGTCGTATATAGAAAGTAGCATTTAGTATATTTCATTTTCTATTTTATTTTCTGATTTTGTTATGTCAAGTTAGCTACTGGAAGACATTTTGATTTATCTAGAAATTTTTAAGAAATGATTTATACATGATTCGTCAGTTTTGTGTGACGAGGGAGCCACATAATCATGGTTAAGGCGATGGCCTGCTAATCCATTGGGCTCTGTCCGCGTGGGTTCGAATCCCATCCTCGTCGAAACGAGTTCATTTTTTTTATGGAAAAGATAACAAAATGCAAACAAGTTAAAAGAATCGTATACAGAAAGCTACATTTAGTATACTTACTTTTTTACTTCCTTTCTCATTTTATTCCATCAAATCAGCTCTGAAATACATTTTGATTAATCGGAAAATTTTTAACACATGCGTTTTATGTATTTCATTAATTTCGTATGACAAGGTGGCCGAGTGGTTAAGGCGATGGACTGCTAAACCATTGGGCTCTGCCCGTGGAGATTGGAATCCCATCCTCATAGATTCGTGTTTCGTTTTCTGTATCGTAAATATGTAGAAATGCATTCATTTTCGCAGGGTCGTATATAGAAAGTTACATTTAGTATATTTAATGATCTATTTTATTTTATCATATTGTTATATCAAGTCATCTACTGGAACACATTTTGATTTATTATGAAAATTTGAGGAATGAATTATACATAATTCGTCATTGTTCTCTGACGAAGTGGCCGAGTGGATAAGGCGATGGACTGCTAAATCATTGGTCTCTGCCCGCGTGGTTTCCACCGGGACATATTCCATTGTTAGCTAATTGAATGTCGTCGCTGATCTGCAACATACGTGCTGACTGCGGGGAAAAGAAAAGAATGTTATTTGGAGACTTTTTCACATTAGAGTTCCTTCTGATGAACCTGCAACACATGTGGGAAACTCATCTATTCCCCCGGCTGTGTCGAAAGAGGATTGCCGACGCGACAGCTCCTTTTGTTGTCCTTTGAAAACTCACGTGGGGAATTCCACCGGCTATGTCGAATGAGAGGAGTGCCGATGTCGGCGACATGACAATTTCTTCATATTTACCATATAGAAAGCGCAACACGAATCGAAGGGGATGGGATTGGAAACCACGCGACCACAGCCCAAGGGATTAGCAGTCATTCGCCTTAACCACTCGGCCACATCGTAACACGAAACGGATGAAATTTGAAAATCACATGTCTTAAACATTTTCCGATTAATCAAAATGTCTTTCAGCAGCTTATTTGATGTAACAAAATGAGAAAGGAACTAAAAAATTAAATATACTTAATGTACCTTTCTATATACAAATCGTCTAACTTGTTTTCATTTCGTATCTTTACCATACAGATAAAGAAAGTCGTTTCGACGAGTATGGGATTCGAACCCACGCGGGCAGAGCTCAATGGATTAGCAGTCCATCGCCTTAACCACCCGGCCCTCTCGTCACACAAAACTGATGAATTATGTATAATTAATTTCTTAAAAATTTCCTGATAAATCATAATGTCTTCCAGTAGCTAACTTGGTGTAACAAAATGAGAAAGTAAAATAGAACATTAAATATACTAAATGCTACTTTCTATATACGACCCTGCGAAAATGAATGCATTTCTTCATCATTACCATAGAGAAAACGCAACAAGAATCGACGGGGATGGGATTCAAACTTTCGCGAACAGATTTTTTATTTCGCGGAACAACTAAACCATTGGGAACTTTCAGAGCCCTATGCTTTAGTTGTCCTTCGCCTTAACATCTCGGCCACCTCGTCACACGAAACGGATGAAATATGCAAAACGCATGGCTTAAAAATTTACCGTTAAATCAAAATGTCTTTCAGTATGTGATTTGATGCAACAAAATGAGAAAGGAACTAAAATATCAAATATACTAAATGTAGCTTTCTATATACGATTCTTCTAACTTGTTTCCATATCAATATCTTTTCCATACAGCAAAAGAAAGTCGTTTCGACAAGGACGGGATTCGAACCCACGCGGGTAGAGCCCAATGGATTCGCTGTCCATCGCTATAACCACTCGGCCACCTCGTTACACAAAACTGACAAATTATGTATAAATCATACCTTAAAAATTTCCTGATTAATCAAAATATCTTCCAGTAGCTGACTTGATGAAAGAAATAGACAAAATTAAGTAGAACATTAAATATACAAAATGTAACATTCTATATACGATCCTACTAAAATGAAGAACTTTCTTCATCTTTAACATAGTGATAACGAATTTCGTTCCGACAAGGATGGAATTAGAAACCACGTATGTAGAGCCCAATGGATTAGCAGTCCATCGCCTTAACCACTCGGCCACCTCGTAACACAAAACTCAAGTATTATGTATAACTCATGCCTTAAAAAATTCCTAATTAATCAAAATGCATTCCAGTAGCTGATATGATATAAAAAATGAGAAAATACTGTAGAAAATTAATTATACTAAATCTAACACTCTATATACGATCCTAATAAAATGAAAAAATTTCTTCATTTTTATCACCGACATAACGTGAGTCATACCAACGAAGATGGGAATCGAACTCACTCGGGAAGAGATCAATGGTTTTGCAGGCCATCGCTTTAACCAACCAATGGTTTTGCAGGCCATTTATAACCTAAATGGATTTCAGGTATTCTTCCAAAGGGTCGGCGCGGGCGGAAGGGACCCCCATCGGCCCCTGAAGTATAAAGTGTTCCAGCAATTTGTGGAGTCTTCTGGATTCTTCTGGAACAATTGGTCGAAGTATAAAAGGACTCCCCGTCTTTGTCCAGGGGACTTAGCTCTTCGACTTGCAGAGTGCAGTCGGGTTTGAGAAAGGCAGTGTGCCTACCTGTGCACTTTCGAGAATTACTCACGGGTTGCTCTGTGGCGACGGAAACCGTGAAACAACGACTTTTGGGCTTGGGAAGCCTCAAATGTGTTAACTAGATATTGGCTGTAAGAGCCCAGGAATATAATGTGATATGTCTGTGTGTAAATATAGTTTTGTGAATTTAATTGTAAATAAATCAATGAACATAAAGAAACACTGTCTCTGTCCTCGGATTATTTCCTTCAGTGGAATTTTCAACTAGGCAGTTGAGTTAGCTATGGTCCCACTGTTACAAAATGCATTCATTTTCGCAGGGTCGTATATAGAAAGTAGCATTTAGTATATTTCATTTTCTATTTTATTTTCTGATTTTGTTATATCAAGTTAGCTACTGGAAGACATTATGATTTATCAGGAAATTTTTAAGACATGAATTAAACATAATTCTTCATTTTAGCATTTTTATTAATCAGGAAATTTTTAAGGTATCAGTTATACATAGTTCGTCAGTTTTGTGTGACGAGGGTGGCCGAGTGGTTAAGGCCATCAACTTCGAATCCCGTCCTCGTCGATTCGTGTTGCGTTTTCTCTATCGTAATTATGAAAAAATCCATTCATTGTCGTATATAGAAAGTTACATTTAATGATCTATTTTATTTTATCATATTGTTATGTCAAGTCAGCTACTGGAACACATTTTGATCTATCATGAAAATTCAAGAAATGAATTATACATAATTCGTCATTGTTGTGTGACGAGTTGGCCGAGTGGTTAAGGCGATGGACTACTAATCCATTGGACTCTGCACGCGGAGATTCGAATCCCATCCTCATCGATTCTTGTTCCGTTTTCTCTATGGTAAAGAGGAAGAAATGCATTCATTTTCGCAGGGTCGTATATAGAATGTAACATTTAGTATATTAAATGTTCCATTTTATTTTCTCATTTTGTTATAACAAGTCAGCTACTGGAAGACATTTTGATTAATCAGGAAATTTTTAAGAAATGAATTATAAATAATTCGTCAGTTCAGCGAACGAGAATTATACATAATATTAAATAGAATTATACATTATTGGGCTGTGTGTAGCGAGGTGACCGAGTGGTTAAGGCAATGGAATGCTAATCCATTGGGCTCTACCCGCGTGGGTTCGAATTCCATCCTTGTCGGAATGAATTTCGTTATCACTGTGTTAAAGAAAAAGAAACTTATGCATTTTAGTAGGATAGTATATAGAAAGTTACATTTCGTATATTTAATGTTCTACTTCTTTTTCTCTATTTACTATATCAAGTCAGCTACTGGAAGACATTTTATTAATCAGGAAATTTTTAAGCTATGCGTTTTACATATTTTGGCGAGGGATTGCTGATCCATTGGGCTCTGCCCGCGTGTTTTCGAATCCCATCCTCGTCGAAACGAATTCCTGTTTCTGTATGGTAAAAATAACGAAATGCAAAGAAGTTAGAAGAATCATATATAGAAAGTTATATTAAGTATATTTAATTTTTTACTTCATTTCTTATTTTGTTACATCAAATCAGCTACTGAAAGACATTTTGATTAAACGGAAAATGTTTTAAGACATGCGTTTAATATATTTCGTCAGATTCGTATGACGTGGTGGCCGAGTGGTTAAGTCGATGGCCTGCAAAACTATTGATCTCTACCCGTGTGAGTTCGATTCCAATCTTCGTTGGAACGACTTTCGTTATGTCTGTGGTAAAGATGAAAAAATGCTTGCATTTTATTAGGATCGTATATAGAGAGTTAGATTTTGTAAATTTAATTTTCTACAGTATTTTCTTATTTTTTATATCAAATCAGCTACTGGAAGGTATTTTGATTAATCAGGAAATTTTTAAGGTGTCAGTTATACATAATTCGTCAGTTTTGTGTGAAGATGTGGCCGAGTGGTTAAGGCGATGGACTGCTAATCCATTGGGTTCTGCCCGCGTGGGTTCGATTCCCATCCTGGTCGAAACGACTTTCTTTTTCTGTATGGTAAAGATAACGATATGGAAACAAGTTAGAAGAATCGTTTATAGAAAGCTACATTTAGTATATTTGATTTTTTAGTTCCTTTCTCATTTTGTTACATCAAATCACATACTGAAAGACATTTTGATTAACCGGAAAATTTTTATGCCACGTGTTTTACATATTTCATCCGTTTCGTGTGACGAGGTGGCCGAGTGGTTAAGTCGAAGGACAACTAAACCATTGGGCTGTGCCCGCGAGCTTTCGAAACTCATCCCCGTCGATTCGTGTTGCTTTTTCTTTTTGGAAACGATGAAGAAATGCTTTCATTTTCACAGGGTCGTATATAGAATTATGGGAACTATTATTCCCATGTTACGGACATCAGAAGGTATAAGAACAATTAGAACTTAACATGTTCTTTTATTTAAAAAGTTGACACGTATTATAAATTTAGAGTAATCGTTATGAAACCCGGCTCTTAGTTCATCGCAGTGAATTCGGAGCGGAGAAGCGTACGTACCACGCTAGTACGGAAAGTGAAGTAGTCAAAATCGGTGTTCCAATGTCCGCGGCAATCCCTAATCCTGCACGAACCAGATGCGCAGAACGCGACGTCGGTTGTCTGCGAGTTGGGTTGCCACAGTATTCCCCCCCAAATACCGTAGGTACTGAGGGTTACAAGTAACGGGGGTTAAACCGAACCCGTCGACCAGAACGCGTTGACACTGGAACTGAAGTCGGTATCGGAGTCGGCGAGGGCGAAGCTCTCGTAACAGTTGTAGGAGTAGGTACGCTAGTCGTAACAGGATCATTTGGATTCAACACAGGATGCTGCGACATTAGGGAGTCGCTGGTGGTGAGGAATGTTGGCTTTAAACGGTCGAGGCCAATAACACAATTCTTACCATTCATAAGCAATGTTTAATATTTAGCCGTTCTGTCCATTTCCTTGAAGGGTCCGTTATACGGATGCTGTAGTGAGCGCCAGATCCCATCATAGCGCACAAAGACATGAGAGCACGATTCGAGAGAAGGGTGCACGAAGGTGGTCGGATTGTGGTGAGCAGAAGTGGGAGTTGGTGAGAGACTCTGCATTAAGCTACGGCGATATTGGACGAACTCGGATGGTTCGACTGCAGGGGGTGGGGATGGATGGAGAAAATCTGCAGGGAGGCGAAGAGTAGAGCCATATACAAGCTCCGCACTTGTGCACTGGAGGTCTTCCTTGAACGAGGAGCGGAGTCCCAGGAGGACTAATGGGAGAGTCTCAGTCCACCGGTTGTTTGAGTAACATCTAAAGGTCTGTTTAAGTGAGCGGTGAAAACGCTCAAATAGCCCGTTGCCCGCTGGATGGTACAGCGAGGTGCGGATGTGCTTCGTGCCTAGTAGTGACATCAGAGCAGAGAAAAGATGTACTTGAAACTGGCGTCCTTGATCGGTGGTGATGACGGAAGGGGTTCCAAAACTGGCAACCCACTGACTGATGAAAGCGCCTGCTACTGTCTCGGACGAAATGTCCGTTATCGGGATCGCCTCCGGCCATCGAGTATACCGATCCACGCATGTAAGCAAGTAAGTGAATCCCTCCGAAGGCGGAAGTGGGCCCACCAAATCAAGATGTACGTGATCGAAGCGATGAGATGGCGGAGAAAATTGCTGCAGGGGGCTGCGTGTGTGCTTATGTACCTTTGAGCGTTGACAGCTCAAGCAGGTACGAGTCCATGCTGTGATGTCCTTCGCCATTGATGGCCACACATAACGCTCTGAAATGAGCTTCTTGGTTGCTCGCACTCCAGGGTGAGATAGTCCATGCAGGGAGTGGAACAGGCGTTCACGGAACGCCTCTGGGACGAAAGGACGTACATTGCGGGTACTGCTATCGCAGAATATTTGCAGATCGTTGGAAAGTTTTAGTGGCTGAAGAACCAAACTCGTATGCGTCTCTCCAGAGAGAAGACGTTGTATTTCCTGGTCATGCGACTGGGCCCTAGCGAGTTCGGTGAAGTCGAAACTGGTGATACTCGCAATGTGGTCCAGGCGTGACAAGGTATCTGCAACAACATTCTTGTTTCCTGGAACATGACGAATGTCTGTAGTAAACTGCGCTATGAAGTCGAGGTGCCTCAACTGACGGGGCGAGTAAGAATCGGAGTTCTTAGTAAAGGCATACGTTAAGGGCCTATGATCGGTAAAAACTTTAAAGGACTGACCTTCGAGAGAGTGTCGAAAGTGCTTAATCGCTGAGTAGATAGCTAGTAATTCCCTATCATAGGTACTATACTTCCGCTCAGTGTTCGTTAACTTTCGTGAGAAGAAAGAAAGAGGCTGGAGTCCCAAAGTGGTTTTTGCATGCAGGGCCGCTCCGATGGCAGAATCGGAAGCGTCAACCATTAGAGAGAGTTGCTGCCCGGGAGAGTGGAAACCGAGGGGGACTGCCTGTGAGAGATCAGCCTTGCATTTATTAAATGCAGCAAGCGCTTCGTCCGTCCATGGCACAGGAAGTTTATCATTCTTTCGAGATTCTTTCAAAAACTCATTCAAGGGCTCTTGAGTATGCGCGGCGTGTACCATGAAACGCCTATAAAAATTTATCATGGCCAGGAATCTGCGGAGCTGGGAAATGGTCTCAGGTTTTGGGAAGTTAGTAATTTGTTGCGTTTTCTCAGGTAAGGGTTCAATATCGGAAGATGAAATTTTACAGCCCAGAAAGGTTACAAAAGGTTTACCAAGGACGCATTTGGCATGGTTCAGTTTAAGGTTGTATTGTTTGAGGCGGTCAAAAACTTGTTGGAGGTGAGAACTATGCTCTTCAGAGGAGGAAGAAGCGATGAGAATGTCATCGAAATATGGCACACAGAAATCAAGGCCAACAAGGACTTGATGGATGAAACGCTGAAACGTTTGTCCCGCGTTTCGAAGACCGAAAGGAGTGAATACAAATTCGTACAAGCCAAAAGGAGTGGTGACGGCGGTCTTTGGCACGTCATCTGGGTGGACAGGGATCTGGTGGTAAGCCCTGGCCAGATCGAGGGTGGAAAAAATGAACTTATTATGCAAGAGTTGCGTACAATCTTGAATGTGTGGTACAGGGTACCGGTCCGGAACGGTTACGGCATTGATTCTGCGGTAATCGTCACAAGGACGCCAATCACCGTTTGTTTTTCTAACCATATGCAAGGGACTAGCCCAAGGACTCTTCGATGGCCGAATGATGCCTTGGGAAAACAGAAATTCGAATTCCTGACGTGCTGCCCGTAATAATTCCGGTGACGGACGTCGGGGTTTGGAAAACACAAGGGGACCCATAGTTTCGATATGGTGAAAAACAGAAGTAGATGTAGGATTGGACGGAAGGTGGGATGGATTTGTGAGTTAAGGATAATTTTTGAGAAGCTGGTCGAAACTAGAGTTTCCCCAGAGAATAGAAATATTTGTGGAGCTAGGATTAGTTGAAGGTGATTTGCCTCTCGAAGATATTTTAGTTAGATTGTCGATTAGGGAGTTATTGCGAGCATCGACCAGTAAGCCTAAATGTTTCAGAAAGTCGATGCCTATAATAGGCTGTGAAACATCCGCGACGACGAACGTCCACGTAAAGGAGCGTCGGAGGTTGAGGTCTAACTTGAGCAGTTTAGTTCCGTAAGTGGGGATGTTCGAGCCGTTGGCGGCCAAAAGAACCAAGTCTGACGTGCCTGATGCGTTTGGTACTAACGATTTGGGAATTACCGACAAATCGGCACCTGTATCAATGAGAAATTCTATTGTAGACGAGGGATCAGCCAAGAGGATGCGATTGATCTGGCGATCGCGTTGTAGGCCATCAGGCGGTCGCCTTATTAGTTTCCCGACTGCCGGAAGGAGCATGGGGATTTACACCGTTTGGCTCTTTCTCCAAAGTTGGTGTGGTAGAAACATAGCCCGTTGGCCGCTTCCTTGTATTGGCGAGGGCGGCTTCTCGATCGGCTGTTCTCGCGGCGGTGGGCACCTTTATGTGGGTTACGACCACGCACCAGTGCCGATAACTCGTTCACTTGCTGGGTGAGCCTATCTATGCGAGAATCAAGTTTGGAACCTTGATTGGTGTTTTTTGTACTCGCGACGATGTTTATTTCGGTGGGTGCCAGGTCGTGAATTTTATCTGCAGCAGCAGCCAATGTGCTGAGGTCATCGCTCAGGGTAGCGAGAATACTTCGGGTAGAGGTTGGAAGCCTCGCGATCCATAAAGATTTTAACAAGGGGTCGCCTATCGACGTGCCAGCTAATGTGCGCATTCGCGCCAAGAGTTGTGAAAGGCGTTGGTCGCCCAATTCGAGACCTTTTAGCAGCGTACGGATTTTGGACTCTTGGCTTTCGGTATTCAACTCAATCAATCGCTACTTTACAGTATTATATTGGTCCTTGTCAGGTGGATTTAGAACGAAATCAGCAATTGAGTCTAAAACACTGGACTCTAGAGCTGCAATGGCGTGGTTAAATTTTGTGGAGTCCGCCGTAATATTTGCAATGGTAAATTGTGCTTCAATTTGCCTAAACCATATGTATGGATTGGTTTTCCAGAAAGGAGGTGGTTTAATGGAGACGCGCGAAAGATTCACGGAAGGGTCGCCGGAAGGTTGCATCATATAAATCAAGGAGAGAAACAATACAAATACAATTCAACAGCTACGTATGCCAAAGGTAATTGTGCAAAAATAAGGTGAAATACAGTTGTTATACGATATAAGTATTCAGTAGGGAAATAATCAAGCATGTGCAAAGAAAAGTATGTATAGAAATAAAGTATGCAAAGAAAACATCAATACCAAAATGCAAAACAAAAATGACAAAAATAATCTAGCAAAAAAAATATGGGAAAGAGACGCTAGCATGTAAGGAAATTACGTTGATAATATCTGGTACAGCACAGTACGAAAATACATTACAAAAAAATGTATAAGGGTTGGAAGAGCATACATACGCAATACCGAGAAGGAAAGTTTAATAGAGTTTACGGTAAAAAAAAAAAATGGGACAGCTTACCTATCACGTAGATAGTTGTGATAATCCATTTAATTAGTCCTAGGGCTTAATTATCCGAGCAGTTAGGCACCACGAAAAAATAGGCTTGCGACACGTGATCGCTGTTTGATTCTCTGCCTCAAGAATTCAGAATAATCACTGTAAAGTATAAAACCTTGCACCACACATATCGTAAGCGAGGACACAACACACAGTATCAGGATGGTGGAGAAGAAAAATTTTTTGGAGCTTCACAAACACGTTGTCATGTCGGGCCACGTGAGAGTAATAGCAGATGACAGCCGCGGGGGAAAAAATTTTCCCAGAAAAAGTGAGACGTACTCCGAATGGTTTGCCGCAAAAGAGATCATATAAAGCACAATTTCACCAAAATTGTAGACAAAAAGGGGCGATGCTGATGGATTGCTGCTTGGTCGGCAACGTGGCTAATCGAAAGCAAAACTGTCCAGCCAATCTCCGGGTCACCAATTTATGGGAACTTTTATTCCCATATTACGGACATCAGAAAATATAAGCAGCAATTAGAACTTAACATGTTCTTATATTTAAAAAGTTGACACATAACATAAATTTACAGTAATCGTTATGAAACCCGGCTCGTAGTTCATCGCAGTGAATTCGGAGCGGAGAAGCATACGTACCACGCTAGTACGGAAAGTGAAGTAGTCAAAATCGGTGTTCCAATGTCCGCGGCAATCCCTAATCCTGCGCGAACCAGATGCGCAGAACGCGACGTCGCAGTTGTCTGCGAGTTTGGTTGCCACAGAATGTAGCATTTAGTATATCAAATGTTCTATTTTATTTTCTGATTTTGTTATGTCAAGTTAGCTACTGGACGACATTTTGATTTATCAGGAAATTTTTAAGAAATGTGTTCCGGCAGATGCCAAAAATGTAGCAACCCTTCTACGAAGGGGCCATACCAAAAATGTAGCAACCTTATGAGGGACGCTCCCTGACCAGAGAGGGGGGAGTCAGTGTTGTTGTATAGCTCTGAGAGAGACAGAGTAAGAGAGCTAGCTTTATTCATTAGAGAGAGGGATAAAGAATTTAAATACTATGAGAGTTAATTATTTTGTGTGAAATTTCTTGTGGAATAGAGCCCAAGACCTAACAAAATGAATTATGCATAATTCGTCAGTTATGTGTAACGAGGGGGCCGAGTGGTTAAAGCGATGGACTACTAATCCATTAGACTCTGCCCGCGTGTGTTCGAATCCCATCCTCGTCGAAACGAATTTATTTTTCTTTATGATAAAGATATTGAAATGCAAAATAGTTAGAACATTCGTATATAGAAAGCTACATTTAGTATATTTAATTTTTTACTTCCTTTCTCATTTTGTTCCATCAAATCAGCTACTGACAGACATTTTGATTAATCGGAAAATTTTTAAGACATGCGTTTCACATATTTCGACCGCTTCGTGTGACGAGGTGGCCGAGTGGTTAAGGCGATGGACTGCTAATCCATTAGGCTCTGCCCGCGTCGGTTCGAATCCTATCCTCGTCGAAACGACTTTCTTCTTCTGTATGGTAAAGATAACTATATGGAAAAAAGTTAGAAGAATCGTGTATAGGAAGCTACATTTAGTGTATTTGATTTTTTAGTTCCTTTCTCATTTTGTTACATCGAATCACATAGTGAATGACATTTTGATTAACCGGAAAATTTCAAGCCATGCGTTTTACATATTTCATCCATTTCGTGTGACGAGATGGCCGAGTGATTAAGGCGATGGACTGCTAATCCATTGGGCTCTGCCCGCGTGGGTTCGAATCCCATTCTCGTCGAAAATACTTTCTTTTTCTGTATGGTAAAGATAACGATGTGGAAAGAAAATAGGAGAATCGTATATAGAAAGCTAAATTTAGTCTATTTGATTTTTTAGTTTATTTCTCATTTTGTTACATCAAATCACATACTGAAAGACATTTTGACTAACCGGAAAACTTTTATGCCATGCGTTTTACATATTTCATCCGTCTCGTGTGACGAGGGGGCCGAGTGGTTAAGGCGAAGGACAACTAAACCACTGGCCTATGCCCACGAGAGTCGAAACTCTTCCCGTCGATTCGTATTGCGTTTTCTTTATGGAAAAGATGAAGAAATGCTTTCATTTTCGCAGGTTCGTATATAGAATGTAGAATTTTGTATATCAAATGTTCTATTTTATTTTCTGATTTTGTTATGTCAAGTTAGCTACTGGAAGACATTTTGATTTATCAGGAAATATTTATGAAATGAATTATACATAATTCGTCAGTTTTGCGTGACGAGGGGGCCGTGTGGTTAAGGTGATGGACTACAAATCCATTAGATTCTGCCAGCGTGTGTTCGAATCCCATCCTCGTCGAAACGAATTTGTTTTTCTTTATGGTAAAGATATTGAAATGCAAAATAGTTAAAACATTCGTATATAGAAAGCTACATTTAGTATATTTAATTTTTTACTTCCTTTCTCATTTTATTCCATCAAATAAGCAACTGAAAGACATTTTGATTAATCGGAAAATTTTTAAGACATGCGTTTTACATATTTCGTCTATTTCGTGTGACGAGGTGACCGAGTGGATAAGACGATGGACTGCTAATCTATTGGTCTTTGTCCGCGTGGGTTCGAATCCCATCCTCGTCGAAACGACTCTCTTTTTCTGTATGGTAAAGAAAATGATATGGAAACAAAATAGAAGACTCGTATATAGAAAGCTACATTAAAGTATATTTGATTTTTTAGTTCCTTTCTCATTTTGTTACATCAAATCACATACTGAAAGACATTTTCATTAATCGGAAAATTTTTAAGACATGCGTTTTACATATTACGACTGTTTCGTGTGACGAGGTCGCCGAGTGGTTAAGGCGATAAACTGCTAATCCATTGGGCTCTACCCGCGAGAGTCGCAACTCTTCCCTTCGATTCGTGTTGCGTTTTCTTTATGGAAAAGATGAAGAAATGCTTTCATTTTCGCAGGGTCGTATATAGAATGTAGCATTTAGTATATCAAATGTTCTATTTTATTTTCTGATTTTGTTATGTCAAGTTAGCTACTGGAAGACATTTTGATTTATCAGGAAATATTTAAGAAATGAATTATACATAATTCGTCAGTTTTGGGAGACGAGGGGGCCGTGTCATTAAGGCGACACACTACTAATCCATTAGATTCTGCCCGCGTGTGTTCGGATCCCATCCTCGTCGAAACGAATTTGTTTTCTTTATGGTAAAGATATTGAAATGCAAATAGTTAGAACATTCGTATATAGAAAGCTACATTTAGTATATTTAATTTTTTACTTCCTTTCTCATTTTATTCCATCAAATCAGCAACAGAAAGACATTTTGATTAACCAGAAATTTTCAAGCCATGCGCTTTACATATTTCATCCATTTCGTGTGACGAGGTGGCAGAGTGGTTAAGGCGATGGACTGCTAATCCATTGGGCTCTGCCCGCCTGGGTTCGAATCCCATCCTCGTCGAAACGACTTTCTTTTTCTGTATGGTAAAGATAACGATGTGGAAACAAGTTAGAAGAATCGTATATAGAAAGCTACATTTAGTGTATTTGATTTTTTAGTTCCTTTCTCATTTTGTTCCATCAAATCAGCTACTGAAAGACATTTTGATTAATCGGAAAATTTTTAAGTTATGCGTTTTACATATTTCGACTGTTTCGTGTGACGAGGTGGCCGAGTGGTTAAGGCGATGGACTGCTAATCCATTGGGCTCTGCCCGCGTGGGTTCGAATCCCATCCTCGTCGAAAATACTTTCTTTTTCTGTACGGTAAAGATCGAAGAATCGTGTATAGAAAGCTAAATTTATTATATTTGATTTTTTAGTTCCTTTCTCATTTTGTTACATCAAATCACATACTGAAAGACATTTTGACTAACCGGAAAATTTTTATGCCATGCGTTTTACATATTTCATCCGTCTCGTGTGACGAGGTGGCCGGGTGGTTAAGGCGAAGGACAACTAAACCACTGGCCTCTGCCCGCGAGAGTGGAAACTCTTCCCGTCGATTCATATTGCGTTTTCTTTATGGAAAAGATGATAAAATGCGTTCATTTTCGCAGGGTCGTATATAGAATGTAGCATTTATTATATCAAATGTTCTATTTTATTTTCTGATTTTGTTATGTCAAGTTAGCTACTGGAAGACATTTTGATTTATCAGGAAATATTTAAGAAATGAATTATACATAATTCATCAGTTTTGCGTGACGAGGTGGCCGTGTGGTTAAGGCGATGGACTACTAATCCATTAGATTCTGCCCGCTAGTGTTCGAATCCCAACCTCGTCGAAACGAATTTGTTTTTCTTTATGGTAAAGATATTGAAATGCAAAATAGTTAGAACATTCGTATATAGAAAGCTACATTTAGTATATTTAATTTTTTACTTCATTTCTCATTTTGTTCCATCAAATCACATACTGAAACACATTTTGATTAGTCGGAAAATTTTTAAGACTTGCGTTTTACATATTTCGACTATTTCGTGTGACGAGTTGACCGAGTGGATAATATGAAGGACTGCCAATCCATTGGTCTTTGCCCGCGGCGGTTCGAATCCCATCCTCGTCGAAACGACTTTCTTTTTCTGTATGGTAAAGATAACGATATCGAAACAAGTTAGAAGAATCGTATATAGACAGTTACATTTTGTATATTTGATTTTTTAGTTCCTTTCTCATTTTGTTCCATCAAATCAGCTACTGAAAGACATTTTGATTAATCGGAAAATTTTTAAGATATGCGTTTTACATATTTCGACTGTTTCGTGTGACGAGGTGGCCGAGTGGTTAAGGCGATGGACTGCTAATCCATTGGGCTCTACCCGCGAGAGTCGAAACTCTTCCCGTCGAATCGTGTTGCGTTTTCTTTATGGAAAAGATGTAAAAATGCTTTCATTTTCGCAGGGTCATATATAGAATGTAGCATTTAGTATATCAAATGTTCTATTTTATTTTCTGATTTTGTTATGTCAAGTTAGCTACTAGAAGACATTTTGATTTATCAGGAAATATTTAAGAAATGAATTATCCATAATTCGTCAGTTTTGCGTGACGAGGGGGCCGTGTGGTTAAAGCGATGCACTACTAATCCTGCCCGCAGATTCTGCCCGCGTGTGTTCGAATCTCATCCCCGTCAAAACGAATTTATTTTTCTTTATGGTTAAGATATTGAAATGCAAAATGGTTAGAACATTCGTATATAGAAAGCTACATTTAGTATATTTAATTTTTTACTTAATTTCTCATTTTGTTCCATCAAATCACATACTGAAACACATTTTGATTAGTCGGAAAATTTTTAAGACATGCGTTTTACATATTTCGACCTTTTTTTGTGACGAGGTGGCCGAGTGGTTAAGGCGATGGACTGCTAATCCATTGGGCTCTGTCCGCGTGGGTTCGAATCACATCCTCGTCGAAACGACTTTCTTTTTCTGTATGGTAAAGATAACGATATGGAAACAAGTTAGAAGAATCCTATATAAAAATCTACATTTAGTGTATTTGTTTTTCTTAGTTCCTTTCTCCTTTTGTTACATCAAATCACATAGTGAAGGACATTTTGATTAACCGGAAAATTTCAAGCCATGCGTTTTACATATTTCATCCATTTCGTGTGACGAGGTGGCCGAGTGGTTAAGGCGATGGACTGCTAATCCATTGGGCTCTGCCCGCGTGGGTTCGAATCCTATCCTCGTCGAAATTACTTTCTTTTTTTGTATGGTAAAGATAATGATATGGAAACAAAATAGAAGACTCGTATGTAGAAAGCTGCATTTAGTGTACTTGATTTTTTATTTCCTTTCACATTTTGTTACATCAAATCACATACTGAAAGACATTTTGATTAACCGGAAAATTTTTAAGACATGCGTTTTACATATTTCGACTATTTCGTGTGACGAGGTGACCGAGTGGATAAGATGATGGACTGCTAATCTATTGGTCTTTGTCCGCGTGGGTTCGAATCCCATCCTCGTCGAAACGACTCTCTTTTTCTGTATGGTAAAGAAAATGATATGGAAACAAAATAGAAGACTCGTATATAGAAAGCTACATTAAAGTATATTTGATTTTTTAGTTCCTTTCTCATTTTGTTACATCAAATCACATACTGAAAGACATTTTCATTAATCGGAAAATTTTTAAGACATGCGTTTTACATATTACGACTGTTTCGTGTGACGAGGTCGCCGAGTGGTTAAGGCGATAAACTGCTAATCCATTGGGCTCTACCCGCGAGAGTCGCAACTCTTCCCTTCGATTCGTGTTGCGTTTTCTTTATGGAAAAGATGAAGAAATGCTTTCATTTTCGCAGGGTCGTATATAGAATGTAGCATTTAGTATATCAAATGTTCTATTTTATTTTCTGATTTTGTTATGTCAAGTTAGCTACTGGAAGACATTTTGATTTATCAGGAAATATTTAAGAAATGAATTATACATAATTCGTCAGTTTTGGGAGACGAGGGGGCCGTGTCATTAAGGCGACACACTACTAATCCATTAGATTCTGCCCGCGTGTGTTCGGATCCCATCCTCGTCGAAACGAATTTGTTTTCTTTATGGTAAAGATATTGAAATGCAAAATAGTTAGAACATTCGTATATAGAAAGCTACATTTAGTATATTTAATTTTTTACTTCCTTTCTCATTTTATTCCATCAAATCAGCAACAGAAAGACATTTTGATTAACCAGAAATTTTCAAGCCATGCGCTTTACATATTTCATCCATTTCGTGTGACGAGGTGGCAGAGTGGTTAAGGCGATGGACTGCTAATCCATTGGGCTCTGCCCGCCTGGGTTCGAATCCCATCCTCGTCGAAACGACTTTCTTTTTCTGTATGGTAAAGATAACGATGTGGAAACAAGTTAGAAGAATCGTATATAGAAAGCTACATTTAGTGTATTTGATATTTTTAGTTCCTTTCTCATTTTGTTCCATCAAATCAGCTACTGAAAGACATTTTGATTAATCGGAAAATTTTTAAGTTATGCGTTTTACATATTTCGACTGTTTCGTGTGACGAGGTGGCCGAGTGGTTAAGGCGATGGACTGCTAATCCATTGGGCTCTGCCCGCGTGGGTTCGAATCCCATCCTCGTCGAAAATACTTTCTTTTTCTGTACGGTAAAGATCGAAGAATCGTGTATAGAAAGCTAAATTTATTATATTTGATTTTTTAGTTCCTTTCTCATTTTGTTACATCAAATCACATACTGAAAGACATTTTGACTAACCGGAAAATTTTTATGCCATGCGTTTTACATATTTCATCCGTCTCGTGTGACGAGGTGGCCGGGTGGTTAAGGCGAAGGACAACTAAACCACTGGCCTCTGCCCGCGAGAGTGGAAACTCTTCCCGTCGATTCATATTGCGTTTTCTTTATGGAAAAGATGATAAAATGCGTTCATTTTCGCAGGGTCGTATATAGAATGTAGCATTTATTATATCAAATGTTCTATTTTATTTTCTGATTTTGTTATGTCAAGTTAGGTACTGGAAGACATTTTGATTTATCAGGAAATATTTAAGAAATGAATTATACATAATTCATCAGTTTTGCGTGACGAGGTGGCCGTGTGGTTAAGGCGATGGACTACTAATCCATTAGATTCTGCCCGCTAGTGTTCGAATCCCAACCTCGTCGAAACAAATTTGTTTTTCTTTATGGTAAAGATATTGAAATGCAAAATAGTTAGAACATTCGTATATAGAAAGCTACATTTAGTATATTTAATTTTTTACTTCATTTCTCATTTTGTTCCATCAAATCACATACTGAAACACATTTTGATTAGTCGGAAAATTTTAAGACTTGCGTTTTACATATTTCGACTATTTCGTGTGACGAGTTGACCGAGTGGATAATATGAAGGACTGCCAATCCATTGGTCTTTGCCCGCGGCGGTTCGAATCCCATCCTCGTCGAAACGACTTTCTGTTTCTGTATGGTAAAGATAACGATATGGAAACAAGTTAGAAGATTCGTGTATAGGAAGCTACATTTAGTGTATTTGAATTTTTAGTTCCTTTCTCATTTTGTTACATCAAATCACATACTGAAAGACATTTTGATTAACCAGAAATTTTAAAGCCATGCGTTTTACATATTTCGACTGTTTCGTGTGACGAGGTGGCCGAGTGGTTAAGGCGATGGACTGCTAATCCATTGGGCTCTGCCCGCGTGGTTTCGAATCCCATCCTCGTCGAAACGACTTTCTTTTTCTGTATGGTAAAGATAACGATATCGAAACAAGTTAGAAGAATCGTATATAGACAGTTACATTTTGTATATTTGATTTTTTAGTTCCTTTCTCATTTTGTTCCATCAAATCAGCTACTGAAAGACATTTTGATTAATCGGAAATTTTTAAGATATGCGTTTTACATATTTCGACTGTTTCGTGTGACGAGGTGGCCGAGTGGTTAAGGCGATGGACTGCTAATCCATTGGGCTCTACCCGCGAGAGTCGAAACTCTTCCCGTCGAATCGTGTTGCGTTTTCTTTATGGAAAAGATGTAAAAATGCTTTCATTTTCGCAGGGTCATATATAGAATGTAGCATTTAGTATATCAAATGTTCTATTTTATTTTCTGATTTTGTTATGTCAAGTTAGCTACTAGAAGACATTTTGATTTATCAGGAAATATTTAAGAAATGAATTATCCATAATTCGTCAGTTTTGCGTGACGAGGGGGCCGTGTGGTTAAAGCGATGCACTACTAATCCTGCCCGCAGATTCTGCCCGCGTGTTTTCGAATCTCATCCCCGTCAAAACGAATTTATTTTTCTTTATGGTTAAGATATTGAAATGCAAAATGGTTAGAACATTCGTATATAGAAAGCTACATTTAGTATATTTAATTTTTTACTTAATTTCTCATTTTGTTCCATCAAATCACATACTGAAACACATTTTGATTAGTCGGAAAATTTTTAAGACATGCGTTTTACATATTTCGACCTTTTTTGTGACGAGGTGGCCGAGTGGTTAAGGCGATGGACTGCTAATCCATTGGGCTCTGTCCGCGTGGGTTCGAATCACATCCTCGTCGAAACGACTTTCTTTTTCTGTATGGTAAAGATAACGATATGGAAACAAGTTAGAAGAATCCTATATAAAAATCTACATTTAGTGTATTTGTTTTTCTTAGTTCCTTTCTCCTTTTGTTACATCAAATCACATAGTGAAGGACATTTTGATTAACCGGAAAATTTCAAGCCATGCGTTTTACATATTTCATCCATTTCGTGTGACGAGGTGGCCGAGTGGTTAAGGCGATGGACTGCTAATCCATTGGGCTCTGCCCGCGTGGGTTCGAATCCTATCCTCGTCGAAATTACTTTCTTTTTTTGTATGGTAAAGATAATGATATGGAAACAAAATAGAAGACTCGTATGTAGAAAGCTGCATTTAGTGTACTTGATTTTTTATTTCCTTTCACATTTTGTTACATCAAATCACATACTGAAAGACATTTTGATTAACCGGAAAATTTTTAAGACATGCGTTTTACATATTTCGACTATTTCGTGTGACGAGGTGACCGAGTGGATAAGATGATGGACTGCTAATCTATTGGTCTTTGTCCGCGGCGGTTCGAATCCCATCCTCGTCGAAACGAGTTTCTTTTTCTGTATGGTAAAGATAACGATATGGAAACAAGTTAGAAGTATCGTATATAGAAAGTTACATTTAGTATATTTGATTTTTTAGATCCTTTCTTATTTTGTTCCATCAAATCAGCTACTGAAAGACATTTTGATTAATCGGAAAATTTTTAAGATATGCGTTTTACATATTTCGACAATTTCGTGTGACGAGGTTGCCGAGTGCTTAAGGCGATGGACTGCTAATCCATTGGGCTCTATCTGCGAGAGTCGAAACTCTTCCCGTCGATTCGTGTTGCGTTTTCTTTACGGAAAAGATGAAGAAATGCTTTCATTTTCGCAGGGTCGTATATAGAATGTAGCATTTATTATATCAAATGTTCTATTTTATTTTCTGATTTTGTTATGTCAAGTTAGCTACTGGAAGACATTTTGATTTATCAGGAAATATTTAAGAAATGAATTATACATAATTCTTCAGTTTTGCGTGACGAGGGGGCCGTGTGGTTAAGGCGATGGACTACTAATCCATTAGATTCTGCCCGCTAGTGTTCGAATCCCAACCTCGTCGAAACGAATTTGTTTTTCTTTATGGTAAAGATATTGAAATGCAAAATAGTTAGAACATTCGTATATAGAAAGCTACATTTAGTATATTTAATTTTTTACTTCCTTTCTCATTTTATTCCATCAAATCAGGTACTGAAAGACATTTTCATTAATCGGAAAATTTTTAAGACATGCGTTTTACATATTTCGACTGTTTCGTGTGACGAGGTGGCAGAGTGGTTAAGGCGATGGACTGCTAATCTATTGGGCGCTCCCCACGTGGTTTCGAATCCCATCCTCGTCGAAACGACTTTCTGTTTCTGTATGGTAAAGATAACGATATGGAAACAAGTTAGAAGAATCGTATATAGACAGTTACATTTAGTATATTTGATTTTTTAGTTCCTTTCTCATTTTGTTCCATCAAATCAGCTACTGAAAGACATTTTGATTAATCGGAAAATTTTTAAGATATGCGTTTTACATATTTCGACTGTTTCTTGTGACGAGGTGGCCGAGTGGTTAAGGCGATGGACTGCTAATCCATTGGGCTCTACCCGCGAGAGTTCAAACTCTTCCCGTCGATTCGTGTTGCGTTTTCTTAATGGAAAAGATGAAGAAATGCTTTCATTTTCGCAGGGTCATATATAGAATGTAGCATTTAGTATATCAAATGTTCTATTTTATTTTCTGATTTTGTTATGTCAAGTTAGCTATTGGAAAACATTTTGATTTATCAGGAAATATTTAAGAAATGAATTATCCATAATTCGTCAGTTTTGCGTGACGAGGGGGCCGTGTGGTTAAAGCGAGACACTACTAATCCATTAGATTCTGCCCTCGTGTGTTCGAATCCCATACCCGTCAAAACGAATTTATTTTTCTTTATTGTTAAGATATTGAAATGCAAAATAGTTAGAACATTCGTATATAGAAAGCTACATTTAGTATATTTAATTTTTTACTTCCTTTCTCATTTTGTTCCATCAAATCAGCTACTGAAACACATTTTGATTAATCGGAAAATTTTAAAGCCATGCGTTTTACATATTTCGACTGTTTCTTGTGACGAGGTGGCCGATTGGTTAAGGCGATGGTCTGCTAATCCATTGGCTCTTCCCGCGTGGGTTCGAATCCCATCCTCGTCGAAACGACTTTTTTTTTCTGTATGGTAAAGATAACGATATGGAAACAAGTTAGAAGAATCCTATATAGAAAGCTACATTTAGTGTATTTGTTTCTCTTAGTTCCTTTCTCCTTTTGTTACAACAAATCACATAGTGAAGGACATTTTGATTAACCGCAAAATTTCAAGCCATGCGTTTTACATATTTCATCCATTTCGTGTGACGAGGTGGCCGAGTGGTTAAGGCGATGGACTGCTAATCCATTGGTCTCTGCCCGCATGGGTTCGAATCCCATCCTCGTCGAAATTACTTTCTATCTCTGTATGTTAAAGATAACGATATGGAAACAAAATTGAAAACTCGTATATAGAAAGCTGCATTTAGTGTATTTGATTTTTTATTTCCTTTCACATTTTGTTACATCAAATCACATACTGAAAGACATTTTGATTAACTGGAAAATTTTTAACACATGCGTTTTACATATTTCGACTGTTTCGTGTGACGAGGTGACCGAGTGGATAAGATGATGGACTGCTAATCCATTGGTTTTTGCCCGCGCGGGTTCGAATCCCATCCTCGTCGAAACGACTTTCTTTTTCTGTATGGTAAAGATAACGATATAGAAACAAGTTAGAAGTATCGTATATAGAAAGTTACATTTAGTATATTTGATTTTTTAGTTCCTTTCTCATTTTGTTCCATCAAATCAGCTACTGAAAGACATTTTGATTAATCGGAAAATTTTTAAGATATGCGTTTTACATATTTCGACTATTTCGTGTGACGAGGTTGCCGAGAGCTTAAGGCGATGGACTGCTAATCCATTGGGCTCTATCCGCGAGAGTCGAAACTCTTCCCGTCGATTCGTGTTGCGTTTTCTTTACAGAAAAGATGACGAAATGCTTTCATTTTCGCAGGGTCGTATATAGAATGTAGCATTTATTATATCAAATGTTCTATTTTATTTTCTGATTTTGTTATGTCAAGCTAGCTACTGGAAGACATTTTGATTTATCAGGAAATATTTAAGAAATGAATTATACATAATTCGTCAGTTTTGCGTGACGAGGGGGCCGTGTGGTTAAGGCGATGGACTACTAATCCATTAGATTCTGCCCGCTAGTGTTCGAATCCCACCCTCGTCGAAACGAATTTGTTTTTCTTTATGGTAAAGATATTGAAATGCAAAATAGTTGGAACATTCGTATATAGAAAGCTACATTTAGTGTATTTCATTTTTTTAGTTCCTTTCTCATTGTATTCTATCAAATCTGCTACTGAAAGACATTTTGATTAATCGGAAAATTTTAAAGCCATGTGTTTTACATATTTCGACTGTTTCGTGTGACGAGGTCGCCGAGTGGTTAAGGCGATGGACTGCTAATCCATTGGGCTCTGCCCGCGTGGGTTCGAATTCCATCCTCGTCTAAACGACTTTCTTTTTGGTAAAGATATTGAAATGCAAAGTAGTTACAACATTCGTACATAGAAAGCTACATTTAGTATATTTAATTTTTTACTTCCTTTCTCATTTTATTCCATCAAATAAGCAACTGTAAGACATTTTGATTAATCGGAAGATTTTTAAGACATGCGTTTTACATATTTCGACTGTTTCGTGTGACGAGGTGGCCGAGTGGTTAAGGCGATGGACCGCTAATCCATTGGGCTCTACTCGCGAGAGTCGAAATTCTTCCCTTCGATTCGTGTTGCGTTTTCTTTATGGAAAAGATGAAGAAATGCTTTCATGTTCGCAGGGTCGTATATAGAATGTAGAATTTAGTATATCAAATGTTCTATTTTATTTTCTGATTTTCTTATGTCAAGTTAGCTACTGGAAGACATGACATTTTGATTTATCAGGAAATATTTAAGAAATGATCTATACATAATTCGTCAGTTTTGGGAGACGAGGGGGCCGTGTCATTAAGGCGATACACTACTAATCCATTAGATTTTCTGCCCGTGTGTGTTCGGATCACATCCTCGTCGAAACGAATTTATTTTTCTTTATGATTAAGATATTGAAATGCAAAATAGTTAGAACATTCGTATATAGAAAGCTACAATTAGTATATTTAATTATTTTACTTCCTTTCTCATTTTGTTCCATCAAATCAGCTACTGAAACACATTTTGATTAGTAGGAAAATTTTTAAGACGTGCGTTTTACATATTTCGACTCTTTCGTGTGACGAGGTGGCCAAGTGGTTAAGGCGATGGACTGCTAATCCTTTGGGCTCTACCCGCGTGGGTTCGAATCCCATCCTCGTCGAAACGACTTTCTTTTTCTGTATGGTAAAGATAACGATATAGAAACAAGTTAGAAGAATCGTATATAGAAAGCTACATATAGTGTATTTGATTTTTTTAGTTCCTTTCTCTCTTTATTACATCAAATCACATAGTGAAGGACATTTTGATTAACCGGAAAATTTCAAGCCATGCGTTTTACATATTTCATTCATTTCGTGTGACGAGGTGGCCGAGTGGTTAAGGCGATGGACTGCTAATCCATTGGGCTCTGCCCGCGTGGGTTCGAATCACATCCTCGTCGAAAATACTTTCTTTTTCTGTATGGTAAAGATAGAAGAATCGTATATAGAAAGCTAAATTTATTATATTTGATTTTTTAGTTCCTTTCTCGTTTTCTTACATGAAATCACACACTGAAAGACATTTTGAGTAACCGGAAAATTTTTATGCCATGCGTTTCACATATTTCATCCGTCTCGTGTGACGAGGTGGCCGGGTGGTTAAGGCGAAGGACAACTAAACCACTGGCCTCTGCCCGCGAGAGTGGAAACTCTTCCCGTCGATTCGTATTGCGTTTTCTTTATGGAAAAGATGAAACTATGCTTTCATTTTCGCAGGGTCGTAAATAGAATGTAGCATTTATTGTATCAAATGGTCTATTTTATTTTCTGATTTTGTTATGTCAAGTTAGCTACTGGAAGACATTTTGATTTATCAGGAAATATTTATGAAATGAATTATACATAATTCGTCAGTTTTGCGTGACGATGGGGCCGTGTGGTTAAGGCGATGGACTACTAATCACATGAGATTCTGCCCTCGTGTGTTCGAATCCCAACCTCGTCGAAAAGACTTTCTTTTTCTGTATGGTAAAGATAACGATATCGAAACAAAATAGAAAACCCGTATATAGAAAGCTACATTTAGTATATTTGATTTTTTAGTTCCTTTCTCATTTTGTTCCATCAATTCACATACTGAAAGATGTCGTGGAGACACGACATGTGTTCAGAAAAGGGGCGATAGAAAACGGAATTCAAAAAATCAGACAAAAGAGATGCCTTGAACAGCGGGATAATGTACTGCGTATGCGAATGGCAAGGAGAGATAACAAGTTGAGAGGGGGCAATTGAAATGAGAAAACGGTCAACAGCTGCGTTTAACGAAGGGCCCAGCTGGTGATAATGAGCTGAGGAAAATGTGAAAACGGAGTCACAGTTAGGAGAAGAAAAGGGGTAGGGCGATTTACGAGGTTGACCGGCGTTAGAAACACCACAGGAGGCCCAGGCGAGAGCGTGGGAAGTCAAAGATGTAAGAAACCCCAGACAGGTGCAAGGGCGAACGCCCCCGGCAATATGGATTGGAGAAGATGGAAATATAAAATGGGTGATCGGCCAATGAAGGGGTCCCGGATCGACCCATAGGACAGAAGGTGGCCACCAATGAGGGCCTGAATATTTAATGATGGAAGTTGAGCTCGAGAGGAAAAGTTTTTAGAGAGAGCAGAACGAGTTGAGATCTTTCACTAAGAACACATAAGCCCCGGTAGACAGCGAAGGAAGAGAGAAGATGACGGGCTGCTAACTTAATACCGGAGAGACAAGCCAAGTCCTCGGTACCCGAAAAAGCAAACCGATATGAGATAGATGCAGACCCCAATACCGGAGAGGCTGACCGACTAACCTGTCATTTAGCAAGGGAGGAGCAGCCGTTTCCCCTGGACCAACGCGCCCCCGTAGCAGATGCCTAGATGCGGAGTAAAGCACCCTGAGTCCACCGCATGCCGATGATCGCAGCTGTTACCCTGGACCAGAGCCCGATGACCCCCCAGCCATGCTAGTGATGAGGTACGGACCTTCGGAGTGACGAACGCTCTCCCAACGCGAGTGTATGGAGACGTGCGCCGTGAGGACGCCGCAACAGATAGTGACCGCAGTTTCCCCCGGAACCGACAGCCCTATGTTTCTCCCAGCAAGACTTGTGATGTCGATGTGTCGTCAGAAAAGGTAGGAGAGTATTTTGACTTATCCTAGCAATGCCCAATGCCTACTAGAGAGCGCAGTTAATTAGATAGGGCAGATTAGGTGAAATCTTTACATTTATGCATAGAATATCTATCATAAAATAGTGCTTGTGTATATCCATCTTAATTGAAGTAGTATCTTGCAATAGTTTTGGTAATGTGTTTATGTATAGCAATTAAGAATGTAGGATAATATAACAATGTTAGGGAGTAGATAAAAAATGTTAGTAGGGTGATATTGATGAGAATGAAGGTTAGATAAATGATCAGAATTAATGTATTGATAAGATATAGTAAGGAAGATAAATTGAAATGTATATGTAGATATATGGTGTTAATGAAATAGAAATTCGGAATCTTTAATGAATAATGTTGTTTGTATATGTTTACGATGGGTTTAATAAATTGATTTGGAACTATACATATGATCATCACTCTCTAATTACTTGTACTACCACTAATACTATAACTAATAATTACATTACGGTGCCATAATTGGTGCCCTGACAAACAGTTGGAGGTTAAATAATGGAATTTGTTAAATTAAGTATTGTAGAAATTTAATATGTGGACCAACGCCACTGAGAAAGAAGTGATTGCTCTCTGTATGGATGTGAATCAAGTGATTAAACTGTAGATATATTTATGATAGATATCTATGCTCGCGATAAAGAAAAGTGTGGGTACGGTAGTTAAGTCAAAGAGTGTCTAAGAATATAATGATAAAGGGAAAGAAACATTAGTTAGTACATAAGATATTGAAGGGTGTTAAGTTGCTAGCAAAAAAAAAAAAAAAAAAAAAAAAAATATTAGTGATACTGCGGTAGTTTTATATAAGAATAAGTACGGAAAATTAAAAAAATGGCACGCCGAAGGGAACAAAGGGCAAATCAGCTACTTGAGCTAGAGAGAGAGGAAAGAGATAGGGCACAAGTAAATGAGAGACTAGAAAATATTTCCATGATCCCAATGTTACCCGAATTCCACGGGAATGGAATAGAGAATATTGAATATTTGTTTGAGCAGGCGACGGAGATTGCGAGAATAGCTCAATGGAACAATAGGCAATTCGCGGCTTTACTAAAAACTCGGTTTAAGGGAAAGGCGTATGAGTATTTGTCAAAGAATAGGACATTGAGGGAGACAGAGGAACCGGCTGAAATAGAAAGAATTTATAGGGAAAGGTTTCACCAAACTCGGTCATTAATGCAGAAGCAACAGGCCTTCCAAAAGATTACACACACGCCAAATAAAACAATAATTGAGCTTGCTACTGACGTGGAAAACGCGGCTTTAGATTTTTTAGGACACGAGAACGCCGATAACGAACTTATGAATAAAATCCTGCTATCAAAATTCATCCAGGCGCTAAGAGCGGATGTGAAACGCGAAATCATGAAACTAAACATACAAGAGTTTAGAGTCGCGGTGCAACGCGCCCAAGAAATCGAAAATACGTTGAGGGAAGAATATGAGGAGATTGAATTATCAATCAACAAATTATCGATACAGGAAGAGGCAACAGAAAATCAAAAATTAAAAGATAAAATCCGGATGTTAGAAAAAAAATTAAGAGATAAAGAACATAATGATAGAAAATTTTGTTTGGCTTGCGAGCAAGAGGGGCATGACATGTTGGAATGTGACGATTTTAGACGATTTAAAGAAACGAGAGAGAATAGAAACGGCCCAAGAAATCAGCAAATAAATTATAATGCCCAAAGATATGGTAGAGGAACGTATAATGTACGTAGAAATAATTATGGTAGGCAATATAGACCACAAAACGGTAGACCGAACTTTAGTAACAGGGGGAGACCGAATTTTAGTTATAATAACCAAAATTTAAACTAAATAGGGAGCTTCCGCATCGCAAAATCAAGAATACAGGCGCCCATATAGGGAGGTTCCCACGTAATACAAAGAGGGGCAGATTCAAAAATACGAATAAAAGTAAAAATACAGGGCAAAATTTCAGAAGACAGGTACACCATCGACCAAATAAAAGATTCAAAAAAAAAGATTAACAACACATATAGCAGGAACTACAGGTTAGGGAAAACAAATGATAGAAAACAGAATTGGGAGGAGGAAAAAAAGAAACGAAATGTAAAAGAGACGAACATTAGAATTTCGGCATGTAAAATAAAGCCTCAAACAAACGCGTTACCACGATTACATATAAGTTTTCCAGAGTATGAAGCAGTGGGTTTATTAGATTCAGGAGCAGCAATTTCGCTAATCAGTTTTAAATTATTCGAGAAAATCAAAGACACACAGAAAATTAATTACATATCGAGACAAGTCAAAATTCTATCAGTGACAGAGGAGGAAATAAATTATTCTAAATGCATAGAGATTACTCTAACTATTCAGAAATTGCGATTTAAGCAAGCTTTGTTCGTAACAAACGCTATGGAGAATACAGATTTTGAGATTATTTTAGGAATTGATTTTCTAACAAAACATAGAATGATATTAAACGCGGCAGAACGCAAATTATTATGCGAGGGAAAAATAATCAATCTAATTCCCGATAATTTGATAGTTGAAAAAGAGAAGCCAACAAGGGAGGATAATGCGCAACAGCAAAGTACAGGAATAATTAAGGATTCTCCTATAGTAAGGACAAGATCAAAAATCATATTGCAACCGGGCGAAACAAAGATAATCACACTTCGAGTGAACGGTATATTCCAGAATGGCTCAGCAGTAGTTTTAAAGAAATTGCCTAAAATACAAACGCTTGAAGAGAACTCCATACATTTAACTCAAAATAACGAAATACAAACAATATTTTGCAATAACACCACAAAAAGTATTCATTATAATAAAAATCAAAAGGTGGGGAGTATTGAGACAATTACTGATCAAATGCAAACTGAATACGGAGAACAGAAATATATCGCAAATATAACTACGGAGGAAATGATAAAATTAAGAAAAGAGGAATTTTGCATAGATGATTTTGAATTAGCGCACATTGATAGTGAAGGAAGAGACGAAATTCGGGAATTATTAGCAAAAAACTTTAAAGTATTTTCAAAATCATACAAAACATTGGGGGCGACCCAGGTCAATACACCACAATTAAAGTTAATACATGATTTCCCGATACAACAAAAAGAATACCCGATTCCAAAAAAAATATTGCCGACTTTAGAACAAGAAATAAGCGAGTTACTCCAAGCAAAGATAATTGAACCCTCGTGTTCAAACTATGCATTCCCAATTATTATGGTCAAAAAGAAAGGACAAAAAGGGGAAGATAAATTTCGATTAGCGGTTGATTTCAGACTATTGAATACCATAACACAATTATACAAGGTATCAGTACCAAAGATCAAGGATTTACTGCAAGAAATAAGTGGGTATAAATATTATACGACAATGGATTTAAAGGCGGCTTTCCTTCAGATATTTCTACCGCAGGAAAATAAACATGTATTTTCTTTTATTAGCCCAGTGGGAAATTTTACATTTAATCGGTATCCGTTTGGTTTCAAAAATAGCAGTAGCATTTTTGTTGACTTAATGCAGAAGGTGCTGGCTGGGTTGAAAGAAAAGGGAATAATATTTTACATAGATGATATAATAATAGCAGGGAATAATAGAGAAGAAATTAAAAAGAAAATGCAAATGGTATTCGACAGGCTAATACAAAATAATTTAACACTTGACCCACGAAAAATACAAATATGTAAAGAAAAAGTGGAAGTATTAGGATACGAAATTTCGAGAGAAGGTGTTCGACCGGCGACACAGAACATTAATAAAATAATCAGTTTTCCTCAACCTAAGACGGTGCGACAAGTAAAATCTTTTTTGGGGATGGCGAACTATTTTCGTCACCTCATAAAAAACTACGCGATAAAATCAAAGTTACTAGTGGGTTTGACAAAAAAGAACCAAAAATTTATATGGTCTCCAGAAGTAAACAAAGAATTTAAGGCTTTACAGCAGGAAATAGCCGACAAACCCACCATATTTAAGGCAAATTTAGATGAGGAATTTATTTTAATCACTGACGCAAGTTCAATAGCTCTGGGTGCTATTTTAGCTCAAGAGAGGGACGGTAAAATATTTCCCATTGAATATTATTCAAAAAAATTAAATGAACAACAAAGTAAATATGCATCGTGGAAAGTAGAACTTTTGGCAGTATATTCTGCAGTCAAATACTTTCACGAATATTTATTTGGGTCAAAATTTTTATTAATTTCAGATGCCATTATTCTAAAGCACAAAATTGATATCAGCCAACAAACAGCACCGGTGGTGAGATGGATACTGAATTTACAAAATTACGATTTCGAAGTTAGACATATAAAGGGCACAGAAAATCCGGCAGATTTTTTATCACGCCAGATATTTCCGGTGAATGTAATACAAACACAGAGTTATATAAACCCGTTATTTAAGCCAGATAATACAATGACTGTACAAAGAATCAAAATGGAACAAGAGAAGGACGCGAACATTCAAGAAATGATTAGACGAATAAAAGACGGGTCACACAAAAATAAAAGGGTAAATAAAAAGTATTTCATACATGACGAGTCAGGATTACTAATGATTAAGGACGATAGTCGGCATAATAAAATAAAAGAAAAACCGAAAATCGTAGTGCCGCATAATTTGGTGTTGGATATTATTGGAATAGCTCACGCGATGCACCAAGGTAGAGACAAAACACTCCAATTAATAAAAAAGGGATATTTCTGGAGAGGAATGTTTAAGGATGTGGACAGATTTGTTCGAAAGTGTGACCAATGCAATAAATTTAAAGATAGGCCTTTGCTTAAATATAGTATTATGCCCATGGATAGACTTCAAGAAAATCAACAGTTAATTTCGTTGGACATAGTGGGACCACTTCCGCGATCAAATAAAGGGCACGTGTACATATTAACAATATTAGATAACTTTTCAAGATTTGCAATGGCGTACCCATTGCGAAACGCCAATACGGAGACAGTATTAGATAAAATCACGGAATACGTTACAACATTCGGAATTCCTCAGAATATTTTAACAGATAACGGTCCACAGTTTACGGCCGAGAAATTCATTCAATTTGCGAAGCTCATGAATATAAATCTTCGAAAATCCAGTGTTTACCACCCTAATTCGAATGGCCGGGTAGAGCGGTTCCACGGTTCACTTAAAAATGCATTAGCTTGTGCAGCAACTAAAACATTTGATTGGCACCGAATAATTCCATGGTTTTTATTGTATTATAATGGAACTGACAACGACACAACAAAATTTTCACCGGCATTAATGCAATTTTTAAGAGAATTTAAATTACCGGGACAAATTGAGATAAATAATACGGCGGGTACACAGGAAGGGACAAACACAAAACATGAACAAATAATTCAGGATAAATTAAACTTATCCAAACAGATATTCGAAACGGTATGGCAAAACCAAGAAAAGAGAAATGAAACATATAAAAAACGAAACCAGAAGGTGAGATCATTAGAACCAAGTTTAGGACAAATCGTGTATTTAAAGAATTTAAGAGCAAACAAGGCGTTACAAGAAAAATATACAGGCCCGTTTCAAATTATTAAAATTTTTAGGAACCGAAATGTATTAATAAAAGAAATGAATAATGGACAAAAGATTATAAAAGTACACGCAAATAAAATTAGAATTATCTCACAAGAATAATAACACGGTAGATAAGTTATTCATGATAACTAAAAAAAAATAAAAAATAATAAAATAAATAAATAAATAAATAAATGTAAATAAACAGTGACCCGTGTCATAGGACACGCCCCAAAGAGGAGGAGGTTAAGGATTAATGGTTTCTTATAAATGTCACACAGGCAGAAAAGGGGCGGAGTCAAATTGGAACATAGAAGTCGTACTCTAGAATACATTATGGGCAAAATAAAGATGGATAATGGTAGCACTAATATGATATGAAATTTAAAAGATACATACCTGAAGAGTTGAGATGAGATTGACGGGATGAGCGCAAAGGAAACAAAGAATGTCATATTTGTCCAGATCAAAGCGATAGTATCCATACACAAGGCGTGGGGCAACAAGATAGTAGGAGATTTCACGCGAAGTTGAAAAAAAAAAAAATAATAAGAATAAATCAATCAATAAATAAATAAATTAAAAACAACATGTAAATACTTGAGAGGGCAGCCAATTGCTTAAGTGCAAGAGGCAAAAATAAGTATAAGTACAAAACAAAACAAAACAAAAAAATAATAATAATAATTGAAAGGTAATTAGATAATTGCCATAGGCCTGTCTAAAAAAAAAAATAATAAAAAATAAATAAATAAGTAAATAAATAAGACTACGGTAACGCAAGAAGAAGGTTGCCAGTACGAGGACAGGAAAGTATGATATTGGTAACAGTTACACATTAACGGCCAGCATTCAATCAAAACGCGCGACAGTAAATTAGCGGACAGCGAATAATTTCACTAGGAATAATGGCCATGGAATCACGAATGAGATTGATAAATCATGATAATGTTCAGAGGCTAAGTAAATACCAGTTTAAACAAAAAAAAATAAAAAAAAATAAGAAGGATAATAATGATAAATTAATTGATTAGTAAATTAATTAAGTATTTAAAATAGGCACGGCATGGTAAGATGAAAATCAATAAGAGGCATGAAATGATGGACACAAAGAACTAAATAGAAATACACTAAGTAACACAGACACAAATAAATAATACATAAGGAGATAAATAAACTTATTAAATACATAGATATGTAAGATAAAGTGCGCAAGTTAACCAAGGCAGATAGTGACGATGGGAAATGATGATTAAAGGAAGGAGTTATAATACTGAGAAGTAATACACAATAATTTCGCTACCAGCGAGAATTACGAAATGCATGAATGGCAAAAAATAAATAAATTATGGCAAAACGTTGAAAAAGTAATTCCGTGGCATAAAATAAAAGATTGCAAAGTTTAACACTTACCTGAATACGGATGATCGAAGTGGTAGGCAAGAAACAAACAGGATAATCCGGTTAAAACAGCGGTCAGATGTAAATAAAATAAATAAATAATTAAATTAAAAATAGAATTTAAAAAAAAAAAAAAAAAAAAAAAAAAAAAGGAATAAGGTATGAGTAAAATAGACAACAATTGATAATAGCGAAAATTTACGAAAAAAATAAATAAATAAATAAAAATAAATAAATAAATAAAAGTACTGTAACTCACGGAGAATATTGCTAATACGAGTACATAAAATTGGTAAATGTTTGACATGCAGAAATTAATGGCAGACATTCAATTAAAGAAGCGCGACACACACACACAAAAAAAAATAATAATGGGTATCGAACGCGTGGAATGTTTGATACAAATACGATGTCAAAGGCAAAGTGAATAAAATTAAATACATAGAGGAAATTGCGAGTGAAAAGTTAGTTGCTATAATTAAAATCAATTAAAACCGGTCATAAGATTGAGCAGATAACAAACGCGTAGAGTATTAACGAAAAAAACAAATGAGATACAAACGATACTTAGTAGCTCACGGAATAACGGAGGTCAACAATGGCGGAGTAAGAGATTTTCAAAAGCACGCGGTCGAAATAGTTGGGGTTGCCAACGCAAGATAAGGAATATTGCAGAGGCGCGGTTAAACATAAAGGCAGACCATTGAGAAACTGGTCCCGACAACTACTTAAAATAGCAGGCAAAAGTAACAGGTGAATAGCCAGCGCCAAACAGAACTGGTTTGCCCCATGGGAATTACGCATCGCCGAGAAAACGAGTTGGCTATGGTGAAAATGAGGGGTCGAAGTGTAATCAATCAAGTGCTGTCACGTTTGGCGGGTCAGGAAGAGAATGTCTTTCAATCGTAAATAAACAAACATTTGGAATCGAAGGGAGGTTTTAAATGAAATACAGTTATGTCAAAAGGTAAGGAAGTTACGTCAGAAAGGGATACGAATTGTTAGGAAACTGTAATTCTACTGTATTATTAAGGGGAATATGAAGCTTTTTATATGAATAATTACTGAAGTGAAGGAATGAAATACAAAAAAAAAAATGATTTGTTTAAAATATTGGGCATTGCTAGAAAACAAAAGGCTCTCCACGACAGTGGTTATTGAACTCGAATAACAGAGGACAGTCATAAAAAACTGAAAGGACAATCAGCAAATTGATATTGAATACAAGGACAATTTAATAAAGAAATTTTTTTTAAAAAAAATACCTTACTCAAGTATGAATATATATATAGTATGTAATGTATGATTGTTGATTATTTTAATGGAGTGTATAATATATAATGTTTATTTGTTTTGGTATCTGAGAATGAAATTGCGAAATATATCGGTATTTCGCGCGGTTTTCAGTACTTTAGTAAGTGAAGATATATGTAAGGTTTGAGTATTGATTATTTGTATTAAGTGTATAATATATATTTTATTTGTTTTGGTATCTGAGAATTAACTGATTTGAGAAGAATTAATTTAATTTGTTTTGGTATCTGAGTATGCGAAAAGTGTGAAATATATTATAGAGCACAAACTACGGCATTGGGCATTGAGCAGGAACGATACAGATAATTGTGAGGTCAAAGTAGAGACTAGATAGTGTCGAACAGAGATTTTGAGGTGGTTTCAGTAGACAGCAGGGAGAGACGTACGTAGGGAGGTGGCGAAAGGTAGATTGATTTGGAGTTCGGTCAGGCGTAAGTTTGAGGTGAAGTGAGGCAGATGTCATGGTTTGGTCTACGTAAAATTTTTTAATTTTGAAAGGAAGGGGTGAATGTCGTGGAGACACGACATGTGTTCAGAAAAGGGGCGATAGAAAACGGAATTCAAAAAATCAGACAAAAGAGATGCCTTGAACAGCGGGATAATGTACTGCGTATGCGAATGGCAAGGAGAGATAACAAGTTGAGAGGGGGCAATTGAAATGAGAAAACGGTCAACAGCTGCGTTTAACGAAGGGCCCAGCTGGTGATAATGAGCTGAGGAAAATGTGAAAACGGAGTCACAGTTAGGAGAAGAAAAGGGGTAGGGCGATTTACGAGGTTGACCGGCGTTAGAAACACCACAGGAGGCCCAGGCGAGAGCGTGGGAAGTCAAAGATGTAAGAAACCCCAGACAGGTGCAAGGGCGAACGCCCCCGTCAATATGGATTGGAGAAGATGGAAATATAAAATGGGTGATCGGCCAATGAAGGGGTCCCGGATCGACCCATAGGACAGAAGGTGGCCACCAATGAGGGCCTGAATATTTAATGATGGAAGTTGAGCTCGAGAGGAAAAGTTTTTAGAGAGAGCAGAACGAGTTGAGATCTTTCACTAAGAACACATAAGCCCCGGTAGACAGCGAAGGAAGAGAGAAGATGACGGGCTGCTAACTTAATACCGGAGAGACAAGCCAAGTCCTCGGTACCCGAAAAAGCAAACCGATATGAGATAGATGCAGACCCCAATACCGGAGAGGCTGACCGACTAACCTGTCATTTAGCAAGGGAGGAGCAGCCGTTTCCCCTGGACCAACGCGCCCCCGTAGCAGATGCCTAGATGCGGAGTAAAGCACCCTGAGTCCACCGCATGCCGATGATCGCAGCTGTTACCCTGGACCAGAGCCCGATGACCCCCCAGCCATGCTAGTGATGAGGTACGGACCTTCGGAGTGACGAACGCTCTCCCAACGCGAGTGTATGGAGACGTGCGCCGTGAGGACGCCGCAACAGATAGTGACCGCAGTTTCCCCCGGAACCGACAGCCCTATGTTTCTCCCAGCAAGACTTGTGATGTCGATGTGTCGTCAGAAAAGGTAGGAGAGTATTTTGACTTATCCTAGCAATGCCCAATGCCTACTAGAGAGCGCAGTTAATTAGATAGGGCAGATTAGGTGAAATCTTTACATTTATGCATAGAATATCTATCATAAAATAGTGCTTGTGTATATCCATCTTAATTGAAGTAGTATCTTGCAATAGTTTTGGTAATGTGTTTATGTATAGCAATTAAGAATGTAGGATAATATAACAATGTTAGGGAGTAGATAAAAAATGTTAGTAGGGTGATATTGATGAGAATGAAGGTTAGATAAATGATCAGAATTAATGTATTGATAAGATATAGTAAGGAAGATAAATTGAAATGTATATGTAGATATATGGTGTTAATGAAATAGAAATTCGGAATCTTTAATGAATAATGTTGTTTGTATATGTTTACGATTGGTTTAATAAATTGATTTGGAACTATACATATGAGCATCACTCTCTAATTACTTGTACTACCACTAATACTATAACTAATAATTACATTACGGTGACAAAAGACATTTTGATTAATCGGAATATTTTTAAGACATGCGTTTTACATATTTCGATTATCTCGTGTGACGAGGTGACCGAGTGGATAAGATGATGGACTGCTAATCCATTGGCCTTTACCCGCGGGTGTTCGAATTCCATCCTCGTCGAAACGACTTTCTTTTTCTGTATGGTAAAGATAACGATATGGAAACAAGTTAAAAGTATCGTATATAGAAAGCTACATTTAGTATATTTGATTTTTTAGTTCCTTTCTCATTTTGTTCCATCAAATCAGCTACTGAAAGACATTTTGATTAATCGGAAAATTTTTAAGATATGCGTTTTACATATTTCGACTGTTTCGTGTGACGAGGTGGCCGAGTGGTTAAGGCGATGGACTGCTAATCCATTGGGCTCTGCCCGCGTGGGTTCGAATCCCATCCTCGTCGAAACGAATTTCTTTTTCTGTATGGTAAAGATAACGATATGGAAACAAGTTAGAAGAATCGTATATAGAAAGCTACATTTAGTGTATTTGATTTTTTTAGTTCCTTTCTCATTTTGTTACATCAAATCACATACTGAAAGACATTTTGATTAACCGGAAAATTTTTATGCCATGCGTTTTACATATTTCATCCATTTCGTGTGACGAGGTGGCCGAGTGGTTAAGGCGATGGACTGCTAATCCATTGGGCTCTGCCCGCGTGGGTTCGAATCCCATCCTCGTCGAAACGATTTTCTATTTCTGTATGGTAAAGATAACGATATGGAAACAAGTTAGAAGAATCGTATATAGAAAGCTACATCTAGTATATTTGATTTTTTAGTTCCTTTCTCATTTTGTTCCATCAAATCAGCTACTGAAAGACATTTTGATTAATCGGAAAATTTTTAAGCATATGCGTTTTACATATTTCGACTATTTCGTGTGACGAGGTGGCCGAGTGGTTAAGGCGATGGACTGCTAATCCATTGGGCTCTGCCCGCGTGGGTTCGAATCCCATCCTCGTCGAAACGAATTTCTTTTTCTGTATGGTAAAGATAACGATATGGAAACAAGTTAGAAGAATCGTATATAGAAAGCTACATTTAGTATATTTGATTTTTTAGTTCCTTTCTCATTTTGTTCCATCAAATCAGCTACTGAAAGACATTTTGATTAATCGGAAAATTTTTAAGATATGCGTTTTACATATTTCGACTGTTTCGTGTGACGAGGTGGCCGAGTGGTTAAGGCGATGGACTGCTAATCCATTGGGCTCTGCCCGCGTGGGTTCGAATCCCATCCTCGTCGAAACGACTTTCTGTTTCTGTATGGTAAAGATAACGATGTGGAAACAAGTTAGAAGAATCGTATATAGAAAGCTACATCTAGTATATTTGATTTTTTAGTTCCTTTCTCATTTTGTTCCATCAAATCAGCTACTGAAAGACATTTTGATTAATCGGAAAATTTTTAAGATATGCGTTTTACATATTTCGACTGTTTCGTGTGACGAGGTGGCCGAGTGGTTAAGGCGATGGACTGCTAATCCATTGGGCTCTGCCCGCGTGGGTTCGAATCCCATCCTCGTCGAAACGATTTTCTTTTCTGTATGGTAAAGATAACGATATGGAAACAAGTTAGAAGAATCGTATATAGAAAGCTACATTTAGTGTATTTGATTTTTTAGTTCCTTTCTCATTTTGTTCCATCAAATCAGCTACTGAAAGACATTTTGATTAATCGGAAAATTTTTAAGATATGCGTTTTACATATGTCGACTGTTTCGTGTGACGAGGTGGCCGAGTGGTTAAGGCGATGGACTGCTAATCCATTGGGCTCTGCCCGCGTGGGTTCGAATCCCATCCTCGTCGAAACGACTCTCTTTTTCTGTATGGTAAAGATAACGTGATGGAAACAAGTTAGAAGGAATCGTATATAGAAGCTACATTTAGTGTATTTGGATTTTTTAGTTCCTTTCTCATTTTGTTCCATCAAATCAGCTACTGAAAGACATTTTGATTAATCGGAAAATTTTTAAGATTTGCGTCACGAGGGGGCCGAGTGGTTAAGGCGATGGACTGCTAATCCATTGGGCTCTGCCCGCGTGGGTTCGAATCCCATCCTCGTCGAAACGACTTTCGTTTTCTGTATGGTAAAGATAAACGATACGGGAAACAAGTTAGAAGAATCGTATATAGAAAGCTACATTTAGTGTATTTTTTAGTTCCTTTCTCATTTTGTTCCATCAAATCAGCTACTGAAAGACATTTTGATTAATCGGAAATTTTTAAGATATGCGTTTTACATATTTCGACTGTTTCGTGTGACGAGGTGGCCGAGTGGTTAAGGCGATGGACTGCTAATCCATTGGGCTCTGCCCGCGTGGGTTCGAATCCCATCCTCGTCGAAACGACTTTCTTTTTCTGTATGGTAAAGATAACGATAGTGGAAACAAGTTAGAAGAATCGTATATAGAAAGCTACATTAGTGTATTTGATTTTTTAGTTCCTTTCTCATTTTGTTCCATCAAATCAGCTACTGAAAGACATTTTGATTAATCGGAAAATTTTTAAGATATGCGTTTTACATATTTCGACTGTTTCGTGTGACGAGGTGGCCGAGTGGTTAAGGCGATGGACTGCTAATCCATTGGGCTCTGCCCGCGTGGGTTCGAATCCCATCCTCGTCGAAACGTTTTTTCTGTTTCTGTATGGTAAAGATAACGATATGGAAACTAGTTAGAAGAATCGTATATAGAAAGCTACATCTAGTATATTTGATTTTTTAGTTCCTTTCTCATTTTGTTCCATCAAATCAGCTACTGAAAGACATTTTGATTAATCGGAAAATTTTTAAGATATGCGTTTTACATATTTCGACTGTTTCGTGTGACGAGGTGGCCGAGTGGTTAAGGCGATGGACTGCTAATCCATTGGGCTCTGCCCGCGTGGGTTCGAATCCCATCCTCGTCGAAACGAATTTCTTTTTCTGTATGGTAAAGATAACGATATGGAAACAAGTTAGAAGAATCGTATATAGAAAGCTACATTTAGTGTATTTGATTTTTTAGTTCCTTTCTCATTTTGTTACATCAAATCACATACTGAAAGACATTTTGATTAACCGGAAAATTTTTATGCCATGCGTTTTACATATTTCATGCGTTTCGTGTGACGAGGTGGCCGAGTGGTTAAGGCGATGGACTGCTAATCCATTGGGCTCTGCCCGCGGAGGTTCGAACTCTTCCCGTCGATTCGTATTGCGTTTTCTTTATGGAAAAGATGAAACTATGCTTTCATTTTCGCAGGGTCGTAAATAGAATGTAGCATTTATTGTATCAAATGGTCTATTTTATTTTCTGATTTTGTTATGTCAAGTTAGCTACTGGAAGACATTTTGATTTATCAGGAAATATTTATGAAATGAATTATACATAATTCGTCAGTTTTGCGTGACGATGGGGCCGTGTGGTTAAGGCGATGGACTACTAATCCATGAGATTCTGCCCTCGTGTGTTCGAATCCCAACCTCGTCGAAAAGACTTTCTTTTTCTGTATGGTAAAGATAACGATATCGAAACAAAATAGAAAACCCGTATATAGAAAGCTACATTTAGTATATTTGATTTTTTAGTTCCTTTCTCATTTTGTTCCATCAATTCACATACTGAAAGACATTTTGATTAATCGGAATATTTTTAAGACATGCGTTTTACATATTTCGATTATCTCGTGTGACGAGGTGACCGAGTGGATAAGATGATGGACTGCTAATCCATTGGGCTTTACCCGCGGGTGTTCGAATTCCATCCTCGTCGAAACGACTTTCTTTTTCTGTATGGTAAAGATAACGATATGGAAACAAGTTAGAAGTATCGTATATAGAAAGTTACATTTAGTATATTTGATTTTTTAGTTCCTTTCTCATTTTGCTCCATGAAATCAGCTACTGAAAGACCATTTTGATTAATCGGAAAATTTTTAAGATATGCGTTTTACAAATTTCTACTGTATCGTGTGACGAGGTGGCCGAGTGGTTAAGGCGATGGACTGCTAATCCATTGGGCTCTGCCCGCGTGGGTTCGAATCCCATCCTCGTCGAAACGAATTTCTTTTTCTGTATGGTAAAGATAACGATATGGAAACAAGTTAGAAGAATCGTATATAGAAAGCTACATTTAGTGTATTTGATTTTTTTAGTTCCTTTCTCATTTTGTTACATCGAATCACATAGTGAAGGACATTTTGATTAATCGGAAAATTTTTAAGATATGCGTTTTACATATTTCGACTGTTTCGTGTGACGAGGTGGCCGAGTGGTTAAGGCGATGGACTGCTAATCCATTGGGCTCTGCCCGCGTGGGTTCGAATCCCATCCTCGTCGAAACGACTTATTTTTTCCGTATGGTAAAGATAACGATGTGGAAACAAGTTAGAAGAATCGTATATAGAAAGCTACATTTAGTGTATTTGATTTTTTTAGTTCCTTTCTCATTTTGTTCCATCAAATCAGCTACTGAAAGACATTTTGATTAATCGGAAAATTTTTAAGATATGCGTTTTACATATTTCGACTGTTTCGTGTGACGAGGTGGCCGAGTGGTTAAGGCGATGGACTGCTAATCCATTGGGCTCTGCCCGCGTGGGTTCGAATCCCATCCTCGTCGAAACGATTTTCTGTTTCTGTATGGTAAAGATAACGATATGGAAACAAGTTAGAAGAATCGTTTATAGAAAGCTACATTTAGTGTATTTCATTTTTTTAGTTCCTTTCTCATTTTGTTACATCGAATCACATAGTGAAGGACATTTTGATTAACCGGAAATTTTTAAGCCATGCTTTTTACACATTTCATCCATTTCGTGTGACGAAGTGGCCGAGTGGTTAAGATGATGGAATGCTAATCCATTGGGCTTTGCCCGCGGAGGTTCGAATCCCATCCTCGTCGAAACGAATTTCTTTTTCTGTATGGTAAAGATAACGATATGGAAACAAGTTAGAAGTATCGTATATAGAAAGCTACATCTAGTATATTTGATTTTTTAGTTCCTTTCTCATTTTGTTCCATCAAATCAGCTACTGAAAGACATTTTGATTAATCGGAAAATTTTTAAGATATGCGTTTTACATATTTCGACTGTTTCGTGTGACGAGGTGTCCGAGTGGTTAAGGCGATGGACTGCTAATCCATAGTCTCTGCCCGCGTGGGTTCGAATCCCATCCTCGTCGAAACGACTTTCTTTTTCTGTATGGTAAAGATAACGATATGGAAACAAAATAGAAGACTCGTATATAGAAAGCTACATTTAGTGTATTTGATTTTTTAGTTTCTTTCTCATTTTGTGCCATCAAATCAGCTACTGAAAGACATTTTGATTAATCGGAAAATTTTTAAGATATGCGTTTTACATATTTCGACTGTTTCGTGTGACGAGGTGGCCGAGTGGTTAAGGCGATGGACTGCTAATCCATTGGGCTCTGCCCGCGTGGGTTCGAATCCCATCCTCGTCGAAACGACTTATTTTTTCCGTATGGTAAAGATAACGATGTGGAAACAAGTTAGAAGAATCGTATATAGAAAGCTACATTTAGTGTATTTGATTTTTTAGTTCCTTTCTCATTTTGTTCCATCAAATCAGCTACTGAAAGACATTTTGATTAATCGGAAAATTTTTAAGATATGCGTTTTACATATTTCGGCTGTTTCGTGTGACGAGGTGGCCGAGTGGTTAAGGCGATGGACTGCTAATCCATTGGGCTCTGCCCGCGTGGGTTCGAATCCCATCCTCGTCGAAACGATTTTCTGTTTCTGTATGGTAAAGATAACGATACGGAAACAAGTTAGAAGAATCGTTTATAGAAAGCTACATTTAGTGTATTTCATTTTTTTAGTTCCTTTCTCATTTTGTTACATCGAATCACATAGTGAAGGACATTTTGATTAACCGGAAATTTTTAAGCCATGCTTTTTACACATTTCATCCATTTCGTGTGACGAAGTGGCCGAGTGGTTAAGGCGATGGACTGCTAATCCATTGGGCTCTGCCCGCGTGGGTTCGAATCCCATCCTCGTCGAAACGAATTTCTTTTTCTGTATGGTAAAGATAACGATATGGAAACAAGTTAGAAGAATCGTATATAGAAAGCTATATCTAGTATATTTGATTTTTTAGTTCCTTTCTCATTTTGTTCCATCAAATCAGCTACTGAAAGACATTTTGATTAATCGGAAAATTTTTAAGATATGCGTTTTACATATTTCGACTGTTTCGTGTGACGAGGTGGCCGAGTGGTTAAGGCGATGGACTGCTAATCCATTGGGCTCTGCCCGCGTGGGTTCGAATCCCATCCTCGTCGAAACGATTTTCTGTTTCTGTATGGTAAAGATAACGATATGGAAACAAGTTAGAAGAATCGTATATAGAAAGCTACATCTAGTATATTTGATTTTTTTAGTTCCTTTCTCATTTTGTTCCATCAAATCAGCTACTGAAGACATTTTGATTAATCGGAAATTTTTAAGATATGCGTTTTTACATATTTCGACTGTTTCGTGTGACGAGGTGGCCGAGTGGTTAAGGCGATGGACTGCTAATCCATTGGGCTCTGCCCGCGGAGGTTCGAATCCCATCCTCGTCGAAACGAATTTCTTTTTCTGTATGGTAAAGATAACGATATGGAAACAAGTTAGAAGAATCGTATATAGAAAGCTACATCTAGTATATTTGATTTTTTAGTTCCTTTCTCATTTTGTTCCATCAAATCAGCTACTGAAAGACATTTTGATTAATCGGAAAATTTTTAAGATATGCGTTTTACATATTTCGACTGTTTCGTGTGACGAGGTGGCCGAGTGGTTAAGGCGATGGACTGCTAATCCATTGGGCTCTGCCCGCGTGGGTTCGAATCCCATCCTCGTCGAAACGAATTTCTTTTTCTGTATGGTAAAGTTAACGATATGGAAACAAAATAGAAGACTCGTATATAGAAAGCTGCATTTAGTATATTTGATTTTTTAGTTCCTTTCTCATTTTGTTACATCAAATCACATACTGAAAGACATTTTGATTAACCGGAAAATTTTTATGCCATGCGTTTTACATATTTCATGCGTTTCGTGTGACGAGGTTTCCGAGTGGTTAAGGCGAAGGACAACTAAATCTCTGGGCTCTGCCCGCGAGAGTCGAAACTCTTCCCGTCGATTCGTATTGCGTTTTCTTTATGGAAAAGATGAAGAAATGCTTTCATTTTCGCAGGGTCGTATATAGAATGTAGCATTTATTACATCAAATGTTCTATTTTATTTTCTGATTTTGTTATGTCAAGTTAGCTACTGGAAGACATTTTGATTTCTCAGGAAATATTTATGAAATGAATTATACATAATTCGTCAGTTTTGCGTGATGAGGGGGCCGTGTGGTCAAGGCGATGGACTACTAATCCATTAGATTCTGCCCGCGTGTGTTCGAATCCCATCCTCGTCAAAACTAATTTGTTTTTCTTTATGGTAAAGATATTGAAATGCAAAATAGTAGGAACATTCGTATATAGAAAGCTACAGTTAGTATATTTAATTTTTTACTTCCTTTCTCATTTTATTCCGTAAAATCAGCTACTGAAAGACATTTTGATTAATCGGAAAATTTTTAAGACATGCGTTTTACATATTTCGACTGCTTCGTGTGACAAGGTGGCCGAGTGGTTAAGGCGATGGACTGCTAATCCATTGGGCTCTGCCCGCGTGGGTTCGAATCCCATCCTCGTCGAAACGACTTATTTTTTCCGTATGGTAAAGATAACGATATGGAAACAAGTTAGAAGAATCGTATGTAGAAAGCTACATCTAGTGTATTTGATTTTTTAGTTCCTTTCTCATTTTGTTCCATCAAATCAGCTACTGAAAGACATTTTGATTAATCGGAAAATTTTTAAGATATGCGTTTTACATATTTCGACTGTTTCGTGTGACGAGGTGGCCGAGTGGTTAAGGCGATGGACTGCTAATCCATTGGGCTCTGCCCGCGTGGGTTCGAATCCCATCCTCGTCGAAACGACTTTCTTTTTCTGTATGGTAAAGATAACGATGTGGAAACAAGTTAGAAGAATCGTATATAGAAAGCTACATTTAGTGTATTTGATTTTTTAGTTCCTTTCTCATTTTGTTCCATCAAATCAGCTACTGAAAGACATTTTGATTAATCGGAAAATTTTTAAGATATGCGTTTTACATATTTCGACTGTTTCGTGTGACGAGGTGGCCGAGTGGTTAAGGCGATGGACTGCTAATCCATTGGGCTCTGCCCGCGTGGGTTCGAATCCCATCCTCGTCGAAACGACTTATTTTTTCCGTATGGTAAAGATAACGATGTGGAAACAAGTTAGAAGAATCGTATATAGAAAGCTACATTTAGTGTATTTGATTTTTTAGTTCCTTTCTCATTTTGTTCCATCAAATCAGCTACTGAAAGACATTTTGATTAATCGGAAAATTTTTAAGATATGCGTTTTACATATTTCGACTGTTTCGTGTGACGAGGTGGCCGAGTGGTTAAGGCGATGGACTGCTAATCCATTGGGCTCTGCCCGCGTGGGTTCGAATCCCATCCTCGTCGAAACGATTTTCTGTTTCTGTATGGTAAAGATAACGATACGGAAACAAGTTAGAAGAATCGTTTATAGAAAGCTACATTTAGTGTATTTCATTTTTTTAGTTCCTTTCTCATTTTGTTACATCGAATCACATAGTGAAGGACATTTTGATTAACCGGAAATTTTTAAGCCATGCTTTTTACACATTTCATCCATTTCGTGTGACGAAGTGGCCGAGTGGTTAAGATGATGGAATGCTAATCCATTTGTCTCTGCCCGCGTGGGTTCGAATCCCATCCTCGTCGAAACGTTTTTCTGTTTCTGTATGGTAAAGATAACGATATGGAAACTAGTTAGAAGAATCGTATATAGAAAGCTACATCTAGTATATTTGATTTTTTAGTTCCTTTCTCATTTTGTTCCATCAAATCAGCTACTGAAAGACATTTTGATTAATCGGAAAATTTTTAAGATATGCGTTTTACATATTTCGACTGTTTCGTGTGACGAGGTGGCCGAGTGGTTAAGGCGATGGACTGCTAATCCATTGGGCTCTGCCCGCGTGGGTTCGAATCCCATCCTCGTCGAAACGACTTTCTGTTTCTGTATGGTAAAGATAACGATGTGGAAACAAGTTAGAAGAATCGTATATAGAAAGCTACATTTAGTGTATTTGATTTTTTTAGTTCCTTTCTCATTTTGTTCCATCAAATCAGCTACTGAAAGACATTTTGATTAATCGGAAAATTTTTAAGATATGCGTTTTACATATTTCGACTGTTTCGTGTGACGAGGTGGCCGAGTGGTTAAGGCGATGGACTGCTAATCCATTGGGCTCTGCCCGCGTGGGTTCGAATCCCATCCTCGTCGAAACGACTTTCTTTTTCTGTATGGTAAAGATAACGATGTGGAAACAAGTTAGAAGAATCGTATATAGAAAGCTACATTTAGTGTATTTGATTTTTTAGTTCCTTTCTCATTTTGTTCCATCAAATCAGCTACTGAAAGACATTTTGATTAATCGGAAAATTTTTAAGATATGCGTTTTACATATTTCGACTGTTTCGTGTGACGAGGTGGCCGAGTGGTTAAGGCGATGGACTGCTAATCCATTGGGCTCTGCCCGCGTGGGTTCGAATCCCATCCTCGTCGAAACGACTTTCTTTTTCTGTATGGTAAAGATAACGATATGGAAACAAGTTAGAAGAATCGTATATAGAAAGCTACATCTAGTATATTTGATTTTTTAGTTCCTTTCTCATTTTGTTCCATCAAATCAGCTACTGAAAGACATTTTGATTAATCGGAAAATTTTTAAGATATGCGTTTTACATATTTCGACTGTTTCGTGTGACGAGGTGGCCGAGTGGTTAAGGCGATGGACTGCTAATCCATTGGGCTCTGCCCGCGTGGGTTCGAATCCCATCCTCGTCGAAACGAATTTCTTTTTCTGTATGGTAAAGTTAACGATATGGAAACAAAATAGAAGACTCGTATATAGAAAGCTGCATTTAGTATATTTGATTTTTTAGTTCCTTTCTCATTTTGTTACATCAAATCACATACTGAAAGACATTTTGATTAACCGGAAAATTTTTATGCCATGCGTTTTACATATTTCATGCGTTTCGTGTGACGAGGTGGCCGAGTGGTTAAGGCGAAGGACAACTAAATCTCTGGGCTCTGCCCGCGAGAGTCGAAACTCTTCCCGTCGATTCGTATTGCGTTTTCTTTATGGAAAAGATGAAGAAATGCTTTCATTTTCGCAGGGTCGTATATAGAATGTAGCATTTATTACATCAAATGTTCTATTTTATTTTCTGATTTTGTTATGTCAAGTTAGCTACTGGAAGACATTTTGATTTCTCAGGAAATATTTATGAAATGAATTATACATAATTCGTCAGTTTTGCGTGATGAGGGGGCCGTGTGGTCAAGGCGATGGACTACTAATCCATTAGATTCTGCCCGCGTGTGTTCGAATCCCATCCTCGTCAAAACTAATTTGTTTTTCTTTATGGTAAAGATATTGAAATGCAAAATAGTAGGAACATTCGTATATAGAAAGCTACAGTTAGTATATTTAATTTTTTACTTCCTTTCTCATTTTATTCCGTAAAATCAGCTACTGAAAGACATTTTGATTAATCGGAAAATTTTTAAGACATGCGTTTTACATATTTCGACTGCTTCGTGTGACAAGGTGGCCGAGTGGTTAAGGCGATGGACTGCTAATCCATTGGGCTCTGCCCGCGTGGGTTCGAATCCCATCCTCGTCGAAACGATTTTCTATTTCTGTATGGTAAAGATAACGATATGGAAACAAGTTAGAAGAATCGTATATAGAAAGCTACATTTAGTGTATTTGATTTTTTTAGTTCCTTTCTCATTTTGTTCCATCAAATCAGCTACTGAAAGACATTTTGATTAATCGGAAAATTTTTAAGATATGCGTTTTACATATTTCGACTGTTTCGTGTGACGAGGTGGCCGAGTGGTTAAGGCGATGGACTGCTAATCCATTGGGCTCTGCCCGCGTGGGTTCGAATCCCATCCTCGTCGAAACGAATTTCTTTTTCTGTATGGTAAAGATAACGATATGGAAACAAGTTAGAAGAATCGTATATAGAAAGCTACATCTAGTATATTTGATTTTTTAGTTCCTTTCTCATTTTGTTCCATCAAATCAGCTACTGAAAGACATTTTGATTAATCGGAAAATTTTTAAGATATGCGTTTTACATATTTCGACTGTTTCGTGTGACGAGGTGGCCGAGTGGTTAAGGCGATGGACTGCTAATCCATTGGGCTCTGCCCGCGTGGGTTCGAATCCCATCCTCGTCGAAACGACTTATTTTTCCGTATGGTAAAGATAACGATACTGGAAACAAGTTAGAAGAATCGTATATAGAAAGCTACATTTAGTGTATTTGATTTTTTAGTTCCTTTCTCATTTTGTTCCATCAAATCAGCTACTGAAAGACATTTTGATTAATCGGAAAATTTTTAAGATATGCGTTTTACATATTTCGACTGTTTCGTGTGACGAGGTGGCCGAGTGGTTAAGGCGATGGACTGCTAATCCATTGGGCTCTGCCCGCGTGGGTTCGAATCCCATCCTCGTCGAAACGATTTTCTGTTTCTGTATGGTAAAGATAACGATATGGAAACAAGTTAGAAGAATCGTATATAGAAAGCTACATCTAGTATATTTGATTTTTTAGTTCCTTTCTCATTTTGTTCCATCGAATCAGCTACTGAAAGACATTTTGATTAATCGGAAAATTTTTAAGATATGCGTTTTACATATTTCGACTGTTTCGTGTGACGAGGTGGCCGAGTGGTTAAGGCGATGGACTGCTAATCCATTGGGCTTTGCCCGCGTGGGTTCGAATCCCATCCTCGTCGAAACGAATTTCTTTTTCTGTATGGTAAAGATAACGATATGGAAACAAGTTAGAAGAATCGTATATAGAAAGCTACATTTAGTGTATTTGATTTTTTAGTTCCTTTCTCATTTTGTTCCATCAAATCAGCTACTGAAAAACATTTGGTTAATCGGAAAATTTTTAAGATATGCGTTTTACATATTTCGACTGTTTCGTGTGACGAGGTGGCCGAGTGGTTAAGGCGATGGACTGCTAATCCATTGGGCTCTGCCCGCGTGGGTTCGAATCCCATCCTCGTCGAAACGACTTTCTTTTTCTGTATGGTAAAGATAACGATATGGAAACAAGTTAGAAGAATCGTATATAGAAAGCTACATCTAGTATATTTGATTTTTTAGTTCCTTTCTCATTTTGTTCCATCAAATCAGCTACTGAAAGACATTTTGATTAATCGGAAAATTTTTAAGATATGCGTTTTACATATTTCGACTGTTTCGTGTGACGAGGTGGCCGAGTGGTTAAGGCGATGGACTGCTAATCCATTGGGCTCTGCCCGCGTGGGTTCGAATCCCATCCTCGTCGAAACGAATTTCTTTTTCTGTATGGTAAAGATTAACGATATGGAAACAAATAGAAGACTCGTATATAGAAAGCTGCATTTAGTATATTTGATTTTTTAGTTCCTTTCTCATTTTGTTACATCAAATCACATACTGAAAGACATTTTGATTAATCGGAAAATTTTTATGCCATGCGTTTTACATATTTCATGCGTTTCGTGTGACGAGGTGGCCGAGTGGTTGAGGCGATGGACTGCTAATCCATTGGGCTCTGCCCGCGTGGGTTCGAATCCCATCCTCGTCGAAACGACTTTCTTTTTCTGTATGGTAAAGATAACGATATGGAAACAAGTTAGAAGAATCGTATATAGAAAGCTACATCTAGTATATTTGATTTTTTAGTTCCTTTCTCATTTTGTTCCATCAAATCAGCTACTGAAAGACATTTTGATTAATCGAAAATTTTTAAGATATGCGTTTTACATATTTCGACTGTTTCGTGAGACGAGGTGGCCGAGTGGTTAGGCGATGGACTGCTAACCATTGGGCTCTGCCCGCGTGGGTTCGAATCCCATCCTCGTCGAAACGACTTATTTTTTTCTGTATGGTAAAGATAACGATAGTGGAAAACAAGTTAGAAGAATCGTATATAGAAAGCTACATTTAGTGTATTTGATTTTTTAGTTCCTTTCTCATTTGTTCATCGAAATCAGCTACTGAAAACATTTGGTTAATCGGAAAATTTTTAAGATATGCGTTTTACATATTTCGACTGTTTCGTGTGACGAGGTGGCCGAGTGGTTAAGGCGATGGACTGCTAATCCATTGGGCTCTGCCCGCGTGGGTTCGAATCCCATCCTCGTCGAAACGACTTTCTTTTTCTGTATGGTAAAGATAACGATGTGGAAACAAGTTAGAAGAATCGTATATAGAAAGCTACATTTAGTGTATTTGATTTTTTAGTTCCTTTCTCATTTTGTTCCATCAAATCAGCTACTGAAAGACATTTTGATTAATCGGAAAATTTTTAAGATATGCGTTTTACATATTTCGACTGTTTCGTGTGACGAGGTGGCCGAGTGGTTAAGGCGATGGACTGCTAATCCATTGGGCTCTGCCCGCGTGGGTTCGAATCCCATCCTCGTCGAAACGACTTTCTTTTTCTGTATGGTAAAGATAACGATATGGAAACAAGTTAGAAGAATCGTATATAGAAAGCTACATTTAGTGTATTTGATTTTTTAGTTCCTTTCTCATTTTGTTCCATCAAATCAGCTACTGAAAGACATTTTGATTAATCGGAAAATTTTTAAGATATGCGTTTTACATATTTCGACTGTTTCGTGTGACGAGGTGGCCGAGTGGTTAAGGCGATGGACTGCTAATCCATTGGGCTCTGCCCGCGTGGGTTCGAATCCCATCCTCGTCGAAACGACTTATTTTTTCCGTATGGTAAAGATAACGATGTGGAAACAAGTTAGAAGAATCGTATATAGAAAGCTACATTTAGTGTATTTGATTTTTTTAGTTCCTTTCTCATTTTGTTCCATCTAATCAGCTACTGAAAGACATTTTGATTAATCGGAAAATTTTTAAGATATGCGTTTTACATATTTCGACTGTTTCGTGTGACGAGGTGGCCGAGTGGTTAAGGCGATGGACTGCTAATCCATTGGGCTCTGCCCGCGTGGGTTCGAATCCCATCCCGTCAAACGAATTTGTTTTTCTGTATGGTAAAGATAACTGAATGGAAACATAGTTAGAAGAATCGTATATAGAAAGCTACAGTTAGTATATTTAATTTTTTACTTCCTTTCTCATTTTGTTCCATCTAATCAGCTACTGAAAGACATTTTGATTAATCGGAAAATTTTTAAGATATGCGTTTTACATATTTCGACTGCTTCGTGTGACGAGGTGGCCGAGTGGTTAAAGCGATGGACTGCTAATCCATTGGGCTCTGCCCGCGTGGGTTCGAATCCCATCCTCGTCGAAACGACTTTCTTTTTCTGTATGGTAAAGATAACGATGTGGAAACAAGTTAGAAGAATCGTATATAGAAAGCTACATTTAGTGTATTTGATTTTTTAGTTCCTTTCTCATTTTGTTCCATCAAATCAGCTACTGAAAGACATTTTGATTAATCGGAAAATTTTTAAGATATGCGTTTTACATATTTCGACTGTTTCGTGTGACGAGGTGGCCGAGTGGTTAAGGCGATGGACTGCTAATCCATTGGGCTCTGCCCGCGTGGGTTCGAATCCCATCCTCGTCGAAACGATTTTCTGTTTCTGTATGGTAAAGATAACGATATGGAAACAAGTTAGAAGAATCGTATATAGAAAGCTACATTTAGTGTATTTCATTTTTTAGTTCCTTTCTCATTTTGTTCCATCAAATCAGCTACTGAAAGACATTTTGATTAATCGGAAAATTTTTAAGATATGCGTTTTACATATTTCGACTGTTTCGTGTGACGAGGTGGCCGAGTGGTTAAGGCGATGGACTGCTAATCCATTGGGCTCTGCCCGCGTGGGTTCGAATCCCATCCTCGTCGAAACGAATTTCTTTTTCTGTATGGTAAAGATAACGATATGGAAACAAGTTAGAAGAATCGTATATAGAAAGCTACATTTAGTATATTTGATTTTTTAGTTCCTTTCTCATTTTGTTCCATCAAATCAGCTACTGAAAGACATTTTGATTAATCGGAAAATTTTTAAGATATGCGTTTTACATATTTCGACTGTTTCGTGTGACGAGGTGGCCGAGTGGTTAAGGCGATGGACTGCTAATCCATTGGGCTCTGCCCGCGTGGGTTCGAATCCCATCCTCGTCGAAACGAATTTCTTTTTCTGTATGGTAAAGATAACGATATGGAAACAAGTTAGAAGAATCGTATATAGAAAGCTACATTTAGTATATTTGATTTTTTAGTTCCTTTCTCATTTTGTTACATCAAATCAGCTACTGAAAGACATTTTGATTAATCGGAAAATTTTTAAGATATGCGTTTTACATATTTCGACTGTTTCGTGTGACGAGGTGGCCGAGTGGTTAAGGCGATGGACTGCTAATCCATTGGGCTCTGCCCGCGAGGGTCGAAACTCTTCCCGTCGATTCGTATTGCGTTTTCTCTATGGTAAAGATGAAGAAATGCATTCATTTTCGCAGGGTCGTATATAGAATATAACATTTAGTATATTTAATGTTGTATTTTATTTTCTCATTTTGTTATATCAATTCAGCTACTGGAACACATTTTGATTTATTAGGATATTTTTAAGAAATGAATGATACATAATTCGTCAGTTTTGTGTTACGAGGTGGCCGAGTGGTTAAGGCGAGTGGTTTAGGCCGAGTGGTTAAGGCGATATTAACAAAACAGTTACAAATATAAAATATATCACATAAGAAAATTTAAGGTAATACGAAACGAACATGGTGTTTAGTTTGTAGTGGTCTTACATTGTCTAGGCCACTCAAAATATATGCAGACTTGAGCCGGTTAATACTAATATTAACCTCTTTGTTTTTCATTTTTAACCTATAAAATTTGTCGTTACGTTGCAACACTTCGTATGGTCCCTCATAAGGTTGCTGTAACGGTCTACGCACATAGTCTTGTCGCATAAAAACGTGTGTAGTGGTAGACAAGTCTTGATAGACGAAAATGTCCTTATGACAGTGCCGGGATGCCGGTGTAGGACGTAATCTTATTATGCATTTTTGTAACACCTTTAAAAATTCGTGATGAGTAGGAAAATCCACTGCACTGGGTCAAAAAATCTCTCCCGGCAATCTTAAGGAACAGCCATGTATGAGTTCTGCAACTATACTCCCAGATCGAGCTTCAAACTGGAACGTATACCAAGGAGTATAATGGGTAAAACTTCAGCCCAGCGATCAGTCGCGTAGTATTTTATTGAGTATTTGAGTTGTCTATGGAATCTTTCTACGATTCCATTGGAAGCAGGGTTATGAGCGGTCGTGCGTCTTTTCTCGATCCCAAGAAACTGTGCAAACGCTTGTAATAAGTGGCTTTAGAACTGAGTACCTTGGTCCGTAACTATTGCATCCGGTACACCAAAGCGAGCAATCCAACCAGAAAAAAAATGTGCCGGCCACTGTATTTGAACTCTGATCTGACATATTGAATGCCTCAGGCCATCGGCTGAATCTGTCGATACATGTCAGACAATGCCTATATCCTTTTGACGGCCGAAGTGGTCCCACAATGTCCAAGTGGATATGGCTGAAGCGGCAACGAGGTAAAGGATAAATACCAGGATCAGACTTCGTAAGTCGTTGTATCTTTGATTTTTGGCAGTTCAAGCACGATTTTGTCCATTCTGAGACGTCCTTCTTTAGAGAATGCCAGATAAATCGCTGCCGTACTAAATTAACAGTTGCCTGAACTCCCGGATGGGACAAGTTGTGAATAGCTTCGAAAATCTTTATTCGAAATTCTCGGGGTACGTAAGGACGTACGGTCCCAGTAGTTGTGTCACACCACAATTCTAAACTATCAGGTGTGAACACGAAAGGCTTAAGCTTAAGTACTTGAGATCGTTTAACCTGATGCAATTCATCATCAGAAGACTGTGCACATGCCATTCCCTAATAATCAATGTTAGATAACTGAATTTCAGATATTCTCGATAATGCATCCGCTACCGAGCTTTGATTACCCGAAATAAAATGTATATCTTTTGTGAATTGGGAAATGTATTCGAGATGTCTTTGTTGTCTGGGGGAATTGTTTCCATTATCTTTACAAAATGTGAATGTTAATGGTTTGTTATCGGTGTATACACAAAATTGACGTCCTTCTAACATATGTTTAAAATGTTTGATAGAACTATATATTACAAGCAACTCTCGATCATATGTACTGTATTTGCGTTCACTAGGTGTCCGCATTAAGTGCAGGATGTGCTAATGTACTTGCATTTACAATGGAATCCTTACACGCATTAAAAGCTGCAATATCTGCATCTGTCCAAATAATTGGAATTTTATCCTTTTTCTTCCTGCCTTTACAAAGATCGTGAAGAGAGGTCTGAATAGTAGCAGCATTTTTTAAAAATCTGTGGTAGAAATTTAAAATTCCTAAAAAACGACGGAATTTCTCAACAGTCTTTGGTAAAGGGTAATTTTTGATGGAGTTAAATTTATCATCAGGTAAAGGGGATATACCCTGAGCGTTAACCAAGAAACCTAAGAATTCGAATTCCTTCAGGCCAAACAAACATTTATCGACGTTTAAAACTACGCCATATGAATTTAAGCGTTGAAAAACCTGTTCCAAATGCTCAATGTGTTAGTTTTCGTTTTCAGATGCAATTAATACATCATCCAAGTAAGCATAACAAAAATTGAAGCCGTGAAAAACTTGGTCTATGAACCTCTGAAAGGTTTGAGCTGCGTTTGACAAACCGAAACACATAAAATTATACTCATAAAGACCAAAGGGTGTAAATACTGCACTTTTGGCTTTTGAATCTGTGTCTAATGGAATTTGATGGTAAGCTCTTACTAAATCCAATTTGGAAAATATAGATTTACCAGATAACCCGTATGAAAAATCATGTATATGCGGTATGGGGTAGCGATCAGGGATAGTAACTGAATTCAATTTGCGATAATCCCCACATACACGCCATTCGCCATTTTTCTTTTTAACCAAATGGATAGGACTAGACCATGGACTTTTTGAAGGTGAAATTATACCTTGTTCCATAAGAGATTGAAATTCCTTTTTAGATATTTTTAATTTATCCGGGGCTAACAGCCGAGATTTTGCAAACACCGGTGGACCTTTTGTAATAACCAGAAGGTTGCATGTTCAAATCACGTCCGGGTCACCATTCTGTAGTCCCCAGTTATGTAATGGTAAATATACTATTTGAGGAAACAGACTTATTCGACTCCAATCTTGTTTATTTTTAAAGATTTAAAAATAAAAACAAAAGTTTCTAATGACTCGTTAGAAAGGAAATTAAAACATAAACTTATTCAAAGTATTTAGACATGCGGCTAAGAAAACTGCTGGCACGAGTACGGCGTGCAAAACGCGGGGAAGTAGCTGAGCTCATATGGACAGCGGCTGCTAGCTAATATTACCGTTCAGTACGTGACGTCGAATGAGCTGCGTTATAAATTTGAACAAAGAGCAAACCCTCAGCGGCACAGACTGCTAATTTATTGGGTTCTGCCCGCGTGGGTTCGAATCCAATCCTCGCCGGAACGACTTTCATTATCACTATGTTAAATATGCAGAAATTTGTTCATTTTAGTAGGATCGTATATTGGAAGACATTTTGATTAATCAAGAAATTTTTAAGCCATGCGTTTTACACATTTCGCCCGTTTCGTGTGACGAGGTGGCCGAGCGGTTAAGGCGATGAACTGCTAATCCATTGGGTTCTGCACGCGTGGGTTCGAATCCCATAGTCGTCGAAACGAATTTCTTTTTCTTTATGGTAAAGATAACGAAATGCAAACAAGTTAGAAGAATCGCATATAGAAAGCTACATTTAGTATATTTAATTTTTTTACTTTCTTTCTCATTTTGTTACATCAAATCAGCTACTGAAAGACATTTTGATTAATCGGAAAATGTTTAATAAATGCGTTTTATATATTTTGTAAGTTTCGTGTGCGAGGTACCCGAGTGGTTAAGGCGATGGGCTGGTAATCCATTGGGTTATGACCGCGTGTGTTCGAATCCCATCCTCGTCGGAACGACTTTCGTTATCACTGTGTTAACGATGAAGAATTTTATTCATTTTAGTAGGATCGTATATAGAAAGTTACATTTTGTATATTTAATGTTGTACATTATATTCTCTATTTCTTATATCAAGTTAGCGACTGGAAGACATTTTGATGAATCCGGAAATTTTTAAGGCATTAGTAATACATACTAAGTCAGTTTTTTGGACTATGTGTTCCGAGTGGTTAAAGCGATGGACTCCTAATCCATTGGGCTCTGCACGGGAGGTGTTCGAATCCAATCCTCGTCGGAATGACTTTCGTTTTCTCTATTTTAAACATGAAGAAATTCATTCATCTTAGTAGGATCGTATATAGAAAGTGAGATTTAGTATATTTAATATTTTACTTTATTTTCAGAATTTTTTATATAAAGTCAACTACAGGAAGACATTTAGATTTATCAGATTTTTTAGACATGACTTATTCAACATTTATCATTGTGTTTTAACGAGGTGGCCAAGTGTTTAAGGCGATGGACTGCTAATCCATTGAGCTGTGCCCGCGTGGATTCAAATCCCACCCTCGTCGATTCGGGTTGCGTTTTCTCTAAGGTAAAGATCAAGAAATTCGTTCACTTTAGTAGGATCGTACATAGAAAATTCGATTTAGTATATTTAATTTTCTACTTTATTTTCTCATTTTTTATATCAAGTCAGCTACTAGGAGACATTTTGATTAATCAGGAATTTTTAATGCATGAGTTTTACAAGTTTTGTCAGTTTGATGTGACGAGTTTGCGACTGGTTAACGCGATGGACTACTAATCCATTGGGCTATGTCCGCGTGGGTTCGATTCCCATCCTCGTAGAAACGGCTTGCGTTTTCTCTATGGTAAAAATGAAGAAATGCATTCATTTTCGCAGGATCGTATGTAGAAAGTTACATTTAGTATATTTATTGTTCAACTTTATTTTCTCATTTTGTTATATTTAGTCAGCTACTGGAACACATTTTGATTAATCAGGAAATTTTTAGGAAATGAATCATACATAATCCGTATGATTTGTGTGACGAGGTGGCCGAGTGTTAACCACTCGGCCACCTCGTCACACAAAACAGACGAATTATGTATGATTGACAGATTATGTTTGATTAACCAGGAAATGAATTATACATAATTCGTCAGTTTTGTGTTATGAGGTGGCCTAGAAGTTGTTGTGACGAATTGGCCGAGTTGTTGGCGATGGACTGCTAATCCATTAGGCTCTTCCCGTGTGGGTTCGAATCCCATCCACGTTGGAACGTCTTTCGTTATCACTATTGCAAAGATGAAGATATTTACTCATTTTAATGGGATCGTATATAGAAGTTTACATTTTCTATATTTAATATTCTACTTTATTTTCTCTTTTTCTTATATCAAGTCAGCTACAATAAGACATTTTGATTAATCAGGAAATTTTTAAGACATGAGTTATACAAAATTCGTCAGTTTGTTGTGAGTAGGTGGCCGATATGGTTGAGGCGGAGGCCTGCTATGTCAAGTTAGCTACTGGAAGACATTTTGATTTATCAGGAAATATTTATGAAATGAATTATACATAATTCGTCAGTTTTGCGTGACGAGGGGGCCGTGGGGTTAAGGCGATGGACTGCTAATTCATTGGGCTCTGCCCGCGTGGGTTCGAATCCCATCCTCGTCGAAACGGGTTGCGTTTTCTCTATGGTAAATTTGAAAAAATGCATTCATTTTCGTAAGATCGTATGTAGAAAGTTACTATAAGACATTTTGATTAATCAAGACATTTTAAAGAAATTAATTATACATAATTCGTCAGTTTTGTGTTATGAGGTGGAGTAGTAGTTGTTATGACAAATTGGCCGAGTTGTTAAGGCGATGGAATGCTAATCCATTGGTCTCTGCCCGCGTGGGTTCGAATACCTTACTCGTCGAAACGGGTTGCGTTTTCTCTATGGTAAAGATGAAGAAGTTCATTCATTTTAGTACGATCGTATATAGAAAGTTCCGTATATTTAATGTTCTACTTTATTTTCTCTATTTGATATATCAAGTCAGTTAGTGGAAGACATTTTTATTGATGAAGATATTTTTAACCCATAAGTTATACATAATTCGACAGTTTGTTGTGGCGGCTGTGGCCGAGTGGTTAAGGCGATGGATTGCTTATTCAATTGGCTCTGCCTGCGTGGGTTTGAATCCCATCCTATTCGAAACGAGTTTCTATTTCTGTATTGTAAAGTAACGAAATGCAAACAAGTTAGAAGAATCGTATATAGAGAGCTATATTTAGTTTTTTACTTTCTTTTCTCATTTGTTACATGAAATCTGCTACTGAGAGACATTTTGATTAATCGGAAAATTTTTAAGGCATGTGTTTTCCATGTTTCGTCAGTTTTGTTTGACAAGGTGGCCGTGTGGTTAAGGCTTTGGATTGCTAATCCATTGGGCTCTACCCGCGTGGGTTCGAATCCCATCCTCGTCAAAACGAATTTCTTTTGCTTTATGGTAAATATAACAAAATGCAAACAAGTTAGAAGAATCGTATATAGAAAGTTACATTTCGTATATTTATTGTTCTACTTTCTTTTCTCTATTTTTTATATCAAGTCAGCTACTGGAAGACATTTTTATCTATGAGGAAATTTTTAACCCATGAGTTATACATAATTCGTCAGTTTGTTGTGACGAGGTGGCCGAGTGGTTAAGGCGATGGACTGCTAATCGAATTGGCTCTGCCTGTGTGAGTTCGAATCCCATCCTCGTCGAAACAACTTTCTTTTTCTGTATTGTAAAGATAACGAAAGGCAAACAAGTTAGAAGAATCGTATATAGAGAGCTACATTTAGTATATTTTGTTCTTTACTTTCTTTTCTCATTTGTTACATGAAATCTGCTACTGAGAGACATTTTGATTAATCGGAAAATTTTTAAGGCATGTGTTTTGCATGTTTCGCCAGTTTTGTGTGACTAGGTGGCCGAGTGGTTAAGACGAAGCTCCGCTGATCCATTGGGCTCTGCTCGCGTGGTTTCGAATCCCATCCTCGTAAGAACGACTTTCGCTTTCTATATGGTAAAGATGAAAACATTTGTTCATTTTAGTAGGATTGTTTATAGAAAGTTACATTTAGTATATTTAATTTTCTACTTTCTTCTCTCATTTTGTTACATCAAATCATCTATTGGTTGGCATTTTGATTAATTAGGAAATTTTTAAGCCATGAGTTATACGTAACTCGTCAGTTTTATGACGAGGTGGCCTAGTTGTTAAGGTTATGAACTGCTATTCCATTGGGCTTTGCCCGCGTGGGTTCGAATCCCATCCTGGTCGAAACGGCTTTCGTTTTCTCTATTGTAAAGATGACAAAATTCATTTATTTTAGTTGGATCTTATATCTAAACTTGCATTTAGTATATTTAATTTTCTTCTTTATTTTCTCATTTTGTTATATCAAGTCAGCTACTTGAAGATATTTTGATTAATCGGGAAATTTGTAAGACAAGAATTATACACATTTCGTGCATTTTGGGAGATGAGGTGGCCGAGGGGTTAAGGCGATGGACTGCTAAACCATTTGGCACTGCCCGCGTGGGTTGGAATTCCATCCTCGTCGAAACGACTTTCCTTTTCTCTACGGTAAAATGAAGAAATTCATTCATTTTAGGAGGATCGTATACAGAAAGTTACATTTAGTACATTTATTTTTTTACTTTTTTTCTCATTTTGTTTTATCATGTAAGCTACTGGAAGATATTTTGATTAATCTATGGACTGCTTTTAAGTTTTGCTCTGTCAGCGTGGTTTCGATTCCCATCCTTATTGAAACGACTTTTCTTTCCTTTAGGTTTTTAGAATAAATACAAAAAATGGAATTGTTTTTAGTAAACGATTCTATATACGATATTACATTTTGTATATTTACTGATCTATATTATCTCTTTTTTTATATTTAAAAATTGCTACTAGAAATACTTTTTATTAATCCGGAGAAAGATAGGGTGTCTGACGAAGTGGCCTCGGTGCTTAAAGCGATGGACATGCTTTTTACATATTTCGACTGTTTCGTGTGACGAGGTGGCCGAGTGGTTAAGGCGATGGACTGCTAATCCATTTGCCTCTGCCCGCGTGGGTTTGAGTCTCATCCTCGTCGAATCGACTTTTCTTTTCTATTTGGTAATGATAAGTTAAGACATTGATTTTAGTAAAGATCGTGTATAGAATGTTACATTTTGCAGATTTTAAGTTGCACTTTCAGTTCTCATTTTGTTATATCATTCCAGCTACTAGAATTTATTTATTTATCGGGAAATTCATAAGACAAGAGATATACATAATTCGTTAGTTCTGTTCGAGGTGGCAGAGTGGTTATTTCTATCATCGGCGTAACGTTGTGGGGGTAACCCGCGGGAATTTTGTGATTATTTGAAAGAGACTCCCTGAAATATTTTATTTAAAGAAAGTGAGTCGTGGTCGAAAAATATCGAAAAATTCAAATTTGCTATTTTTACATGTTTATTTTAAAAATCAAATTTCGGATGCTAAAAAAATTGATAATATTTTACTTTAATTTATACTTTATTTATTTATATTTTTTTACAAATAGGTATCAAATGGAAAAGAAATGTTTATTGCAATAAAAGGTTGAAAACTCTAAGGGTAATGACACTTTTCGTGGTGCTAAGAACTTTGTGCTAAGGACAGAGCATACTGACAACAAAAGAACTGTAATACCCATCCAGAAAAGGTTCGGAATTGTTGCAGTTAGGCAGCTCTAAGGTCCTGCTTACATAGGAGTCCGGTAGTGGAAGCGTTAAAGTATTGAAATATATTTAACCAATGACAAACCTCCAAACGGTTAGCAACGAAATTATTAACGCCTGTGATTGGTTTATTTCCGTCTCAACGCCATCTTTCCTTTTACGCTTCCGCTACCGGACCTCTATGTGAACAGGCCCTTACACGTGTTTCGATACTGACTTAAAAACTAACGAAACCAGACCAGATTCTGCTGTAAAATCCCTATGTCAATACCGTTTTCAAAACCTCAGAAAATACAAGCGTCCCAAAGCATTAAAACGTTTAGTACAAAAGGCTTTAAAAAAATGCATGACCAGGGTTACGCAGGATAACAATGAGCTACCAACAAGTAAAACTAAATAATAAACAAAATTTAATCAAAATTTATATTTGTTTACCTTTCTGTGCTGTCCAGTTACTATAAAAATTGCATGTAATCGTCAGCATAGGCGTAGCATCGGGCTAAATATTTTGAAATATCTTGAGTTTGGTATTTATTAGATGTATAGAGTTGAAGACAGGTGAATTATTGTATCCAAATATAAAATAAAAAATTACTTAATTAAAATATCATTAATTATTTTAATTTATGAAAGTCCAGAAGTGATTTAAATTGTGAATAGCTTATCTAAAAAATTTAATTTAAAAAAGATACATAAGTAAATCAGGCAAAAGAATTAAACTTAAAAACATTATTATTTATTTATTTAAATGCAAATAATTTCTAATATATACAAAGTAATTTTTAATGTAAGCAATCAAAAAATGTGTGAAAAAATCAAAAATTGTTCAATATATAAAAATGAATTCTAGAAAGAACAAAAAATGAATACTAACAATTATTGTCCATTAATTTTTAAAAAAAAAGAATTCTTCTCCCACTGAGTGGAGGAAAGAAGTTTTTTCAATGTGAGACGATTTCTGGCTGAGTAAATTATATTGCTGGCTTTAGAAAAAAAAATTTCAGATGTCATTGATGTTGAAGTCGCAGCCAAATATCGCTTGGCAACCCCTCATAGTTCCGGGTACAATCCAATTGATTTACTCCAAAAAGAAAGCGGACACTTGTTGATGTCAGCTTCAGCAGGGGATTGCAAATAAAAGGCAAACTCATCAGGAAAATCTGAGCTACCTAAAGAACTCCGATGCTTCGAAGTTTTCTGAACCGTTTTGGAGTGTTCACCAAAGAAGGATGATTCAGATACTTCTCCATTGTCAGAATCGGAACTGTGTCCACTTTTCGGTGAATGGGCGCTTTTCAAAATTCCTTTCAGTTGTCGAATTGCTTTGGTACTAGTCTCCTGGGTCCCTGAAGTATAATGTCTTCCATTGGGGATCCAATAACGTAATTACGACCAGTGCTATTACATTCTCAACCATGAGACGTTTTTTGCCGCTTCCAAGATCCCTTCCTTCAGTTTGAGGCCAATATTAGACGTAGGTGACATCTTGGAAATTTTATTTTCCACCATGGTTGCTATTGGAATCGCGATACTGATTGTGGGGTATTTATCTTCTGATACCTGTTTTGTGGCTTTTAGAAGAGGCTCAAGAAGCTGAATGATTTCCTGTAAATCTTGGGTCTCTGCAGATGTTGTCTTGCTTGGTGCCGATGTGTGTAGGTGAATGATGTTGTTGAGTGTTGAGCTGAGGCTTAGAAAATGCTTGATCATTTCGTATGTAGAATTCCCCCATGTTTTCACACTCTGCATGAGTTTCAGATTAGTTTCTGCCCTCAATTCATATGAAGCCCGAACACTGTGTTTGAACCAGGTCACCACTTTCTTCCCCTTTCCATTTAGTGGCACGAGCTCTGGTACGGCTTCAATTGAACGGTAAGCGACCAAATTGAGGAGATGGGCAAAACATATAACATGTTTTTTCTACCAAAAGCAATTTCCACGGCTTTAACCATATTCGATCTTTCATCAGTGACCACTGAATTTAGTTTTTCTTTTTTCAGACCCCACTACTGCAGGATATGAAGGATTCTTGAAGAAATGTATTCTCCGGTATGGCTCTGGTCCATTTCAAAGACTCCAGTTGGGCAGGAAGCTAATTTTTCCTTTTCCAAATAATGGACCGTGACGTACAAAAACTTCTTGTCTAAAGGGTTTCGGTCCAGAAACCGGTATCTCCAATATCTCCTTCCAGTTTGTTTACATACACTCAGTGTTGCCAATGCTTCACTCAAACTAGGATTTCTTTCTTTCTCTAAATAGAAACATTTTAATTTGATAAAATATTCTTTATTGAAATGTTATTTCCTTATTGAATTAAATTACGATCTTTTTTTTATCGTACTATTACATATATATATTATTTTACTATACAATCATTCTTCCGAATACGATTGACTGCATAGTGAAGGGAAAATGTGTTATCGATATTTTAAAATATCGTTTAAATTTTCCAATATCGTCAATATTTTTATATATCGGTATTTTTGTGCCGATATATTATTGATATCGATATTAATAGCCGATATTATTATCTATACTCATATCGATATTTTCCTTTCGATATCCCATCCCTAATTCTTGACCCCCCAAAAGTTAGAAGCACGCTACACCTATGATTTCGATGGACTGTTAATCCGTTGGGCTCTGCCCGCGTGGGTTCGAATACCATCCTCGTCGAAACGAGTTCCTTTTCCTTTATGGTTGCGAATAAACATAAAGAATGGAATTGATTTTAGTAAAGAATGTATATACGATGTTATATATGTTATATTTGCTGGTCTACATTCTCATCTGATTTTATTATATGAAAATTACCACTAGAAAAATTTTATATTTATCAGGAAATTTTTAGGGTGCGTGACGGTTAAGGCGATAGTAGTTAAGGCGATAGACATCTAATCCATTGGGCTCGACCCGCGTGGGTTCGAATCCCTTCCCAGTCGAAACGACTTTCCCTTTCTGTATGGTATAGAGAAAGAAAGGCATTGATTCTATTAAGGATCGTGTATAGAATATTACATTTAGTATATTTAAATTTCTACTTTCTTATCTCAATTTGTTATATCGGGGCGATGGACTGCTAATCCATTGGGCTCTGGCCTCGTGTGTTCGAATCCCATCCTCGTCGAAACGACTTTTCTTTTGGTTATGTTTATGATTAAATATGCAGAATGGTAATGATTTTTGTAAAGATTGTATATATAATGTTACATTTTATTTATTTACTGAACTACTTCCATATCTCGTCTTTTATGTCAAGATAGCTACTAGTAAACATTTTGATTAATTGCGAAATTTATAAGACAAGAGTTATCCATGATTCGTTAGGGTTGTATGTCGAAGTGGCCGAGTGGTAAGGGCGATGGACTATAAATCTATTGTTCTCTATCCGTTTGGGTTCGAATCATATCCTTGTCGAAATGGTTTTCCTTTTTCCATGATAAGGAATAAATATTATGCAAGGCATTGACAAGGACTTTCTCTGTAGCATAGCAGATAAATTCCGAGGTATATACACTGAGCGGCCACTTTATTATGACCACCTGACAGTTTTATGCAAATGATCAATTTCGTCACAGTGTTGCCGCTAGACGGTGAGATAGCTATAAAAAGGTAATGCAGGACAAGTTAACCATCAATTGCACTGTGTTGCTTGCGATGATATGGGCAAAAAAACGCGATTTAACTAAGTTTAAACGCTGGATGATTGTACTCGCTCGAAGCGTTGGAACCGGTATCAGCAAAACGGCTGCACTTGTGAAGTGGCCGAGAGAAGCAGTTATTAATGTTTACAGAGAGTGGACTACCAATCAAAAAGGCGGGTCTCAACACCGGGCTTGTGGTCTTCACAGGCTACTAAATGCTCCATCTGAAAGGAGACTTGCCACAGTTGTCCAGTGCAACAGAAAAGCAAAACAAGTCAAATAGCGGGGAATCTTAATCAAGGAGCAACTGCGAACGTCTCTGAACAAATTGTTCGCCGCACATTGCACCGTATAAGCTATGGAGGCCGAGGACCTGTTCGAAAGCCTCTACTATCTGCCTTGAACAAGAGCAGACGTCTCCAGTTCGCAAAGGAGCACAAGGATTAGTCAGTAGATGATTGGAAAAGGGTCCTGTGGTCCGATGAATCACGTTTTCAATTTCAACATGCAGGTGGCAGGGTGCAATATGGAGAAAACAGCACGAAACCATGTACCCCAACTGCATTGCCACAACACTTCAAGCTGATGGAGGCAATATTATTGTTTGGGGGATGTTTTCTTGGCATTGTATGGGTCCTTTGATTCCTGTGAAACAATGTCTGAATACCCAGGGGTATTTAAATGTTATAGCAGATCAAGCACATCCTGTTATGTTAATGGTGTACCCTGACGGGGATGGATACTTCCAGCAGGAAAATGCTCCTTGTCATAAAGCTGGCATTGTCCTCAGATGGTTCGAAGAGCATGACGGAGAATTTACCTTGCTTCGTTGGCCTGCACAATCACCAGATCTCAATCCAGTTGAGAATTTGTGGAGTGAGATCGAAAGGGGCATCAGGCAGCTGGATCCAGTACCATCAAATATTAAGGAATTGGAAAGTGCAGTTCATTGGATATGGTCTCAGGTTCTTCATACCACCTGCCAACATCTAATAGAAAACATGCCAAGAAGAATGCATACAGTATTAAAGGCAAAATGTGGTCCAACATTGTATTGACGGGGTGGTCATAATAATTTGGCCACTCAGTGTATACTTTCACAGTAAAATATAGCTGGAATCAGATTTTAAGTTTACTAGTGGCCAGTGGCTGACAGAAATTCGAATTTGGAGGATAAGAAAGATCCATATAATACGTGAGTAAAATTTGGTTTAGAACGGTGTAAATTTATAGGATTTGGAAAAAACAGACAGAATACCAATTAATTATAGCAAAATGACAGAAAATTTTGAAAGAAACCTACGTGTTTTATCTACGTGTCTAAAATTAAGCATAATCACCACAGTTTTAAATATTTTATACACACGTTTTACTTCCATTTTATCTCTCAATTAAAAAGAACTCGGCTATTTTATAATCGAATCCATAACCAAGCCATGAAAGGAGCCTACGAGATCGAACCCCTTATAATTTGTGTGAAAGACACTGATCTTTACCATCATATTAGTCTGCCTTAGGCGAAACCCGTCCATCGAAGCTTTTCTTTCTTCAATGGGACCTACTATAATGACGAAGTCTCCAAGACATGTTGTCGCTCGTTCCTAGAAAAGATTTCAGAACTTTCCGTTTCGGACGGATCTACTAACCACTTTCAGCTACTATGACAAGTCATGGCCATATCTAAAATAATTCATGACTTGATTTATTTTCAAATTAGAACTTTCACTCCTATTCCATTCATATTTGACTCGAATGTGGTTTTGGCGTATAGTCAACATATTAACAATTTTAGATTAAAATCCTTATGAGTTTATGAATTTCTGTCCTTATGAATTCAATAAAACAAATGTGCAGGGCCGAAAGGGATTTAATTACTCTAACTCGTCTAAAGAATTTATTTCATCCGGGAAAATTTCCTTGCGCACTTTATACTATTTCAGCTGCTACTTATTGAATTAAATATCTCCCGAAGCTATTAGACGCTTAAATAATATTTATAGTAACGAGATAATATCCTCCTAAAATAAGTGAAGTTAGACAGCTCTCTAATGGGAGCTATTAGGTAAATGGCTATATCAGATTTCAGGAAGAAAAATTGGATTTTCTTCTTCGTGTAACCTTTTTAATACTCCTTTTTAAAGTGATGGAATATAATTGAATGTCCCTAACTTCATCAACTCATGACGGGGAGACCGCTTCCTTTGTTTCATCAAATTTTTGAAGTCGACCGAAAGCTCACGAAAAATATTGGCTTTAAAAGAGAGCAGTTTAAGAGAGGTTTGGCGAGAAAAGTTAACTTTGGAAACCTTAAGCTTTGTCCTAAACTAAAGTGTTGTTTAAACTTTCTTCGTGGCCGAGTTTTCTCAAGTTACATTGCTGCAATATTACTTACACCTTAAATAGTAGAAAGTGTCTCAAAGCTCGGCAGGATAAATTGAACGTGAATATAAATTTAATTATTTACAATGACAGATTTAATGATCACGTAAATTGTATGATAAAATTGTCATTAATTTATAAAAGAGTAGTCTTTTTTAATTTGTTCAGAGAAAAATTTAGCTATGATTTTATGTATCATAGCTAGTGATATCTAGAAATGATCTCATGTCAAGTGATTTGAAAGCCTTTGCAGTTTCGGTCGGAAAGTAATACCGTAATTTCCGGACCTTAAGGCGCACCGGATGATAAGATGCACCTCAAATTTATGGGAGGATTTTTAGAAAAGAATATTTTATATTTTGTTAGGTATATAAAGACATTTTCAATTTCTTACTTAATAATGATAAAAAATATATATAATAACTTTAATAAATATTATTTATAATATATATATATATATATATATATATATATATATATATATGTTTATATATATATATATGTGTGTTAAGCATTAATTAGAGAGAGAAAAATAATTAAGATAATTAAAGGGGGCTTCAGGATAGTTTATTTTCGTGACGTTAAACCGTCACTGTTTTTCACAACGCGAAAATCGCAACATATCAAAAAAGGGAAATTCCCTGCATGGAGCATCGATTTGATTGGCAGGTTGACTCCACCCCAGCCTCATCTTCGGAGCTTTCGTCATACAGGATTCTAGAAGTTGAAACAAAGGGTTTTTAGCATATAGAGTTTAGATTTGTAAATTGCTAGACGTGAGTTGCGTCGCGACCGTGATTCAACGCTTGTCATATATATATATATATATATATATATATATGTGTGTGTGTGTGTGTGTGTGTGTGTGTGTGTGTGTGTGTGTATGTGTGTGTGTAATATACCGGCCCGGCGGGAATGATAGCCGGAGCCGGCATATCACACCGGGAATAAACGTAGTCGTATTCAATAATACAATTCTCTTTTCACGTCTGCAAATACTTTTTATTTCTCCATTCTTTATCATCGATGACGGCGGTTTAGTAGGCAGCAGTGCCACGCCAAAATCTTCTCTTCGAGGTATGCTTGAACTTTTATAAACTTTTTTGAGCGTCTTGCCATGTGATCACAAGTCCGTAGCCATTGGCTGAACCTATGACTCTGATGTCAGAGGTGACGTATTATGATTACGTAAAGATGCGTTAGAAATTATATTTTTTGAAGGAACGCTGCGAATGATTTGTTCTTGGAATCAGAAGCGAAAATAGCTCAATCGCGGGTTTTTATGTTATATATATATATATATATATATATATATATATATATATATATATATATATATATTATATTAATAATAAAATATTCATTTTATTTTAATGTTACCTTTGGACCATAAGACGCACCCCAAGTTTAAGTCCATTTTTTTATGTAAAAAGGTGTGCCTTATGGTCCACAAAATACGGTAATCATCCATAACCATTCAATTCTCTTTTTTATTTTTATTTTGTTACTCTCCGAGTCATTCATATAACGTCAGAAAGTGCAGATAAACAACCGCACTTCTTTCAGCAACTTTTCACAAGCCCTCAACGTGCAGTTAAAATTAAAGAAAAAGCAGCAAACAGTGATATGACTGTATAAATAATTGATATAACGGTCCCACTGTGCAATATGCTGGTAAGATTATTATGTTTTAGCATTATCGAAAAAACTTTTGGTTATTGCTTTGATTTTATCCTAGCCTTTATAAACAAACATTTCTTTTTGTATGCCGAAACTTTTATATACCGTAAATGTCCTCCAATCAGGTGTGAATTAAAAGTACATTGAACAACCTAAGTTAAATGATATTTCATTTTAAAATGTCAATATCTGCGGGTTCAAAACACTAAATCCTGGTGAAGTTGTTTCATTTAATATTTGGCTTCTTGTAAATTAAGGTGGTCCAGGACACAAAATTCTTCAAAATTTCAAAAAAAAATTTATTGCAATAAAAAATTTTCTGTTCTTTTTTGCTTAAAATGACGTATAAATCATGGTTCTATCTTAATTAGAACAGGAGATACTAGTTTTTTGTTTTGTAACATTCAAACAGCAGCCAGTCTTTGTTTACACCTTTAAATGCGTTTTTCTGCATGATGGATTTTCCCCCCCATTTCTTGTCTTTAAACTGTTACTTGTCAAGAACCGTTAAAGACAAATGGTTAAAACTTGGAACTTGTCTTTTTCAATTATTTTAATTTTAATTCAGAAAATTTGAAAAAATATTTGCTTTTGAAAATATAATTTTTTAAGAATAAGTTGCAACATTTAAACAAAAAATTTTTACTCTAAATATTTTTAATTTTTAAGAAAAAATTAATATTTAAAAAAATGCTGAATAAAAATTAAAACTTATATATTTCTGTTTAATTAAATGAAATATTTTGAGTTATAATGATTTTAAATTACCCCACTTTTTAAAAAAATTTAAATTAAAAAATTTTTTAAAACCTTTATGAGAAGTTTTATGATAGGATTTTGTTTACAAATTATATGATCTTTAAAAAAAAACATAATTTGTTTACAAATTATATGACTTTTTTTTATTTATTGAGTAAAAATTCAAAATTTTAACTCAATAAATAAAAAGAAATTTAAAATGTGTCCCGGACCCCCTTAAATAAATATATAAATTTTTGTAAGATAATTTTTCTAAAAGTTATTTAAAATATCTAGAGATTATTTTTTCATTTGCCATTATTTTATTCTTGGGGATTTATTAATCTCTTTAATGCGCCACTGCTTATGAGTGAAGCAATATGACACCTGGTTCTAAACCTACAGTCTCGGGCCGATAATCCATGTAGCAGAAAATGGCTCCTTTCGACAGATTCGTATGGGGGGTGACAATCCATTCGAAGGGTCCGTTAATGTGATTCTCAGTCCTACCTAATCCCATTTTTAAGAGGGTCGTTCGTGTTCGGTGTTCTCCTGCCTGCCGTGTGCCAGTTATAATGTAGTATAAAGTTACTCAAAGATCAGTAAATTGTGTTGGGAAATTATTTGATGTTATTTCCTGTAATGTTACAAGCTGTGGAGGAAAAATGAAATGAAAGTTAAAAAATTCGTTGTCTGAAATATACCCAGGGACACGCGCTAACAATAGTGAGTGGATATTATATACCAAATGTGATTTTCAAATGTAATTAATATTCTGGATTAGACGAAAGGCATTAAACAGTTAAACGAAGTGTTTTGAGTAGAGTGATTTTTGTAAGTTGGTGAATTACCCAATTGCTTGACTTTGTTATAAAATTTTGTTTTATTCTATCATGCTTATATACTATATTATATCGATACGATATTATATTATATTGTGCTATATCGTGTGTTGATATTTATATCTGTTCACTTTTGTATATTTCCCTTGATGTTGGTTATTTATCAGTTATTCCATTATTTATTGCCATGTTTGATTTTCATCCTCTTTTCTCTAAAATTGAAAACGGAAATTTTGGAATATGTTTCTTATTCTGATTTTTTGCTATTTTAACTTTCATAACATTGATCGGGTAATTTCCGATGTGTTTTAATCTTTACTGAAAATTTCAATTTGTTTTTATCCATAACTGCTTTAGATATTTAAGGCTAATTAATTTTTCAAAGAAACAATAAGAAGGATACTATATGCACATATTTCACGAATATTATAATTTTTTCATGAGTATTTTTAATTAATGAAAAAATAAAAGGAAATTGCTTAATACGCTCACTCTTTGTTAAACGCATAAGAATTAGCAACTCCTCAGTTCCGGCAAAATTCTACATTTGTCATTAGAATATGAAGTTGGAAATTTAGATGTAGTAAAGTATTATTAGAGATGCCATATTTGAAGAAAAAAGTGTAGTAAAAAGGAAACTGAGATATCTATAAATGGTTGCACTTTCTGTTACCTTTAATTCCATTCAAAATAAAATTATTTGTTCTTTTGGATACTGAATTAATCTTATTTGTATTATTATTCTTACACATATTTTTGTCACACTCCCTTGCTATTTATTTTTCGTGTTTTGTTTTGAGATTTAGAAGTATGTATAAATAAGCAGCTGTACATTTCCTTTTTTAAATTTATATAATATAATGTACATACAAAATATACACAAACACTCACATATAGAGTAGGTTGATGAAAGATTAATCATACACACGTTGTATACTAGGGTTATATGTGTTAAAATATATGAATAAAATGAGTTTTAAAATAGGGCTAATTTCCTTAAAGTATAAAAACAGTAATTTTTAAAAATTTTTAGTACATATCAGTCATAGCAGAATTTCTTCACAGAAAACTTAGATGCTTTGATTTGAGAAATTTCGTACTTATAATAAAAAAAAACAATTGCCGCATTGTAAGCACATTCTTTATTTTCCACCTACTGTTATCTTTAAATATTAAGTACTATGGGGGAATTCTTGTACATACAATTCAATACTACTTTATTCTCGCCTATTATCTTTATATTCACAAAATTTATTCCTGAATTAAGTGACGAAAGGAATCGGGCTATGAAATGAGTACTTTCAAATGAAATTATTCAAGTCATAACTGTCGATTGAGCTCATCGACATCTCGTAAAAGGAATACCAACAAGAATAGGATTCGAACCCACGCAGGAAGCGCCCAACGGATGAGCAGTCCATCGCCTTAACCACTCGGCCACCTCTTCACAAGCACCTTACTCGATTAACATTATACCTAGGGATACGTAAATCTCGCATAAAAAATATCGAAATTCCGCATTTATTCGCAAAAAAATATTAATTCAAAATTTTCGCATTTATTTAAAAAAATTACAATTTTACTTACTTGGATAGGTAAGTATCAAAATTCTTAGTTAAAAGCTAACATGCAGTAGTCTCCACTTTATGTTCCTTAAGTCTTTACCTTCTGTCATTAGTTACTATGTTATATAGACTAAAATATCTCAGCATCTATTCTGTTAACGGGACTATAGAGGCTTTGTATAACTACCTTTGCAAAGTTAAGGTAGCGGCATTTCGTTGCAATTAAAATTTGTATAACATCAACAGGAGTCTCTTGATTGACTACTGTAAGTAGCTGATATACCTTTGACTTTGGCGCTCAAGAGACGTTTTTAAATCTACTAAATTGTTCCACAAAAATTGGTGGCTGATTTTTAGAGTTAGAATTTTAGGTTCGACTCCAGTACTGACAAACTGACAAGGTGAAATTCGGAGCAAATCCAAAGGAGAGTGAGATTTCTCAGTTAATGACCGCGGGTGGTCTTAGTTAAGCAATTATGTTAATAAATTATTACTATTATTACCTAATTTCGCTTAAAAAGATCACCAAGTTTTCGCCCAAAAGTAGTAAAAAAATAATTTTCGCATTTATTCTCTCATATCGGCAAATTTCGCATTTTTTCGCATCTATTTCGTAAATACAAAAATTACGTATCCTTAATTATGCCACATTCACATTTTGAATATTAATATGTACAAACAGTCCCAAATCTCGCTACTTTCCCACTTGACTACCAGAGTGCACTTTTTTTTTCTTTTCTTTTTTTGGGAGTGGGGGGGGGGGGTCTCCACTGCACACATTTCGTACAAAGTTTTGCTGCACTAAATATTCCTTATTTGGCTGCAAAAATAATGTAATCGCAGGCTTAAAAATTCCTCGAAAAGCTTTGGATATATAAATTTTATAATGGCTTATAAAGTTCATAACTTGTATGTACTATTATGTTAATGTTATTTATTACAAATTCCAAGTTTTAAAACTTCAGAAGTTATTGTATGACAAAGGTATTATACATCTGTGTTTGGTATAGTAATTAAAACTAAAGGGAAGAGTAAAAAGTTATCATATTTTTTAATGTTAAATATGTGACACTTATTTAAGTGAAAAAATATCGGCAATCATAAAAATCGTTTCATTAAATGTTGCTATTCTACATTCTTACTAATATAACAAGACCTACTGTCTCTCTACACTACGCAAACGAGATCGATGAGGATGGGATTTGAACCCACGCGGGTAGAGCCCAATGGATTCGCAGTCCATCGCATTAACCAATCGGCCACCTCGTCATACAACAGAGCTGATTTAAAGATTATTCTTATCACTTAAATTTTCTGATTTATCAAATGGTTTTGCAATAGCTATCTTGATATATCACGATAAAGTAACAAAGAAAATCAGTTAACACTTCCATTATTCAAAATCTTTCAATTTATACATTTCAAAAGCGGGGGAGCCGGAGGTGTCAAAGAGATTATACTTTTCAAAAATTTTATGAACAATCTGAGAAAGGGGTGGGGAGACTTAAAATATTTTTCATGGGGGTTTGGCCATCTTAAACCGCCCCCTTCCCCTTTGGTTATGACCCTGATTTCAAATAGAAGCAAAGTGTTATGTTTAGTAGTAAGAGGATGATACATTTCATGGAGAACATTCCAAGAGAATACGTGTTGCTTAAATATCAGAAAATGATATAACACACAAGTGCTATCTGATTTAATTATTTTACTATTAGGCTTTAGAACTTTCCAAGCGTAGACAAGCGATTTAGTCTTGCACAGACATTACGATAGACATGCCGCAGCATTATCATTACCTGCTTAAGCTAGTTTTAATATTTTATAATACTAGCCGCTGCGCGACCACCTTGATCGGTTTTTGTTTTATATTTTCTTTTGCAAAACAACTCAACTGAAAGTAACATATGTAAGGACTGTTACCATTACCTGTCATCATAAATATACGTTGTTGAGGGGTAGTGGGAGCTCAACCAAAAAATTTATAATGATTGCTAAATTCACTATAAGACTGATTCTAAAACATCGTGATTAAAAAATGTGAATTTCCATTATTTCAGAACAGAGTTAAAGATAAGACTAAGAAACCCAACACCAATGATTTTAAAAATTACATCCTTCTTCATATCTTCAAATTTTCGAAATTAATATATCTACACTTTATCATTATATCAAATGAGAAATTTTTGAGGAAATTTTTTTCATTTAAAAAATGGAGTAAAAATTCAGCAAGTACTAAATTATAGTGTGGATTACATCACTCTCTGTATGTAGTATTGTTCACAATTCAGATATCGCCACTTAATCATATCAAATAATAAATTGTTGGAAAATTTTCTGCACTTATAAAATGGAGTAAAAATTCAGCAAGTACTAAAATATAGCGTGGATTACAACTATGATATTCATAAAACTTGTTGATATACACACTTGAGTATTTCAGAAGTAGGAAATACTACAGTGACAGAATCAAAAGAGCGGACTCGAGATAAACCTACATACAACTGTCCATGACTAAACACTGGATTTGATAGGTCTAAATATATTTGTCAAAATATCAAAGGTTGTAACAAATGTCGCCACTACACACACGCGGTTTTGAATTACGAATGGCCGCTAATGTTTACATCTGGTAGTTGCAGCCGTTGCGATTCAGAGAGTAGAAATATCGTCGATTTTTGTGCCGCATGCCTAAGCGTTTTATATATATAGATTTTTTAATATGTGTATAATTCACCAGCGATATATTTTAATACAAAATAACAGAGTTTTGAGAATAATTACAAGAAAACGAATTAAATTACTTAAACAATTTTTAAAAGTAATAAAGTATAAAGCCAACACTTCAAGGAACTAAAAATAATGTGTCTTATGAATATAGTACATTTTCACCCAAGCTTATTGCCTACTTTCTAAATCCGGAAAAGAAGGTTTGAATTTCTCTGCTATAACCCATTTTCCAACAATATAAAAAAAGGCTAATGATGACTATAAAAATATGCTAATTCTGAGAACAAATGCTAACATAAGCAAATTCTGAAATGAGGAAAAACTGCATTAGTATTAACTATTTATTTTAATTTTAATTTTTGGAATTATTCATGTTTTCTAATTGTGTAAGGGACTTTAAATATAAATAAATAAGTGTAAGAGATTTTATACATAAGTTATCGGTCTAGTAAAATATTGCTTTATTATTTTCTGTTTCATTGTTTCTTAATGTTAAAGTTCTTCCCAAACTCCAGGAACGATTCTTTCAAAAATCTTTATTTTACTCTCAGACCTTGAATTCAAATTTTGAAAGAGGACATGAGCCTAATGGGAGCTACATAATAATGTTGCTATTCTATATTATTACTAATATAAAAAGTTCTATTGTCTTTTTACACTACTAAAAAGATCCGAGATCGACGAAGATGGAATTCGAACCCACGCGGGCAGAGCCCAATGGATTAGCAGTCCATCGCCTTAACCACTCGGCCATAGCAGCAGGGTTGATTTACACATTACTCTTATCTCTAAAATTTTTCTGATTAATCAAATTGTTTTGCAATAGCTATCTTGATATATCAAAATAAGATAACAAAGATAATCAGTTAACCACAACTACATATAATGAATCGTTATTAGGCTTTTTTTTAAAAAATAAATTATTAGAGATAGTTTTTTATGTAAATGCAAAAGTTCCCGTATATTTCTCTCAACATCAAAAAATCTTTCCTTCACAATCCGAGTTCTGTTTTAATATATATGTTTTCACCCTTTGTCTATATTCATTACTAAAAATGATTCCTTCCTCTATCTCCTATCACTATTCCAAATCATAAACGAGCGGAGTCTTAACCGCTCGGCCACTACATCACGTCAACCACAGGAAGCAACCTTTTTGCAATAAAATTAAGCATTATTTAAGCAACTATTTCTTTTGAGGTCGTTCGCCAGTGCGCAAACTGAGCTGTAACAATGAAACTCGTTAATAAAACCGTTAGTAAATGAATTCGAACATGCCTTTTAAACTGCATATAAGTTTTAATGATTGATCTAGGTAGCATTTATTTTTTTAAACTAAAGCAATGACTAATGAAAGAGCTAGGGATAGGGACAATTAATCGTTCTTCTTTAAGCTGAAAAATCATGATATAAATGGAATTAGTAAAATTTTTAAATACAAGAAGAAATATCTAACTCATATTATATGCATTAAAATTCAGGGGCTTAAAAACAGCTGCGGTATAAATGAATTCTTAAAAGGAGTTAGTAAAGTAGGATCAACTAACTAGTATTATTTCAATATAATTCAAAATTATCGTTGAACTAAAACTATGAAATCAATTCCATAACGCATAATATTAACAGTTCTTCCACTCTGAGGCAGTTTTTAAGCTTCATCTTTCGTCTGACAAATATGAACAAAAATTTCCTTACATAAATTTGAACCAATAAAAAAAAATGAAATGTTAAACATTCTATAGATGCTTTGAAAATGAGAAATGTAAAAGAACTTTTCTTAAGAAGAACAAGATACAAGAATGACAACTGACGAGAGGATATGATACAATTTTAGCTGTTGAAAAAATCGGAATATCTAACGTAAAAATGCACCTGCAAAAATTTTGCATTCATAACTGCAGTTGGGCGTGAATCTGTAGTATATTATTATCACAGTGGCAACACTGTTTTTACAACGGTCGCTTTGGCAACACGACCGAATGTTTTATCATCGTAAGATGGCTGCTATATCTGTTGTGCACGTGTGTTGTTAATGTTGATTAAAGCTTATGTTAAGTTTAAAGATAAGGAATGTTTAGTTAACTCGACTCAGATTACAATTTAATCAACATTAATTTTACTTGTTCTTCATTCCTTACGATGGATCAGCTCTTGAAACCTGAAAAGTTCGACGTCGATCCCACGAGTGTTGGCGCAGAGGCTAAATGGAAACACTGGAAACGAACTTTTTCAAACTTCTTACGTGAAATTCCTAACATAACGGAAACAAGTAAATTCCCGCTCCTATGCAATTACTTTTCTTCAAATGTGTTCCTGTATACTAACGATTCGACGGACTATGATGCTGCAATTACTGTTTTAGACTCAATCTATGTTACGAAACGAAATGAAATTTTCGCAAGACATTGCCTAGCCTCTAGAATGGAAGAAACTGGTGAGTCTGTTACTGAATTTTTACAAACACTCAAGCAACTTAGCAAGGATTGTAACTTTAAAGCGGTGATCAATTCAAAGCTGCCGATCAATACAAGAGTGAGTATATCAGAGACTCGTTTATCCGCGGTTTAAGAAATCCACGTATCAGAGAACGTTTGTTGGAAAATTCTACGATTACCTTGGAAAATGCTTTCGATCAAGCTAGGGCGTTGGAACTAGCTGAATCACACTCAGCGTCGTACTTGTATGCCTCACATCCTATTTCTGTGGCTGCAACTGGTTTTTCTAACAAACATCACTTAGCATCGTACATGAATACCTCGCATCCCATTTCTGTGGCTGCCACTGATTTTTCTGACAATAATATTGAGGATAGTCATTCTGCTGCAGCTACGCAATTTCAATCTGGAAAGTGTTTCTTTTGTGGAAATGATCGCCACCTAAGAAGTTTGTGTCCTGCGAAGGAAATACTGTGTAGAAGATGTGGTAAAAAAGGACACTATCAAAGAGTGTGCAAATCTAAACCACAGCGTGTCTCCCCCAATCCTGTTGAATCAGTTCACACCTTAGCTACAGTGTCGGTCTCACCTAGTTGTCTGCAAAAGTCTATGACTAAAATACAAATTAGTGGGATAGAATTGAATGCCTTTATTGACACCGGCAGTTCGCTCAGCTTTATAAATCAATGTTTCGTTAAAAGGTGTAACATAGAAGTGAAACCATACTCGAGTAAAATAACTATGGCTAATTCCTCTCTAAGCTCAGATGTCAAGGGTTGCTGTGATGTCACTTTGAAATTGCAATCACATGTGTATAATGATGTAAGAGTATTAATCATGAAAAATCTCTGTGCTGATTTTCTCATTGGTCATGTCATTCTGAAGGACCATTCTCTGATTGAGATCCAATTTAATGGCGAGAGACCACCCCTTAAAATCTGCTCCCTAGCTGTTGCTCAAATACCTCCAGTCTCACTGTTTGCAAACTTAACACCTGATTGTAGGCCGGTGGCCACCAAATCCAGACGCCAAACTGAGGAAGACCAAAAATTAATTGCTGCAGAGGTAAAGAAGTTGCTGGAAGAGGGAGTTATTGAACCTGGCAACTCACCTTGGCCTGCTCAAGCATTTGTAGTGAAAGGAGAACATCATAAACCACGTATGGTAATTGACTATTCTCAAACGATTAACAGTTTCACGATGCTTGATGCCTATCCTCTTCCAAAAATTGAAGAATTAATCTCTAAAATATCCAGGTGTGACTTATTTAGTACTATTGATTTGAGAAGTGCATACCACCAACTCCCTATTAATGATGCTGAAAAACATTATACTGCCTTTGAAGCTGATGGTAAATTATACCATTTCCTTAGGATTCCTTTTGGGGTCACTAATGGTGTTGCATGTTTTCAGAGAGTCATTGACAAGATCATTCAAGATGAAGGCCTAGAGGGTACATTTCCTTATCTGGATGATGTTACTGTCTGTGGAAGAAACTCTGATGAACATGATCGGAACTTAAAAAGATTCCTAAAAATTGCCGACAAGTACAATTTAACTTTAAATGAAGAAAAGTGTCAGTTTTCTTCTAAATCTGTTAAGCTATTAGGATACACTGTCGAAAACAAAACCATCAAGCCTGATCCCGACAGACTTGCTCCTTTGATGAATTTGCCTATACCTAACAATATTGCATCTCTCCGAAGAGCATTAGGTATGTTCGCTCATTACTGCCATTGGATACCAGCATTCTCAAAGAAGATACGCCCATTGCTATCAAACCATCAGTTCCCTATTTCAGAGGAGGCTGTAAATGCATTCAATGACTTAAAGTCAGATATGGCCAAAGCATCATTAGCCGCGATAGATGATATCATACCATTCAGAGTTGAGACTGATGCGTCTAAGTTTGCTATAGGAGCAACTCTCAGTCAAGCTGGTAGACCCATAGCATATTTTTCCAGAACACTGAACAAGTCTGAAATTAATCATTCATCTGTTGAGAAAGAAGCATATGCTATCGTGGAATCTTTGCTCTTCTGGCGACATTACCTGATTGGTAGATCTTTTGAGGTATTCACCGATCAAAGGTCTGTGTCATTCATGTTTGACAAATATCATTCCAGCAAAATCAAGAATGAAAAGATTATGCGTTGGAAACTAGAACTGTCATTCTTCAAGTTTGATATCATCTACCGCCCTGGAAGTAAAAATGCTACTGCAGATGCATTTTCAAGAATAACTGCATCAATTAAACCTGTAGTGGATTTAAAACAATTGCACGAGGACTTATGTCATCCTGGTATTTTTAGGATGCATCATTGGATTAGATCCAAAAACTTGCCCTTTTCCTTCGAAGATATTAAAGGACTTAAAAATTCATGCTCCATCTGCTGTGAAGTAAAACCCAGATTCCTTAAAAATCAAGGAAAATTGATAAAAGCAACTTCTCCGTTTGAAAGATTGAATTTAGATTTTAAGGGCCCCTTGCCATCAAATTCCAGAAATCGATTCCTTCTTACTGTAGTTGATGAGTACTCCAGGTTTCCTTTTGCAATTCCTTGCTCAGACGCTTTGTCAACTACTGTAATTTCGCATTTAAAGAATATCTTCTCCATATTTGGCATGCCAGCATATATTCATACAGACAGAGGGTCGTCTTTCATGTCCAGAGAGTTAAAAATGTTTCTAGCATCTCTTGGTATAGCGACCAGTCATACCACTGCCTATAATCCACGTGGGATTAGCCAGGTGGAGCGTTACAATGGTATCATATGGAAAACGATTCAGTTGGCATTGAGATCTAAAGTCAAGAAAATTGACTATGGGAAGAGGTCCTACAATCTGCGTTACATTCTGTTCGTTCCCTTTTATGCACGACAACTAACGTTACTCCACAGAAGCGCATGTTCTCCCCTCCTAGGAGGTCATACAATGGGAACTCTTTACCTACTTGGCTTTTTCAGGCTGGTCCAGTGTTGATGAAAAATCATTCACGAACCAGTAAGTATGAGCCACTTGTTCAAGAAGTTGAACTTCTGGAAGCTAATCCAGAATATGCATATGCAAGGTTTCCAGATGGACATGAGACTAGTGTGTCCATACGACACTTGGGTTCTAGAGGGGAAATCATCGAACCTACCTATGAGAGTGACAGTGAGAGAGCTTTGCTTGTTAACCAGAGTGGTGAGGAGTTTGATGGTCATTTGAAACAATCAACAGAGTTTGGAAGAAACTGAAGGGAATTCTAAAGAAGGTGCTTTGCCCCGTGAAGACGTCTCTTCTGAACTATCTAAACCTGAACAGAGAACTTCTTGTGATGGACCAACGCGTCCTGGAAGACTGAAACTAAAGCCTGCCTAACTGTCTGACTATATTGTAAATTAACTTTTTGGTTGGGGTGAATGTAGTATATTATTATCACAGTGGCAACACTGTTTTTACAACGGTCGTTTTGGCAACACGACCGAATGTTTTATCATCGTAAGATGGCTGCTATGTCTGTTGTGCACGTGTGTTGATAATGTTGATTAAAGCTTATGTTAAGTTTAAAGATAAGGAATGTTTTGTTAACTCGACTCACATTACAGAATCCAAGATCGTAGACTTTATATATTAAAATTAATGAATGGGTATTTCTTAACTAAAAACATTTAATGAAACATTCTACATATTTATGGGATTACTTTCTCATTGAATTTCAGTTTCCTATTCATTATCTGTTTATTTTATCTACAATATAATTTCCCAAGCTTTATAACTATATAAATAAATAATTTAATGTTGTTGATTCTTGATGAAAATTCATGAAAAATGTTTGAATTATGTACTGGTGTTCGGACATGTATAAATCACGATTTAGTGACATATAAAAGGGAATTTTCAGTTTTAAAATTGTAGGTTTTAGTTTCTTTTAAAAATGAATGCTTAAAAAATCTGTGGATTAACAATCCTCATCTTATAAAAAATAAGAATCTATTTAACAAAAAAAATTACGATGCGAAAACTTGTTTGCTAACCAATAGTTAGTATATGAAAAACTTTCCAAGTATTCAATTTATACATTTTAAAAATTTTATGAACAATCTGAGAAAGGGATGGGAAGGCTTAAAATATTTTTTAAGGAGGTACAGCTATCTTAAACCGCCCCCCTTTGGTTATGGCTCTGATTTCAAATAGCAGCAAATTGTTTATGTTTAGTAGTAAGAGAAGGATACATTTCATGGAGAACATTGTAAAAGAATGCGTGTTGAGTTGACCTTAAATATCAGAAAATTATATAACACACAGGTGCTATCTGATTTAATTATTTTACTATTAGTCTTACGAACTTTCCAAGCGTAGACAATCAATTTAGTTTGCATGGACATTACGATGGACATACCGCAGCATTATCATTACCTATTTAAGCTAACTTCAATCTTGTATATTATTTTTCAATATGTTTATAATTCACTACCAATATATTTTAATACAAAAAACATAGTTTGGAGAATAATGACAAGAAATCGAATTAAATTCCTTAAACAATTTTTAAAAGTGATAAAGTATAAAGCCAACAGTTCAAGGAAGTAAAGAAGTGTCATATGAATATACGTAGTACATTTTCAGCCAAGCTTGTTGCCTGATTTCTAAACCCGGAAAAGAAGGTTTGAATTTCTCTGCCATAGCCCACTTCCCAACAATATAAAAAAGACTAATGATGACTATAAAAATATGCCAATTCTGTTAACAAATGCTAACATAAGCAAATTCTGAAGTGAGGAAGAATTGCTTTAGTATTAAATATTTATTTTAATTTTAACTATTGAAATAATTCATCTTTTCTAAATGTGTAAGGGATTTTAAATCTAAATAAATATGTGTAAGGGATTTTATACATAAATTATAGGTCTAGAAAATATTGCTTTATTATTTTCTATTTCTTAATGTTAAAGTTCTTCCCAAACTCCAGGAATGATTCTTTAAATAATCTTTACACTTTACTCTCAGACCTTGAATTCAAATTTTGAAAAAGGCCATGATCCTAATAGGAAATACTTAATGATGTTGTTATTATATATTCTTACTAATATAAAAAGTTCTACTGTCTTTTTACACCACTAAAAGAAAGCGAGATCGACGAGGATGGGATTCGAACCCACGCGGGCAGAGCCCAATGGATTAGCAGTCCATCGCCTTAACCACTCGGCCACCTCGTCATACGACTGAATTCATTTACACATTACTCTTATCATTCAGATTTTCTGATAAATCAAATGGTTTTGCAATAGCTATCTTGATATACCAAAATAAGATAAAGAAAATCAGTTAATCACAACCACTAGAAATCTTTACACTTTACTCTCAGAGCTTGAATTCAAATTTGGAAAGAGGACATGAGCCTAATAGAAGCTATATTATAAAGATGGCCTTAAAAAGAAGTGGTTGGGAAAGCGTGGGGTCTATAAAAGAAATGAGTTTTCCCCATCTAGCAATTGAGGTAACAGAGGTAAATTTTGATTTTTAATGCTGACAGTTGATGCAGTCCTCCGCGGAGTCATGGAAACTGGAGAAGAAAACCGAGGCTAGTAAATAGAAAGGCTTAGTGAAACATGTAGGAAGTAATTACATGAAACTAGAGGGAGGAGTTGAAAATTCGAATTCACGGTTATGAGTTTGAAGGGGAGTGAGCCGCATGTAATGGTATTCGTGTAAGCAAGTGCATTCAAAACGTTTCAGTACAGCCATTCTTAGTGGTCCGCTCGAGCATAACAGCAGTTTAAGTTTTTCTTTGTGATCGCTGGGTCATGGATGTTTACAAGTCAGTTAGGATGAAGGCAATCGGTCACTCTTTGCTAAAATATAGAACATCTATCAATAAAGATATTAACAAGCATTCCCAATAATGAAATTAATTATATAAAAAAATGAATTCGTATCTAGCAAAATGAAAGAGAGGAACTCGGGGATATATTTAAAATTGATCGTTGTGTATTGCTTCATATCTTGAAAATAACTTTATTTTATTTGATAGAGAGTGGGGTAGATATACTAGTAAAAAAGATATCAGACATGTCCCACTGGCAGACAGTAGAACATATTTTCCTACTGCAAAACTTCATATGAAAAAAATAAATCCATTAATTTAAGATTTTTGTAGAACTTGGGAAATATAACAGATTTAATAGGGTAATGTACCAAAAATTCTCCCCCCCCCCCAAAAAAAAAAGCACATTTTAATTTTCTTTGCTTAACAAGTTTTAAAAATAAATAATCACAGGTTTCTGTGATAGTTACTAGATACGACCTGTTTAGGCTTAATTGTCCATTCGTACCCAGGGCCTTTTTATCGCATGGGCAAATCAGGACTTTGCCCAGGGCCCCCTGATGCTAGGGGGCCCCAAAATCCCCTTGGTGTATGCACCTAGTACTTCTAATAGTATGTATTTTTATAAAGGTCCGTAAGGGGGGGACCCCAAATAGCATCTGCCCAGGGGCCCCCAGCGTTCATAATCGGGCCCTGTTCGTACCCTGTCATATATGTGTACTTGTGTCTGTTTATCTCGGGCATTGTTCATAATTTGCGATCTTTAAAAGGATACATCTCAGTTTCAACACAAGGTATCACTATATAATTTCCTACTACGTTCCTTTGTTCTATTTTCTTTAAATTGTCTTCTGGATATTTGATTTAAGAAAAATTTTCGGCAAATATCGTTCCTGAAGCAAAACTATCTCTGAAAAATAGATTATTTTTTTTTGCTCCCACTGAAGAGATAAATATTTTATAAATATAATTTTAAAAACAAAATGTTTATAAATCTCGTAAATAACTTATTTAGAACCCTTACCTATGCTCAAACGGGGAAAAACTTATTCAGAGCAAGCATCTTTTCCGGCAGATAAATCACTAAAAATGCAAACTGAAGTACTGTAATGCTTGAATTTAAAAAAAAAAATAATAAACGAAGTTTTAAGTTGAACAAGTATTTTTCATGTACATAAAGATACATCGAGGAGGGAAATCCTTACGAAATGCCCATAAATAAAATAAAAAAAGAAAATTTTATCATTCCGGATCATCTTAAGAAACTACAGACATCAATTAAAGACACAAATACTTGGCTAGCCACTAGAAAAAACTGTGGTGATTTTTCCTGTGATCATCGGACATGACTGGCACGACTCCTTTTTCACACTGGTATTTTCTCCGTTTTATCAAAACTTTCAGCAATGCAGGGCTGTAAGAAGAGTTATTGAAACAGGGAGATTTGAGGAAATAAGATTCCGAATGGAACAATGACATTTCATATTTTAACGTAGGATTACGTTCCTCAATATCGGTCCTCCGGAAAGAAAAAATTCTGAGTCCGTTGCGAGTTATAATTTTGACTGCGTGCCAAACCCAATAGCAGTAAACAGTTAAACAGAAAAGTGCGAAAATGCGTAAAAAAAAAAAAGAAGAGGTAAGCAACGATGAGTAATTCTACGTTAATAACCCGTGGTAGTTTTGTTAGAAGAGACTACCTGAAATATTTTTTACGGCTTTCTTCTTATTTAATTAATTAATTAATTTTATTTGACTGGGATTTTGTCGTTTCTTGTAAGTCATGTACCCTACCCATTGTAAATAATTTAAAAACAACGTAAAGGGGATATGTTATAAAATTTCGAGAAACAAAGGTTTTATATTACTCTAAACAATAAGAGAAAAGATAGGGTGAACGATAGATTTTACATCAGTGTTGGTTAGTTAAGAATGGCATTGTAACATGAAATAAAATGTAACAGCATACAGTGCAATAATACATCGGTGCGTTTCAATGGTTATAACATATTTTACTACACGTTCAGTTACTTTTAAAGGAAATCGATAATTCTGAAAAAGTTGGCACCACCACTTCAAAAATGTAGAAAGATTTTAATTTCGAGACAGTGTTCGTAAGAAAGTTATGATCAAAATGCGTTTTATAAAAGAAATCTGAACAGAGATGAAAAGCAGATTTATATCACTATTCTTATTGCAGTTTAGGGTTATATGTTCAATATGAAACATACTAACTATTCTTCCCAATTTATCATACTTGAAACTTCGGTAATCACGTTAAGTTTCCTTCTATTAATTTATCTGTAAGTTATTTCTTTCGTTTATTATGCATTTTTTAAGTACATTAAATAAGTACATTATGTATACATTAAATTTTACTATACTGCGTTTTCTGTGTCATATATGCTATATTTTATCAGTTTTATTTTGATAGAACTCCTTTTATTATAAACCCTTTGTCACAGGGTTTGCGAAATGAATTTTCTTGAATAACTGATATTTCACGACATAAAAATTAGCTGTAGCTTGTTTTTTTTTAATCTTAATTTACTTTATTAGATTGAGTTTTTAAACTTAAACGAAAAACTTAAAAACTTAAATTAATTTCTGTTAAATGAATTTATTTTATAATGAAGTTTTTATCAGTATGATGAAATTTTGTTCAATAGACATTTATGATAACAGTGAACTTATGGAACCCTTTGTTAAATATATAATTGTAGGGCTGAGTAGTATGTGAAAAAAAACTACCGTATTTTTTGGACCATAAGGCACACCTCAAATTTGTGGGAGGATTTTTAGAAAAGAATATTTTGTATTTTGGGGGGTATATAAAGATATTTTCAATTTCTTACTTAGAAAATATATATAATAAATATAATAAATAATACTTATAATAAATATATATAATAAATATAATAAAATATTCATTTCATTTTAATGTTACCTTCAGACCATAAGACACATCCAATTTTAAGTCGATTTTTTATGTAAAATGGTACGTCTTATGATAATAAAAAAATATGGTACTTACACATGTATCCATACTGAACAGTTTGCATGTGCTGCATTATTTTATCTAAGTTAAAAAATTGTTAACTTGATAATATTTATGTGTTTTAAATTGCTTTACCTCAGTTTCGAAAATTTCATACACTTCAAAATATTTGAAATGCCCCATGTGCACTTCTAATTTTCGTATTAGTTTCAAATAAATACTTTTATAAAATACGCAATATTAAGCTAATGTTAGCTAAAATAATTGTAACATACATGTAATTTGTGTAAAACTGTTCGTGCAGTTAGATTAATGTTGGTATTAGGAATTTAAAAAAGCTATTTCAATCAAAAAAAATTATTTTTAAATAAATTATTTTTAATAAATACTGAATATATATATATATAATATTACGATCTATCCTAAAAGATCATGCAATGTAAGATGTGAAACGCACATGGAGCATTTAAAATTAATTTTGTATATTCCTCCATTGCTTCACTCATGCATGTAATTATTTATTTTATGCATTAATAACAACCAAATGAATTTGTGTAAAACTGTTCTTGCAGTTAGTTTTACGTTGGTATCTTGAATTGAAAAAGACTATTTCAATCAAAAAAATTATTTTTAAATAAATACTGAGTATATATATATATATATAATGTTACGATCTATTCTAAAAGATCATGCAATGTAAGATATGAAATGCACATGGAACACTTTAAATTAATTTAGTATATTCCTCCATTGCTTTACTCAGGCATGTAAATTATTTATTTTATGCATTCAATTAATAACCAAGTGAATTTGCGTAAAACTGTTAGTGTAGTTAGATTGCTGTTGGTATTTTGAATTAAAAAAGGTTATTGCAATCAAAAAAACATTTTTAAGTAAATACTGAGAATATCTATATATATATATAAAATGTTACGATCTATTCTAAAAGATCATGCAATGTAAGATGTGAAATGCATAAGGAACATTTTACATTAATTTAGTATATCCCTCCATTGCTTCACTCAGGCATGTAATTATTTATTTTATGCATTCAATTAACAACCAAATGAAAAATGAATACTTGCCACATTGATTAAAAAAAAATAAGCTGACGACGACAAATGAACATATTTCCTTGTTATACCTAATTTTCTGTTTTATGCAATATGATTCTCTTCAATTAGCCAAATGATCCAAATTAAATAATATTTTCTCCGCGAAATATTCACTAACGGCCGTAAAATTATTTCTGCTCCCTTTGCTTTTAAACTCTCGGCTTAAATTAAAAATTAAGCTCCAGAGAAAAAGGGAAAAAAAAAGACAATAATAAACGCAAATAAACACTCACATAAAAACACACCCGAATAATTAAGTTTTGCTAAAATCCGCTACAATTAAAGAACGCACGCGAAACTCAAAATTAGAGCCCCTGATAAAAAAAAAAATGCAAAAACAGGCGCGCAGCTGAAACAAATAGAGCCTCTTATGAGAAATAATTTCAGAACATATATTCCATTTACGATTATAATGGCCACGATAAAAACGACATTTGGCCATTTATGGTCGCTTCAAAAAAACTCATCAAATATCGTCCGAATGTTCCAACGGTTACAAAAATTCCACGTAATTTATTCCAGCCAGGAAAATGGGAGATTTTTCTTGAGGCATTTATTCAAGGGTTCCTAATATAAAACGGGTACTTCGTTTCGCATGTAATTGGAACAAATGTTTATTTCCTGCCTTAAAATAAATGCGCCGTTCCCATTTCAATTTGTAAAAACGTCAGTTTCAAGTATCTAGTAAGGAATATTCCCCCGTCTTCTTTTCCAGCGCAGGAGGTGGGGAGATATAAAAATGGCTAAACACCTTTTGAAAAGGAAATCTGGTCATAACTTTTAATAATGAAAACGGAAGAATAAGTTTTGCGCTGTAAAATGTAACTTTCGGCGCTGCCATTTTCAATTTCTTCTTCAGTTTTGTAAAATAATCTCTGGAGTATAAAAATACGTCCTGTGAAAAGGAGAGTTTGGGCTGGGTGTACCACAATTGGCGACGTAATCACTTTTGAGATATTTTTGTACCTACATGCATTGAAATTCCTATTTTCCCGTCCTTTTTATCGCGCGCATTTGAAATATAAACGGTAGAGTTTGTGTATCTGAGAGAAAGTTATATCTGACAAGCTGAATACCCGTGCTTCGCTACGGAGTACATTCAAATTAAAAACAGCGGTCAATGTATGCAGTTAATCCCCCCCCCCCAAAAAAAAATAAATAAATAAATAAATAAATATATATATATATATATATATATATATATATATATATATATATGAAAAAATCGTAACGGATATTTTTATAGACAAAATAATGTAAAAGAAAATATTCTAATTAAATACAACGGTCAATGTATGCAATTAATTTGTATGTTTAATATCCATAAAACATACTAATTTGAATTAAATTCTTAAAAAACTTCCATCTTATTTAGTATAGAGGTTAAATTTTAACTTTTACCGTATTTTAATATTTTTTGTCAATTTATTTCGTTGTTATGCACGTGACGCAAAATTAATTTGAAGTATCACAAAAAGAAAAGAAACCACGTGATCAGCATTTAATAAATTAAATTCAAAAAATTTATCTTTAAAAATTCACCAAAAAATCAGAAAATGGAGGTAAAGATTCGAAAAAGATTTCATTTTAAAGGAAATTTTACGATCTTTCTTGTGATATAAATTTTATAACCCTCATATTATTATTTTAAATGCAAACTTTAAAGAATGTTACAAAAACAGCTTAAAAATTTAATTTAAGAAAATCTAAGAAGAGTTTTTCAAAAATCTTTCTTAATGCATCCCTACACTATAAGAAGAATCGCCATGCAAAATTTCAGCCCTTTAGGTCCAGCGGTTTGGTCTGTGCGTTATCTGTCAGTCAGTCAGTTACGAAATTGTTTTATATACACAGATGACATTTTTTTTCATTCGCTTCCATTTTATTGCAAGTTTTAGAGATCAACATAAAAATATAATTCATATTTAATTGTCCTTACTATTTATTCTCTTTGCTTTGATTGATAATTTCGGAGAATTTTTTTTTTTTAATTATAGAAAAACTCTTACCAAATATCGGACAAATTACTACTTCTGTTACTTTAAATCAATAAAACAGAACAATATGTTTACAATCTAACTGCAAAATATTTAAATTATGACTCTTTTCGTTTCGAGAACAGAGTGCGAGGTTCGTTAAAGAATTAGATGGAGCTTGGAGAATTAGTCAGATGGGAAAGCAATAATTTAAAAAAAAAATTATGGGAAAGGATAGTAATTATAGTCACGAAATGTTCTGCATGCCCTAGCTACCTGAATTAAATATGTACAAGGCAATTTATCCCCTTTTGTAACCTCGAGAATTATTAACAAGGTTTACGATAAAGTCACACACTACTTACTTGCAAAACATATAATTTGACAGACAGGAATGCCTTTTTTCCTAGAAATTAAGATTTATGTTACAGAAATCTCTTCACAAAAGTTATGATTAAAATTTGGAAACAAAACCATTACAAGAAAAGTACTTGAAGTCCCAATTTTTATGTAAATAAAAAAATTCAAACATCTTTAATTTGAAATATGAGTAGATTGTAAACGATTTTTTTTTCGCACTTACAACTCCTACTTGTTTGTCACATTGTGTAATACGACCTGGATCTAAAGTATGGTGGAAGATTCCATTATTCTGTCGCATATCTCCCACTCCGAACCGACCGTTCTGCTCCACTTAGGGGCATTTGAGTGTTCTCTGAACTTTTTGACACATTTAGGCACTGTTCGCACTCGGTAGAACCCACTAATCTCAATTCTTGACCTCCTCTGAGTGTTGCCTTCCGCTTAGGTAGCATAGGATCGTCTCACAGGTTAATTTCAGCTTCATTTTGACCTTTAAGGGAACTACGAAATAGAAAAAGGGTAGAAATATGCGGTTATGGCTGCTGTGTACTCAGGCCCAGATTTCCGCATGGGCAAGTGGGGCACTTGCCCAGGGCCCCCAAAATTATGGGGCCCACCTAATTTAATATTAAATTTCACATATTTACGAAAATATGGTTTTTTGGTTTATACAGTAAATGGGGCAGTGGGAGATACAGAAAAAAATCCTGGGTGGGGCACAGTGCACCCACTATAGCAAAAGCATACTTACATCCATAAGAGTTTCTCGTTTATTTATTTCATTTTTTTTCTGGGGGGGGGGGGGGTAATAACTTAGACTGATCTATTTTGAATTTCAAAAGAAAATTTCATGAATTTATTTATTAACATTAAAAAGTAAATTAATAAATTAACACTTCTTATTATTATTGTAAATATTTTTCAAATTTTTGACTTGTTGGTCGAAAAATTTTTGAATTTCCGACCAACAAGCATGTACTCCCCTCTGGATCTGTCCTTGGAAGGGGTCCCCAAAGTCTGATTTGCCCAGGGCCCCAGTGGGTCAAAGTCGGGCTCTGTGTGTACTAATCCTACTGGATTCGATCACCTAAATGTTAACCTTTGGAGAAAATTTGCCTACTATTTACAGATACATAAATGCTGATAATCAAATAAAAACGGTATTTTGAGATAGCCTGAACTTTTCTAATTTTGCAACAGGATTCATTTTATAAATTTCGGCCGCCAAAGGAATTGATGAGCGTTTAAACCACACTCTACCAGATTTTCCCCCCAAATAGTTTAAGGGGACTCACTACCCTTAAATTTTTAAAACATTCGATTTTTTGAAAAAAATTATATGTTAAAGCCTTACTTTCTGAACAAAATAAAGCAAACCGCATGAAAATTCTTCCGGATGATTTTCAAGCAAGGGCCGATTGTCTGAAGAAAACGTCTTTAAAAGGCATTTTTTGCAAATACATTGCAAAACTACGAGTATATGAAAGGCGTAAAGTTCGGGGGAGGGAAGAGCAGGCTTCTTTGTCCCTGATCAAACCCTTTGTCAGTATGTAAAACAATAATTCCCCTAAACTTGAGCCAAAACAGAGAATTTGGATATATAACCATATCCATATTAGGTTTCATAACATCAGCTCTCTAGTAAAGTACTCAGACAGAGAATTTAAAAGCTATTTATTTAATTACTAGCTGAAAACCCGCCCTTCGCTACGGAGTACATTCAAATTAAATACAACGGTCAATGTATGCAATTAATGCCAAAAGAAATATATATATATATATATATATATATATATATATATATATATATATATATATATATATATATTTATAATAAATACGACGATCAATGTATACACTTGATGTAAAAAAATATATATATATTTATAAAAAAATCGTAAGGGATATTTTTATAGGCAAAATAATGTAGAAGAAAATATTCAAATTAAATGTAATAGGACATACTAAAGAATATAGTACAGTTAATATAGTAAAGTTTGAGGAACATAATATTTTTTGGATAATGTCCAATCGTCTGCCGCATTTTGTCTATTCAGTTGTTATACAAGTGACGATAAATTTATTTAAAGTACCAGAAAAAGAAATCACGTGATCAGCATTTAAAAAATTAAACTCTAAAAATTAATCTTTAAAAAATTACCAAAAATCAGAAAATGGAGGTAAAAATTCGAAAATAATCTCATTTTAAAGCAATTTTTATTATCTTTTTTGTGATATAAATTTTATAACCCTCAAATTATTATTTTAAATGCAAACTTAAAAAAAGTTACTAAAACAGCTTAAAAATTTAATTTAAAAAAATCTAAGAAGAATTTTTCAAAAATCTTTCTTAATGTACCCCTAAACTGTAAGAGGAATCGCCATGCAAAATTTCAGCCCTTTAGGTACAGCGGTTTGGTCTTTGCGTTGTATGTCAGTCAGTGACGGAACTGTTTTATATATATAGATTGTCTAATGCGGAGGCACTTTGTCGTGAGACATTCCTCTTTTGTTATTTTCCGTGATTTAGTGGCTTCTTTATGATGGGAGCACCACATAGATGAGCCAGCATTGCTAACTATGAGGAGGATGACGCCGAAAAGACCAAGCCTTACTGCGCGCCAGCTCAGAACGCTAACCACTACACCATGCGGGCGACAAAGGTCTTATCTAGAATAGACAATAGATGGTTCCAAAGATCTGGTATATTTATTGGCCATTAAAACTAAGGTATAAGTTTGAAAGTCAGATTGTAACATATTCTCCCATTTCCGTTGAACTTTGTCTGAAGCTTTTTGAGATCAATTTCTTTCTTCTCAAGGCAACATTAACAATTAAGAATTACGTATAAGAGGGTATGTTTCTGACGGAGGAATTGTTTATGAGAACGCTAGTATGGCAAAAGGTAAAACGAAACAGTGAATTTTTCTCAGTGCATTCCTGCAAATCCCTTCAAACTAAGAAAATACACTACCTTAAAAATAGCTATGAATATTTTGTAAATATAATTTTAGATAAGATTTTGCGAATAAATATTGAATAATTTTTTTCTAAATAAATATTTAATTTATGCACAGTTATATGTTTTTTGCTCAGTCTCCGAGAACAGCTAAGGGATGATTTACTGTAAATACTTATTTATGTAAAATGCCCTATAATTAAAATTAAATACCTTATTTAGTAAAGCATTATGGGTAATTAAGGTAGTTCTACCTTTAATTCATCAGGACTCATAGAAAATGGATATACCAAGTTTCTACGGAGAAAGCGCTTTAACTCAAAATTGCAATAAACATTATATAGGTTTGCTGTAGTATGAATGTAACAAAAAGAAAAAGCAATTTTTATTCATCTTCCTGCAACATCTCGAAAGGTCAGGCGTTTTCAGAAGTATGCAGTCACCAAACCTCATCTTTAAACCATTATTCACACATAGTAACGAATACAAAAGTGTTAATTTCAGGTGCTTTTTAACAGAACATACTTCAGTAACTATATTCTTCTAAGCCGACATCTGTTGACCTCGCAAATCATCAATCTCAATCCTAAGCTATGGGAAATTTTTTTACCGCAGAAATTTTCTAATCACTGATTAACAAGTGTATATTTTTCCTTTCTATCTTCTACATTCGACCATAGATATTTAAATGCATATAAGTTGCTTTTCAATGATCTTTTACTTTAATTTGATTTTTTTTTTCATGAATTAGTTTTGCAGCAATAGACATATATACACTAGTTATCAAAAATTAAGGAAAAATCCCAAAAAGAGGGATAACACGTTCAAAACTAGGCCAATCTGTTTAAAATTTGAATTTGTTGTTAAGTAAAAAGTGCTGAACAATACTACAAAATGCAAAATAGTGGCGCTGCAGTCGGAATACGTCATTTGCGAGGAGCATAAAAGTGCATGTCTCAGAGCAAGGCGGCAATTGTCGCTGCGAGGCTGAGATTAGACATCTGGAATAGCCAAATTGTAACAATGACCTCCAGGCATTATTTGACCAAAGAACTGCGATGGCGAGCAATTGAGAGACTATAGGAAGGACAAAGTCATACAGAAGTAGCCAGATGGCTAAATGTGAGTCCGTCTGTGGTTCATAGATTTTGGCAACAATTTCTAACCACGGATTCGGCATCCAGGAGGTTCAGCCAAGGACGGTCGATATACGTTACGACGAGTGCGGATGACCGATATTTGTCCTTATGTGCACGAAGGAATAGAACCGCAACTCCGTTGAACTCAGATCCTCCCTCGCTGCAAGATCCGGAAGATTTGTATCAACGTCAACCGTGCGCAGAAGTCTTCATGAAGGGGGTCTTTTTGCGAGGCGACCAGCCATTTGCGTCCCGCTCACGTCACGCCATAGGCGGGAACGTTTGCAGTGGGCACGTCAGCATGTCCACTGGATGCGTGATCAATGGAGGGTTGTTCTCTTTACGGATGAGCCCAGGTTTAATCTCCAAAGCGATAGTAGGCGTCTTTTGATTTAGAGAGAACCTGGAACTCATTTTCATCCATCACACATCCGTGAAAGAGATGCATACGGATCCGGCAGTGTCTGTGTTTGGGGTAGTATCTCTTTGGGTGGACGCACATACCTCCATGTCTTTCCCCGTGGAAATGTGAATACTCACACCTATAGAGATGACATCCTTGATGCTTATGAGCGCCCTTATGCCGGGGCAATAGGTGATACTTTCGTTCTACAGGACGATAACGCGAGACCACACAGGGCTCGCATCGTGGATGTTTATCTTGAGCAGGAAACAATTCAGCGCATGGAGTGGCCAGCTCGATCACCGGACCTGAATCCTATCGAGCATGTTTGAGACGCTTTAGGACAACGTATAGCTGCACTCAATCCTCATCCTAAGACCCTAGCCACGCTTTCAACTGCTTTGCAAGAACAATGGCTCTCACTTCCTACCGAACTCATAGACCGCATAATTGACAGCATCACACATCGCTGTATGTGCTGTATTACTTCTTGGGGTATCATATGTCATATTAAAGGTACTTTTCCTATACCAAACTGACACATCCGATTTGTTCATTGTATACATATGCTAGTTTCTATAACACCATAATTGTCTGGCGATTTCTTTTTTTTTTTCTGTTTTATACCTACCTATGTGTTGTATAATGTGTATAAGTTTCATTAAATTCTACGCGTAACTTTTTGAGTAATCGCTATTTTTGTGACTTTTCCTTAATTTTTGATAACCAGTGTAATTTAATCCCCCGTAATAAAAAAAAAACACCCCCTTCAAATTCCGTAAAATCGTAAAAATTGTGTTCTCTTGATTTGAAATGCAATTAAGCCGCTTTTCAACTATCTCTTACTTTAATTTGATTTTTTCCCAGGAATTAGTTTTACAGCAATACCCATGTATAATTTAATTCCCCGAAAAAAAAAAGAAAAAAAGAAAAAAAAATCCGTAAAATCGTAAAAAATGATATTCCCTTGATTTGAACGTTCACACGAAAATAAAGAATTCAAAATATGCATTTACTAATATGTAACTATAAAAATACTGACAGGAAAAAATATCCCCATAACTCAGCATTAAAGATTAGCGAAGCTAGATGCACCACCTAAAGGGCCGACTGCTTTGAGATCATCACGGTGCTTTCACCGACCTTGCGTTGCACACCCGTCTTGCTCCATTTCGAAACATTTTGATAGCAGCTGCACTTCCCGTGGATTGGGACACCGATATGACCCCCTTCGCGCCGGGAGGACCCACTGATCTCGATTTCTGACCTCTACTCGACCCTCTTTACCCATCCCGACGCTTTCTTGGGCACAGAATATCCGTTGTCTCCCTCGTTCGATCTAGACTCCTCCGCCTTCTCCGAGCGTCACTCGCCACCCCATCTCGTGTAACGAGAACGTTTCCGGTGTCGCAGGTGAACAAGTGAAAGGGACCAACGATCTTGGTAGCTAGAGATTGGGGAACATTACAGTAGAACGCATGTAATGTGGAAGCTCTATTTACAGAATGTGATAGGTCCGTAGCAACTTAATCGATTATTACTTAAATCGGTGTCATTTCATATTTAAGACTTAATGAATTATATATATATATATATATATATATATATATATATATATATTTAATAGATCATACTCAACAGAAACAATCCATTGGTTTTTAGACAGTATTGACACCGCTGATGAAGAAATGCTGTCAAAAACCGTATTCATACTTATCTTTACTTGTTGGATGTTCCTGGCTTCATGTAGCTTTAGAGCTATTACTGGTTTTCTCTTTCATCTTATTCTTATATATATATATATATATATATATATATATATATATATATATATATATATAGCCTGTAAAAAGAGTGTTATAAGTTTTCGAAAATTGATATTGCACACCACCCTTCAATGTAAACTTTACATTTATCATTTAAACCAGTGATTTCCAACCTTTTTATATTTGAATACCACCTGAGAACTTGGAAGGGTAGTGATGTACCACTCGTTGTGTTATAACATTTTGAGGGGGGGGGGGGGGGTTCAAATAAATTATATACATGCATGAATAACTTTACAAAGCGTATTTAAGTATAAATATAAAAAAATACAGAAAATAAATCCATAAAATTAGGAAAAGCTATTTGTACGTAATTGTTATCAACAAACGGCAAATGCAGTGTCCCAACAATAAAATGTCTTGATCAGGAGGCGTAATGAAAAACTTGCTGTTGCTTATGCTTATTTGTTATTAGAGCTTCTATGTCACGCTCAATGGTGCTTATCTTTAACCAACCCATTGTACTTATTATAATTGAACCTTTCTGCATACCACCTCAAATGATCTCGGGTACTAGCAGTTGGGAACCACTGATTTAAATGATAAAATTTTGATTGTTTAACAAAAGCTAATGTCATTTACATGAAAGATATATTTTTTAAATTAACTCACAGATTTTTCTTTCTTCTTTTCGAATGAATAATAGAAGCTCCAATTATTCATTCTAAAAAAAAACCTTTATAGAAAAAAACTATTTGTATTCGACCATGAATCACTATGCAACATTACAGTATCACGCGCTGCAGTAATTAATGTCAATCTCAAATTTTTCAAACGGGTTGAAAGCACCATCATTCAAATTAAAGCGTATTTAAATGCTACTTCCCATCAGACATAGCCATTAGTCTACATGAAAGTTTTATAAAAACAATAAAAAAAAAACCAGACTGATTGATTTCATCAGTGTCTGAATCCGAAAACATTTCTATATTCTGATCACCGAAAATTTCATCGCTCTTTAGCATTTTATAGGTTGCTATGTGATCGCTTGAATTAACATATTCACAAATGAGTTATTTTTTGTGAAATACTAATAAACGGGAAATTAAGAAACCTGTGCCAATTTTGCTCTGCAATTTATTCTCGAGATTGCCTTTCTGAATTAAAAGATGAGGGAACTGATGAGTGACTGAAATCAATTTCTTGCTTATAACTTTATTATAATATCTATCGCAAGGATGATAAAGGTGATAACTTCATTAATTTTTTTAAGTTCTTGTAATTTATTTTAGAATAAGGAAAAAATTATTCACGAAGAAGTATTTTTATGAATGTGTTTAAATTATTCGCTTTAATTATTGCCGAAAATAAAATTTTAAATATATACGTAATTTCATGGTGGTACTTATAGGAACCGGCCATGGAAGCGATTGAAAAATACCATCAGCTAATGACGAAGGCTTTTTATTATTACTTGGGAAAATAAGTTCTAAAACGAAAGACAATTTTAAAGAAAATTTAGGATTTTTTTTTACTCCATTATCTATTGAATAAAAACTACAGCTGAGGCTGTTATGCCTGATAGACATAATAGATAGCGCGATACAAATTTTCTGATATTTCCCAACTTTCCATTGAATTTGATCCACTTTCCCTCAGAAAGTCTTTTCTAAGACATCCTATCACTGTCATCCTGATTGAATGCCAACGCCGTTACAAGAATTAAATGTATTGGTGATTTATTTTATTTTAAAATATACGAACTATTGTAATGAAATAAATGTCAATAATGAAACAATTACGCTCAATATCTTTGGTTTAAAATAAAATCTCATCTTCCGGGGAGGAGATTGGATACCTTGGTTTTCAGAGTATGAAAACTCGTTGACCCCCTGTCAGTGTGTGTTTCTGATTTTTCATGTATCCAAAGTACAATCGGTTCGTTCCTCGTCTTTCGTAAATTCAATTATTCACGAGTTTCCTTCCACTAATTTTAAATCTCAAATCTTTCGAGAATTTCGCAGTTTACTACTGTGCTAAAATTATTGAAATTTACATTAAAACACAGTACTAAGTTCCCAGTCGTACTGTAATGTCGTTCTACTTACATTAAATCTTAAAAGCTTCAATAATTTTAGAGCTGTCTTAATGGGGGTAGGGTCACGATTTTCGACAAAAAATGCATTTTTTCAATTTTTGCATTTTAAAAAAGTATGTACTCTTGTGCTTCTGATGACATTTACATATTTTTTCTAGCTGCACTAGAAGTATTTTTAATAATTTTTTAAAGAACTATTACCATCTCTCAAAACGCCTGGCGTCACACCCCCACAAACCAAAACAAACCACTCGCTGCATTCATAGCTGCATTAGCTTTTTTTTTTTTTTTTTTTTTTTAATTTCCCGTGCTCCAACCAAAACAACCTATTTACCAATTGTAGTACTGGATTACATTAAAAACATTTATAGAGACTTAACAGATCCTGATCTACTTGCCAAATGTCTGTACGGGAAAACACAAAACAGCAATTAGAGTGTAAATGGTATAATCTGGTCACGTGTCCCAAAGAATGTTTTTGTGCAGTTAGAAACTTTAAAAAGAGGTGCATTTGAAGCAATTGCATCCTATAATGACGGAAATATTATGAAATTCAAAGTATACTTTCAACGTTAGGTTTATCTCCATGTTTTTATACTTCTAGAGCAATGAAAACAGCTGATCGGACGAGATTAATAAAAGTTCACTATGATGCTTCACAGCAAACCAAGGAATCCAGAATAAAGAGAATACAGAAAAAAATATAAATTAGAAGACAGTCTTGCTGATGACCCAGATGATCCAAGCTATGGAGCTGGCATGCACTAAGTACAAGTGAATGTTTCACTAAATGCTGATTTGCTCAAAACAATGTTTTTTGCCAGTTAAGGAACATTTTTTCAAAAACTATTTTCAAACTTTGCATATTTAATAAATGTATAATATTACATATTTTAAAGAAGGGATTTTAAGAAAAATTTATTTAGAGTAATTTAGTAACATAAAACGATGTAATTTTGGTATTTCTGACAAAAATACGTACAGTAGAAGTTATATATTTTTAAAAAAATAACAAGGTATTTAAATTATAAAAGCTCTGGTTAAAGTATTTAATATACGTCAGGCAATATACAGTAAAAAAATTAGAAACTTATATTCAATAGAATTTTTTTAAATGTTCCTTAAACATGAGTAATTTTAACATTACTGACATAAGGAATCTGGATCGTGACCCTACCCCCTTAATGCTCAACCAGTACTGAATCACATATTGTGTATGTACTACATTGCTATTTCACTGTACTCCGCACTTACTTTTTTTCCTTCTTTTAAGGGAAAATTTCCTTTCTTTTCTTTAATAATATATCTATGATGCCCGGTATAAAGGACTTAAAGTCAAAAACAGTGATTTTTGGATGCTTGTTAGTATCGATAATTTTTTTTTTGTGACTGGTATAAAAGTCTTCAGTCTATAAATTTTGTATACAATATTACATTTCTTGTTTCATAGTCAAATTTTCATTCCAGTCAAAAGATTTTTTTTTCTATCAATAGTAACAAGCATCTAAAAATCACTGTTTTTGACTTAAACCTTTTATACCGGGCATCATGGATATATATATATATATATATATATATATATATATATATATATATATATATATATATATATATATATTTTACTTTCTTTGCCAAATATAGTCAACAGTTTTAAGAGAGAAATTTTTTGGACCCGAAAAGATATTCACGATATTTTTACTTTCGGGGAAGTTCTGTCCCCGTAAGTGTATATTTTAATAATTATTCCGTTATGTTACAAGTGTTGCTAGAATTCCTCCGATAAGTACCATGACTTTTAGACTAATCATAAAAGTTTCACTGCATTATTCCTTCTTTAAATAATACAGTAAAATTTCCATGCATTAGTGCACCAAACTTACCAAAATGAAAAGGCATAACTTCCCTGAAAGGTAGGCAGAGCCTGAAATATCACCCTGGGGTATTCTTCCGTTATGAAAAAAGTAAATATGAACAGGCATTTTTAAAGAAACTGTAAATTCTTCTCAACTCTTACGGTGGGAATCATAGTACACTAAAAATACATGAATTGCGTTTAAATACAGGAGGTTTGCAGAGAAATATTTTGAACTGAAGAACATAATTTGAGAAACGCATTTGTAGACGTCTTATTCAACTACCCAAGTGTTAATAAGAAGTGTTTATTTAAACGCAATTACGTCCGGGCTAAAAGTATCCAAAAGTTATGGATTATTTTTACGGAACTACCCATTAAAATAAAAATAAAATATTTAAATAGAAAGAACACCTCTCCAAGTTTTAATACCAATCATATATTTCGATAATAGTATCATAGATTTCAATGTGCGCATCTTTTGTCGCACGACAAACGTCTAAATGGTAATCAGTTCCCTCCAAGTGTTTCGTAACATATCAAGGAGTTATTACACGAATTGCTTGAATAATGCGCTTCTTCAACTCCTCCACAGTTTCAATTTTTTGTTTATACACAACGGATTTAATGAATCCCCAAGCAAAAAAAGTCTAATAACTCCTGATATGCTGCGAAACACTTGGAGAGAACTGGATTACCATTTACACTTTAGTCGTGCTACAAAAGGTGCACACATCGAAATCTATGATACTATGATCGAAATATAGGATTGATATTAAAACTTGGTGAGATGTTCTTTCTATTTAAACAATACTTTTTCAATTTTAATGGCTAGTTCCGTAAAAATAAGTCATGACTCTTGGATACTTTTAGCCCGGACACCCTGTATAATGTAATCGTTAATGATACTTAGTACTCTTTGATTAGTTTAAACTAAAAATAAATAAATAATAAAACGACAGTCATAAATTTCATTCTGTTTTTATAAATACTCCATACAAGCGTATCTAAATTCGTACTCTAAATTGTCTTCCTCGGCACCTTTAAAAAAACTTAATTTATTTTTCCTTTCAGCTGAAACATAAACACCGAGTCATTTCCCTTTTAACCGTCACCGAAATGAGAACAATTTAGTGTTAATTAAATTTCCCCCCATCACTAGGATCTTCCAGGCATTACGCATCTGGCGAAATATTTGGCGGGCACTGCCATGAGAGCAACCCTGCAAAATCCTGGTGCTATTAGTCTCAGTTGACAAGCAGAGAAGACTGAAGAGATAGAGGGGAAAGTATTTAAAAAAAATAAATATAAAATGGGGGGAGAGGTTTTATAATGAGCCTTATCGGAAACAACAAAATATATAGATACAGGCGTAAAAAAGATAGAACCGAGAGGATGGCCCAGAAATCTAGGCTTCCTATTGGCTGGCCGAGAATTGCTCGGAGAAGCGCAATTTTCCATCATACGCAAGCTCTGGTATAAAACTGTGAAAAATGAGCCTGAACTAAGACCTCAGTTGACAATCGAAATTCACCAAAGGGGGGCCGTATCGCTGCGAATTTTATTGAAAAGCTGAATTTGAGAAATAGGTGACATTACCCAGAAATTCGCCATTCAAGAGGGTTTCGATAGACTGTTATGACCAGCAATAACGCTGCTTTTTTTTATGGAATTGGAAAAAAATATATCATGGAAGTATTTCTCGATAGATTGCATTTTGATGTCGGGAATTGATTAGGGTAAAATCAAAATAATTGCCTAACAGTTGAATATTAGACACAAAAAAAAATTTTTATTGTTAGAAAGCGGGATAATGCAAACATCTTCGAATCTAGGATATATATATCTATGGTGCCCGGTATAAAGGGGTAAAGTCAAAAACGGTGATTTAAATATACCAAGTTATTGGCTTTTATACCAATCGCAGAACAATTATTTCTACTTTAGTCTTTTGTACAAAAAAATGTACTTTTGTATACAAAATTGATAGACTATGTATAAAATTGATATACAAAATTGATAGACTTGTATAGCCTTTTATACAAGTCAAAAGATCCCCAGATTGATAAGAAATTTTTTCTTATCAATATTAACAAATATCTAAAAATCACTTTTTTTAACTTTAGCCCTTTATACCGGGCACCATAGATATATCAATTAATAGTATATAACTATCGACGGTTTAATTTAGAAATATGAAAAAACTATTCCATTTCAGAATAACCTACATCAAGTACAAAATACAAATACAGTGGAACCCCGATTTTACGTTTTTCATGGGACCAACGGTAAAAAACGTACGAAACGGGAAAACGTAAAATCGGGGTTAAAACATAATCTAAGCATAGTATAGGCAATTTTCACAGACCAGCAGAAAATGACGTATGAAGCGGGATAACGTACGAAACGGACGACGTACAATCGGGGTTCTACTGTATTTATTTTGCCATAGATGAAAATTGTGTCCGTCACAGAACTTCCTTCATGTCTTCTGATCATAGATATGTGCCGAGTGTAAGAACAAATAAGTCGTGTGTTCGTTCATAGTTATAAATAATATATCTGATGACATTTAAATATTATGAGAATGTGTTATCATTTTTAAATCTCTGTCACTAATAGTTCATAAAATTAAAACAAACATGCAAAATTAAAGCATGTACAAGCCTGAACGCACAAGTTCGCGATTGTCGTTTCTTCATAAGAGAAACTCAACAACGCAACATAGGCCCAATACGCCTAATATAGGTACCTCAACATTGACAGTGATCTAAAATAAATCAGGAGAAAATGAAATGAATTGAAAATGTTTTGGTGAGAATCGATAGAAGACGACACGCGTTTTCTTTTACGGTGAACTGAATGTAGGAAAAATCAAATGCGCCAAACTGCACGCGTAATTTTGCTTCTTGGTCGATGCATAAAATTAGTTTGAATCTCAGGAATGTATATACATATATATGTGTGTGTGTGTGTGTGTGTGTGTGTGGTGTGTGTGTCTGGTGTGTGTGTGCGTGTGTGTATGTAACTGTGAATAAAAATTGCTCTAATATATACAGATATAAAACCCAAGCTTTAAGAAATGGATTTTTAATATAAATACTTCTTTAAGGGGGTCCAGGTCACAAAATTCTTCAAATTTTCGAAAAAAGCTTTATTACTTTAAAATGTTTTCTGTTCTTTTCCACTTAAAATGATGTTTAAATCATGCTTCTTTCTTAATTAGAACAGGAGATATTATTATTATTATTTTGCGACATTCTAATAGCAGCCAATCTTTGTTTAAACCTGTAAGTACGTTTTTCTGCATGATGGGATTTTTGACCATTTCTCATCTTTAAATTGTTATAAGTCAAGAACCGTTAAAGATACATCTGTTTAATTAAAGGAAAAATTTTGAAATTCGACAAATAATATTTCGAGTTATAACGATTTTAAATTACCTCACTTTTTTTTAAATTTTAAATTAAAAAATTTTTTAAAACTTTATGAGAAGTTTTATGATGTGATTTTCTTTACAAATTATATGGTTAACCATCAAAACAGAACTCAAAATTTAAACTCAATAAATAATTTTTCCTTAAATGTGTCATGGACCCTTTAATAAGTCAAGTGACACAACACTTCTTTAAGAAGGAAATTTTTTAAAAGTATACTCGCGAAAGATGATTTAAGTTTTAATTAATAACATTTCTTTATCAACAGTGTTAATATTATCAATAAACGAAGCATTCTTTCGGAAAGATGTGATCTTTGAGGAATACACAATTTGGCACTGAACAATTCTTTAAAATATAGAGGAAAATACCCTTAAGTATCAAGCTTCTTGAACATGGCCTGCTAAATCAGTTTGTTGTTATTAAACTTTACTGACATTCTTCTTTATAGGATACAGCAACAATCTGATAATCGTCAGAGACTGTATATTGAAATTAGAATTGGCCGAATCTTCTTGATACGTATTCAGAATAAACCCGGGGTACATTTTTGAGAAATATCATGCCTGGCAGACAGAGGGGTTTTCTGCAGCAAATTTTCATTTGATCAGAAGGTTAGGACGGAATCAAAACTCCTTTACCCTTATGCCCGTAGATTTTGAAATCATATCAAGATCACTAATATGAATGAAATCGCCTCGTTAAAGTCAAAGTAATGCTCACTCAGCGTTAACACGAATTCTGTGCTGAGAGCATTGTCGATTAAAAATGTCCATCATTGAATAATGTTGAAGATAATGCCCATCACGTAGCCTTTCGAATGGCAGGTTGTGCTATATTAACAACTTTGATTGAACATCAAAGAGCTCCCAGATGTCTACCTAAAGGTATCAAAAATTTCTAGCACATTCAAAACAGATCAGTCCCCATTACATTGCTCGTACTACATTGTACTGTCTTCAAATTCTAACATCAATGGCCACATTCTTTTAATGCCACCACATAATTTTTCCAATGTCATATAAAAAATAAATAAATAAATAATATAAAATCTTATGACCTTTTACATATTAACATGGCCTTTAACATATTAATATTACGTCATTATCTAAGACTTTTATTTTTTCTAATGGATAATGATATACCTAATAGATTTTAAACGAAGGGACATACGCAGAGTAGGTAAGCATGTCAAATTGAAATATATATATATATATATATATATATATACACTGCTGGCCACTGTAAATGCAACACCCTGAAGGAAACATGCAAATAACATGAAATTTACAACATGCATTAGCGGAGGTGAGATATGCAAATGATTAGAATTTCAGCTCAGACGCACATCACGCGCGCCTGTGGCGCCACTTCAAAGAGCTATTTAAGGCTTGGAGATTTCGACGATTTCAAGTTCGGCAATTGTGTTTTTCTTGTGGCTTTTTCAAAAAAACGATCAATTATGCCTCGTCGAAAACAGCGATCATCTTTTGATCAAGTATCCGAGTTCGACAGAGGAAGGATAGTGGCCTACCGAGATTGTGGATTATCTTTCAGGGAAATCGGTAGTCGTGTTGTACGAAACCAAACAACTGTAATGCGGATATGTGATCGTTGGATGCAGGAGGGTACGACGGACCGGCGTGTTCGATCGCATCCACCTCAGCGCACCACTTCACGTGATGACAGGCAAATTGTGCGCATGGAGTGACGGATCACGAACCATAGCACAGCAAATGCAGTCTGTAACGCATCATCCAGTGTCTGCGCGTACCATTCGACGCCGTTTACAGCAGAGTTGTCTGTCCGCAAGACGTCCATTGCTTTGTCTACCCTTGACGCAGAACCACAGACGTCTCCGCCGCCAATGGTGCGATGACAGAAGGATGTGGACGGCAGAATGGAATGAAATTGTCTTTACTGACGAGTCACGCTTCTGTCTGCAACACCACGATGGTCGCATTCGAGTCTGGAGACACCGTGAAGAGAGGATGCTGAACAGCTGCGTTATGCACCGCCACACTGGTCCTGCACCGGGTATTATGGTATGGGGCGGTATTGGATATCACTCTCGCACACCTCTAGTACGCATTGCCGGTACTTTAAACAGCCAGCGCTACATCTCCGAGGTGTTGGAGCCAGTTGTCCTTCCTTGCCTTCAGGGCTTGCCCACAGACATTTCAACAGGATAATGCGCGACCACACGTGGCACGCATTGTCCAACGGTTCTTCGTCAATCGCCAGATTGAATTGCTTCCCTGGCCGCCTCGCTCTACGGATCTTTCGCCGATAGAAAACATGTGGTCCATGGTTGCTCTACGATTGACCCAGATTCCATCCCTAGCTGCCACAGCAGATCAACTTTGGCAACGTGTGGAAGCTGCTTGGTCTGCTGTACCCCAAGAACTCATCCAAAGTCTCTTTGAATCAATGCCGAGGCGTGTGGCAGCGGTGATCTCCAACAATGGCGGCTACTCTGGCTACTGATTTTGGCAGGAACCACACTTCACAGAAGTCTATAAATTTAATCATTTGATACTTGGTCAACATGTTATTTACAAAATAAATTTTGTTGTGATATCTCTTGTCTTTCTTGGTGTTGCAATTTGGGTGGCCAGCAGTGTATATATATATATATATATATATATATATCATGTGTAGCATAAATATTTTTATGCAATTACTTACAAATCTGCCGCAGGTATAGAAACTGCTTCAATAAATATGTTATTCTTAATTTATAAGATTGTTTTTTTACTTATGGGTTTAATTTCATTTCATTTTTAAGATGACAGATAAGATTTCAAATATGGGAAAATAAATTTTGCTTTCCTTTACTTTAAAGTTGAAGATACCCATCCAAGCATACTTAAAAATAGAAAGAAATAATGTTAAGATTTAAAAATTTTTTTTAACATTCTCATCTTAGTCGTTAAAAAAATTTCAGGCATCTTCATGTGGAATTATTTTTAGAAAATCAAACTTTACTGATAATTTATAGTTGACAATTAATCTGTTTTCAACAATTTGTTTAAATAAGACCATTGTTGGATAAAGAACATCTGATGCCCAACAGTTGTTTGAACAATTTTACTGTAATTACTTGGTAACAATGGTAAATAGGCACCAAAAGTTAAATAAATATAAGTGTTTGAAATAGCAATAGCACAATTTTGCTTTCACTGAAAATTTTATCGTAACAAAATCATTTATTTATCCTCCCTTCAACTGTTTCATTTGAAAAATATCTAAAATCCCCAAACTCTCTAAGTTCTTATTAAATTGTTGTATGTTATATCTTAACTTTTCATACTAATCAAAGGGATAAAATGCATAGGAAAGTGTATAAAGCTGTATGTTCTCGTGGCGACGTGGAAAATCAGTGTATGGTTTATAGAAATGAAGAATCGAAAACTTTTTCAAACTTCGTTGACAAAGTGAGTAGTGTGTTTCGGTTATTAATATTTTGATTATTGTAACATTATATTTATAAACTGGTATCTCTTTGAATGACAAAAAAAAATTAGCAAAAATGTACTTAGGCATATGTAATTAGTAAGTTACATAACTTCAGGAAACATCATCAAGAAACTGACACTTTTTCATGAAGATTGTGCTTGATATTGTTTTCAAACGCTTCTTTGAAAGCAGAGTCCAACACAGTCTGGGTTTAAGAAGGCAAATGAAACATTAAATTAAATTTTGTTCGTGTAGGTTGTAAGTGCAAAAATATCGACTTACTTTCGAATATCGGTAATTAATATTCAATTTACGAGCTTTCATAGGTGAAGTTTTCCTTTGTGTATAAGCATTCAGTTACAAGCTATATAAATTATTTTCTTTGTTCACGAAAATAAGAGTAATATTCAGAGTATAGTTAAATAAAATAAACAAATGTTCATATTACAATTTTTTTAATTGTATAGATAAAAAGAATATTCGGTTTTCTATATACACTCTACATACCTGTAAAAATGCCTTAACTCTAAGTCAAATCAAACTCAATAACAATTTTTGGGGGTGCACACCGAATTGATACTACCCTTTACATGAATTGTTGAAATGACAAATACGAGTATGTGGATGAATGAAACATATAATAATTATCTTATACTCATTAACAGTGTTAGGACCAACGACTAATAATTCATTAATATACACTCTTACACAAAAAAAAAAACCGACGCACTTAGGAGTTATCCGAATGGGACGAAAATCGGTAGATGTGATATACATGTACAGAAAAAAACAAATGATTATAATTTGAGAAAAATTGGATGATTTATTCAAGAGAAAGAGCTTTACAAAGTGAAAAAGTCAGTAATGCGTTGGTCCACCTCTGGCCCTTATGCAAGCAGTTATTCGGCTTAGCATTGATTGATAGAGGTGACGGATGTCCTCCTGCGGGATATCGGGCCAAATTCTGTCAAATTAGATCGTCAAACTCCTTAGCTGGTTGGAGGGCCCTACCCATAATGCTCCGAAAGTGCTCAATGGGGGAGAGATCCGACGACCTTGCTGGCCAAGATAGCGTTGGGCAAGCATGGAGACAAGCAGTAGAAACTTTCGCCGCATGCGGGCGGGCATTATCTTGCTGAAATGTAAGCCCAGGATGGTGTAATATGAAGGGCAACACAACAGGGCGTAGAATATCGTCGACGTACCGCTATGCTGTAAGGGTGCCGCGGATGACAACCAAAGGGGTCCTGCTATGAAATGCCTTCCCAGACCATCACTCCTGGTTGTCGGCCCTTATAGCGGAACACAGTCAGGTTGGTATCCCAATGTTGTCCAGAGCGTCTCCAGACACGTATTCGCTGGTCATCGGGGCTCAATTCGAAGCGGGGCTCATCACTGAAGACAATTCTAATCCAGTTAGTGACATTCCAAATCGAATGTGCCCGACACCACTGCAAACGGGCTTGTAGGAGTACAGAGGTCAATGGTAGTCGGCGCAAGGGGCGCCGTGAGCTCAGCGCCCTTTCTCTGAGCCGCCTATAAATGGTCCTTGAGGTCACTTGAGCACCAGTTGCACGTACGATCGATGATAATGATGAATCTGGGGCTGTGAGTGCGGCTCTGACGATTGCTCGGTCCTCGCGTTCTGTCGTTTCTCTAGGCCGACCGCTTCCTTCTTGACGCCGTGTTCGGCCATGGTTCACCCATTCCTGCCAACATCGTCTAATAGTGGCATCGCTCCTATCCAAATGTCGAGCGATTCACCCATTAGACCAACCAGCTTCTTTGATCCCAACTACACGTCCTCTCTCGAATGCTGACATCTGCCCATATTGTTCGCGCACCTATATACGAGGCATAGTTACTGTCTACCTGAGTACACGGAAAGAAATTCGCAAAGAATTTATGACCTGGAATCGAATTTTCTCCTCTTTAATATCCTGCCAGTTGCGCAGTTAAGATGCGCTAGAGCGTCACATTTTCATTCATTGGCCTCCAAACTTTAAAATTTTGCATTTTCCGTTGAAACCTGTATGCATATCAATTTGTGTCCAATTTGCATTACCCCTTCTTGGTGCGTCGTTATTTATTTTTTGGAACGAAGTTCTTTTACGCGGCTTACAGTAGAGTTAACTTGCAGGAATCATCACGTAACGAAAAAGCGTTATGCCCCCTTCATAAGAGCTTTCTCGCAAGGACTCTGTGGCTTAATGGTTATCGCATCGGACTACGCAGTATCGGACTATCGCACTACGGAGCGAGAGGTCCCTGGTTCAAATCCCCGCACAAACGCTGGCTGTTTCTATTCCCACTCATTCTGGGAATAGCGTAGTATATATATTATAATATAGAAATATATATATGTGTATTTTTATATATTAAAATTTTTAATTTTAATAAAATAGAGAGAGAGAGAGAGAGAGAGAGAGAGTTGGTTGGTTGAATAAAAGAGGGCTGCGCTTTTTGGCGTGACAAAAATACACTAATATAATCAATAGAAATCTACGTATTAAATCACGTTTAGAGTTGAAAAAAATAACGTAAGGAACTTCGTTCTTGACGGGGGTCCCCCGACCGCACAATTTTTTTTTTCTAAGAGTGTTTTTATATATATATATATATATATATATATATATATATATATATATATATATATATATATGTGTGTGTGTGTGTGTGTATGTGTGTTTAACCTGAGGGTTTCTTTTGAGCAGACTCAACGAAATCCTGATTTGTACAAGTTAAGTCAATGTTCTAGTGTCTCAAAATTCGATTAACTTTAGTTTCAGAAAGAAATTTATTTTAAATCTCAGATTTATGATCAACACATTGTTCGCCGGAACCGAATAAACTCAGTAAATAAAGGCAGTTTAGGAGTAAAATCCATGAATGAATTTGTGAAATTAGTAAATAATTATTATAGTTCCTATGACCTTTTCTATGACCTAAATGAGTTTCAGGCAGATCATCACATTTTATCATTTAAACTGGGAATCTGAATCCCCCATATAAAGAAAACGGATTTCAGAAGATAAAAATACCGTGCTTTATTAAAAAATTTCAGTCTTTGCCGGTGATTTGCGTATACATTTATATAAAATTAGTCAAAAATATGTTAAACAAATAAATACTAGCTTCTTTAAGAAAGGTCGCATATTAAGATGTATTTATTCAGATGTGACTCATATGAAATGATGCATAATTTTTGCCTCTTAATGATGAAAATTTTTGTTATTTTAATATTGTGCTATCAGCTAGTTTAACCAGGTTTAAAAAGCAAATTACATTTCTCCCATGAATTTCTCCGTATTGAAGGTAAAGAACTCGAAAGATTAAAATATAAAATTCAAATTTGACATTATTTATCTAAAAATATCATATTTTGTTAGAAAAATCAGCTTTAAATTTACTAAAAATTCAATTTTGTATCATTCTTTTGAAGATACCAAAATGATTTATTGAAATAATTAAAAAATTTTAAACCAAAATTGAAGAAATAAACATTCAATTGCATAAAATGGATTGTTTAAAAAAATCGCTAATATTGTTCCTGGAAAAAGAACAAAATGTCCTTTTAAAAATGGGAGGAAAAAATCCTATTGAAGTTCTATTTTTAACTTCTTTTAACCTCTCGATGTGTGCTGGAATAGTCGTTAAACACCCCATCTGCTAACCAAGAAAAAAAAAGAACAAAAACCCTGAACGTTATTTTTGAAATATATTCATATAAGGTTTAAAAAAATCTAGAAGCCCTGTTCTGATTCAATTTACTGCTACTGCGGGTGCTACCGCACACGAATTTCGTATCGGAAGTTTCGGTTTCATTGAAAGTCTTTCCTGCAAACAGACTACAACGCCATCTATTGGGGATGCATTTTACTATTCTATGACGATAATTAACTTCGGGAACAGAGCCAAGCAGCGAGCAATTTTTTGATACCTGAAAATTAGCTTATTTAGAGCTCTTAAAAAGCTTTTCTGTTTCCATTATAAAACAATTATGATTCCAACATTTAAATATATATTTCAAAAATGTGAAAAAGGAAAATGAAGTGTAATCTGTCTAGCAATCATGCAAAAGTAAAGAGTACTTTTTAAAAAATTTTCCCAAAGGTACAAAATGTGCTTAAAGATAATTTATTATATTGCTATAGTTGTTGCTTAATGCATTCAGGGCTAACTAACGGAAAACATTAGTGAAAATCACAACTCAAAATTTGTGGGTAGTATTTTGTTTTTTCATTGCGAGTTTAAATAACTTTTATTAATCAGTAAAAACAGACGAGCGATATAAAGTTTGGAAGCGATCTTCTTTATAATAACCAAGGCGTTAAAAATAAATTCAAAAAGGCAAATACTGTCTAAACAGGCCATCCATCGCCACTTTAGGCTGCTTTGTCCAACCCTATTGGATTCGCTCAACTCATTACTAACCTATGGAAAAAATTGTCTACTACTTACAGCTACATAAATGCTGATAATCAAATAAAAATGGTATTTCCACATATCCTGAACATTTCTGCATTTTGCAACTGAATTCATGTTTTAAATTTCGTCCACCAAAGGAATTTATGAGCGTTTAAACCAGATCACGTCTATATCATATATTTTTTCCCGCATAATTTAAATTTAAAAGCATTATTTGCATTTTTTTAAACGAAAAATGCCCCAAGGTGTAAAAGTCCTTTCTCTATTACGGAGTACAATTTTCAAAAAAAAAAAATCATTAAATCCAAGTCGGCAATCATTGACCACATTTTCCACATAGGTGAACATTGAGGTGAGTAAATCCAGTAGGGTTAGTACACAGCAGCCTTAACACTAGAAAGACGGCAGCCGTCATTTTGACGGTTTCGGACATATTATTGAGCGCTATGTCTGTATTTATGTCCTCCGGCTTCTGAAATTTTATGACTTTTTCTAATTTTACGCGAAATATGCACACACATTTACAAAATTATATTCGATAGAAAAGAGGGGGAGAAAATGTGTTTTATACCTACTAAGACTGAAAACCGTCGATTTGACGGCAATATGGAAAACAGGCAAAAATCTCTAAAATAATACCACAAAAATGTTAGTTACTTTTGGTCTCTTCCCCCTTTTGCAAATAACAGAAATATTGGCTCTTCGGAAATATTGGTGTTGAAAAATAAGGTCTGAACAAACCATGCATATATTTTTACGGATAAACCATGCCAGGTTGTCAGCTCGGCATACCTGCATAAAAATATTTCTAAATATATACTAATTTATTATATATCGGTATGAAATATTTCAAAATTTAAAGTATTTAACCATTTAAAAAAATTCAATATTTTAAATTCTTGATTTTATTTCTAACCGTCAAAATGGCGGCGTTCAGTATTTTTAGTAAGATAAAAATTCCCGTCATCCTAATGTTAATCTCTAAGGATAAATTAAAAAGTATCTGCTTCTATGTGACGGGACGAATCCCTCTTTAATGATAGAGTACTTGCGCGAAGTAATCTACGACTTTCACAGATTCTGTTACATCAGTTGGAAAAAGGTATTAAGTATGGTTGGAGTGTTTAGAGAGTGGAAGTGAAAGTGTTGCGGCAATAGACAAAAAGTGTATAAATAGTCTTGTAAATGGCCACAAAGGTAGGAAATTTGTTTAAATTAATACAGGTCAGGGGATAAGGTTAAATTGAAAATATGTGGCAACGATATTTTGTATTGGGGGTTATTTTAAACTTTATATTATATTAATGAAATGAAGGTAGGAATAAAACTTACTAATTAAGGTAGGTTTCAGTTAAATTTAAGTACAACAATATATGCCCAATAGCCATTAGTGGTTAGTACATTTTAAGTTAGATGGTAAAGTTGCGTTGTGTTTTTTGTTATGCAATAATCCATAATAATTAATATTATAATTAACACTGGTTCTATACTGAATGCATTTTAATGCAATAACCCATAATAATTAATATTATAATTAACACTGGTTCTATACTGAATGCATCACTGTGGTGATTAATGAGCCAAAAAGAAAAATGAAATTAAATCTAATAAAATTACTTATCTAACCTTGGAGAACGCCTAGAAATAAAATTACTTCACCTAAAAGAAAAAGCTTCATATCTGCTGAAATAAAAAAATAATACCTAAGCTGAAAGTCATACAATTAATTAAAAAGGCAAGGACCGACATGACACAACTTTACAAACTAATAATAACAATTTATTAACATTATAATCATCAATCTGGTAATCAATTATAATCAACATATCTCCAAACATACCAAATTCAATTATCAAAAATGCAATTGCTGTAAAACCAACATCTATATCCTCACAACACAATCAAATAGATACAATGAAAATTCCAAAATGAAGTGGCTGGCGAATAAAAAAAAACTAAATTATTCTATATGTACTTACTAATCATTAATTAAAATTTAAATTTAAATTGATTCTTAATGAATCTGCTGCAGCATTCAAAAAGGAGAAAGTTTAAAGATAGAATTTAAAGAAAAGAAAGGAAAGGAAAAAGGAAATTCACCCGTGGCCATCGTCCCTTGGGCCGGGAGGCCTCCAGGTTGGGTCTCCCACTCTCCTCGCCACCAGTTCAGGATCCCCGAAAAATCTGTTTTCAAACCCCCGCGCTCCCGAGTCAGCTCCTCGTCACCACTTCATCAGTCCGTAAAATCATCTTCCATTCCAAGTAGTTCCTCGGTGCGCCGTGAATTCTGATGGTCGAAATGAGGGGGAAGGCTACAGGTAGCATTCTTGCACTCTGCAATTCGTTATACAATTTATTTTTCCCACCCCTAATCTCGTTCTTGTTGATTATTTTAATTTCACGGCGCCCTGGTCATCCACCTGACGATGTATCCTTGCGCGCCTTCCATCTCCTGTTCTGAGATTTCTTCGAAAAAGGCGCGCAGCGGAAGTATCGGGTTACAGATAGCGGAGGAAGCTATGAGAACTTGTTGCTAGGCGCAGGGTCATTTTTAGGGAAAGAAGGAAAACAATAAATATTTCTAAAACTTTTACCATTTAAATTAAAAACCGCCAACCAAAAACCATACCAGCCATTCACAAGGTTTATAAATAAGGATTATTAATTTATCAATATTTTTAACAATAAGGTATAACCTGTGATGATCTATTTCAAACTTAATTCTTCTCAATGTCACTTCTCCAAATGCGATGACATTAATCAAATCAATTAATATTTGATCACCACAAGTATAACCCTCACATATATTTAGCAGAGGCTTAATAAATTTATTTATACAAAGCATAACCGTTACTAAAATTTGCTTACTTACTTACTTTACTAATTTAATTATCTGTATACCCGATATTAATATAAACGTTAATTATTTCTAAAACTATTAATTATCATCACAACAAATATATAGGGTAAAAAAATGAAATGGTTGATTTAAAGTCATCTGCTATAATACGATGATGTACTTGTTTGTAGTTTTAATATGTTTTACAATGAATGAAAAATAAAGTTTACAACATTTGGAAGCTTCAAGTTTAAAATCTTGAAGAGAAAATACTGCTTCAAGATTTTAGACTTGAAGCAGTATTTTCCCTTTTAATCCTGTTTATGATATCTGGGCGTTATCACTCAACACTTTAGACTGATTATTTTCAGATTTTTTTAAACTTTTTATAATATAAAATTTTATCTGTGAAATATATCTGACTGAAAAAAATTTCAGGTCATTGGAGAATATCCATTATCAGTGTCTTCAAAGTACTACGTTCCCGTCACTGTTAGAAATCCAAATAATCCTTACGAAGTGCTCCGAAACAGAGGTCTACTTGATATTGCCCGCAATGCTGTCAGGACCCGTGACTGTAGCTCCGAAGTGAACATAAATTTTTTTAGCGAAGAATCCAGACTTGGAGAGACGATGAAGGTCTTTTCTTCAAATCACCGCTTCAAGAACGGTAAGCTTGTCTACTCATCTACCCAAGAATTACTTCCTGAATTGCCTCGAGATCTGGAGAGAACTAGGGAAAGCGAAAGACGAAGAACTTACTTAGCCCTTCAAGGTAACTCTTCTACCACTTTAAAGGATGTCATGTTTTAAATATAGCAAGGGTTCTTAACATTTTCATAAATGTGTATCACCAAAAGCAAAATTTTAAAAATGCAGGTGTACGTCCAAAAGCAAGTCGTAAAGCGGCGAATTGGAATTCAAGACTATTCATGTACTACTATTCGTCTCTCGTGAACCAAAGAGCATATTAAGAGTTAGCCAGTCAACACTTTAAGCGAATCCTATATGAAAACATTATAACGAAAACTTATTCCGATTGTGAACATGAAAAACATGGCTGACCCGAGAATCGAATCCGGGCTCTTCCCTTTCCTACATGATGCTTTTCGACAATATGCCGTATAATGACTTTTCCGAAGTAAACTCCTAGCTTCATAACTAGAGAACGTATTTTATGGAAAATTCCTCATAAGTTTTAATGTGCACTCATAAATTTTATGGTGTTGTTGGAAAATGAATGGGAAAGGGTTGACCAGGTGCGTTGGGAGGATAACGAGCACCTTATACCTCAAGCTGTGGCTCTTCCATTCCAAAAGGAATTGATGATAAAGTTTTTTTATTAATGTTTTGAGATATTATAAATGTGTCCCCCACCAACACATATACACACACATACACACATTCACCTGGATCTGTATCCAGGGGCATGAATCTTCCCACAGTCCTTGTGATATCCTATTGGATAAAGCAGAGGAATATACATAGGGTAAATAGAAGAATATAAATATGGTAAATAGCCAACTGCAATGTAAATGGCAGTTGGACAGTGGTACTTTCCTTAAAAATATGTCTAACAGTAACACTTATCTGATTGAGACATAAAGAATAAACGTAAACTCACAGTGGGAATGGGATGTTTGCTTCACGATACTGCCGTGTTTCAGAAGTGTAGACATGTCCTTTTTCGGCCTCTTTCTGCAACGTCTTTCTTGTGAAGATAATTTTTTGTTGCTACATTTGAAATATGATGTTTGCGACGTGCTACTAAATCACACAGAAACCAATCTGTCTGCAAGCACACTTGTATGGATACATCAATCATGCTGAGCTCAAACGTAAAAGAAAGACTTTCATGGAACCAACCGTACATAACATTAAAGAAACTTTTCTTACATATGCTATTACTGCCCTACCGATATTCGGAAGGCCGAAGTAAGCAGATCTTTGTAATCAGTGGAAAGTGCCACCCACTTTTTAGTAGGCATGGTGCTTAAAACGAGCATAAAATTATTGAAAATTCAGATTTTATTTTAACAGCCGATTATCTTTCATGGGTATCATTTATTTCTACGCCTATTATTCATTAGGGTACAGTTGTCGTTAATAACGCATAATTAATATAATAATTCGATCGATAATTAATACATCGATAATTAATATAATTACAATTCCGAGTAGTTTATTTATATATGCTGATATAAGATATGTTTTTATGTAAGATATGTTTTGCTTCAGATAAACCAAATGCACTTTATGAAACAACCTGTAACAGATCAGTAAGAAAGAAGTTAACCGATATTTTTCAAGAGGTTGAAAGGCAAAATGTAATTCGACGATATAAAACAGCAGCAGGTAAGATTTAACTGCTACTATCAGAAGTAAATTGTTTTCTTTACAGTAAAACCTCTTTTATTTTTTCCATTTACATTTATCGATTTACGTGTTTGCAGACAGAAGGCGTCGATACAGTAGATCACTGTCTCCTTTGAATATATGTGAAAGTACAGACAGAAATAGAGAAAGATATCTACATACTTTACGTTCTGAAAATACTCTAAGAAATGGAACTCCGTTTCTTGTACCACATACCAGGAAAACATCTCCAGAGAGATTCACGTATAATACAACTTACAAGCATACGTCTTCCAAAAGGTCTCCAGAAAAACCGGTTAACGCCGAATCCTCATCAGAACTCTCTATCAGCTCCAAAGAGTGTTGGACATACAAGTCTCCAGAGAAAATGGTTCAAGAAAACTTCAGATATAATGTAAAATGCAGAACTTCAACACCATCTAGAAATGCAGAGGTTGGCCGAGATTTGTTTGTAATACCTCCTCATACATGCTGCAAAGAACCTAGATACAGATCTCATCGTATAACTGAGTGGGATAATGTTCGTAGTTTTGTTAAATCATCAAGATACAATGATAACTTGCATAAAAGGACTCCCAAAGTCTCTATTAAAAAAGATACATACCGGTGGGATCATGTCTCTGAACAGCCAGGTCGAGAGCAAGAGAAGGAACGATTCATCAAGTCAACTTCTTATGATTGCAAAAAGACCAATATCTACAGATCTTTGCCAAGTAACGGCAGAGTTAAATCCCCGTACAGCACACAACCAAAAAGTACTCTTCACCAGACGGATGAAAATTCATTTAGATGTTACCCCTGTCATATATTCAAATATCCGGATCGAGGCACAATCTATGAGGAATTTACAAAATTCGGAAAGCGCGAAGAAGATTGGAATAATGGAACGAACAGATCCAAATCTACAAGGTATGAAAAGAATGAAACAGAATCGTATAGTAAAAAGCAAAATGAATTCCCACATCGAAAAAGGGAGAAAAAATCTCGTAAAGAATTGAGTAGCCAGATGATTGAGGAGCGGGAAACATTTCCAAAAACATTAGAAGATGAATCAGATTCGGACAATACTCAACAGACGACTCCGTTTACACCACTTAGTGACTCGGAAACTGACAGAGGTATGTATATCAGCAGGTTCATTGTGCAATAAGTTTTCTTATCTGCATCTAAAAGAGTGATCAATAAGGGTATGACAAATTGACAGTCAAATATTTCAAAAGTTTCATGATATAATAGTTCCCCAAAAAAATCTTTTGAACGCCACATACATATCTGTATTCACAAGAAAATATGATTTTCGTTTTCGCTGACAGAAAAAGACAAAATGCAAGATACGAATGCACTATACTCCGTAGCAGTTATAGAATCTTTCATTTAATTTCGGAATTATGAACTTAAATAGTGTATTAACATCAATCATACGCACTTCCGAATGTAAAACGCATCTCTTATCGTTAGGTTTGAGTTCATAATCTGAGCTCAATGAGTTCAGACAACATTTTCATCCGACACATTCTTATGAGTATTTAAATTTCTGCTGAAGTTCTTCTGGGTGAGAGCTGAGCGATAGATTCAAGTAAATATGGCCTTCAAATTTTCGCACAATTTGTTTTTTATAGTGTACCAAATAATTTGAATAAAGTAGAGCTATTAATTTAGTTTTCCGCTAAAACTATCACAAGAGTCTTAAAAACTAGTAATGTGCGAGATTCTACAACGTTTTAAAAGTAGCATGAACGCTGTAATAATATAGTTTGCTATGTAGTTCGATGAAACTATACCAATTCCATTTTAAGGATATATACAAAATATAAACAAGTGCCTTTACAATGGAACAAACTACACTTATTTCCGTATAAATTCCTCAGCAACGTATTACACTTTTTAAACATCTGATAACGCTTACATAGTTTAGACATTTTAAAAAGAGTCAAATAAGGATGAAAAGGGGAGCACTTTTCCGGAAAATAACATAAAATCAATTTTACTGACACAAAAAATATCACATTTGCATCTCATCGAATAGGTTTACATAAACTGGCCCACACACAAATTTATTTTTGATTAGAATTATCATCAAAATTCTAATGAAAATCCTTTTGTAAGTCCTTTATGCATTTCAATGAATTAACAGCACTTAATAGATTTCCGATATTTACTTTGATTTTCAGTATTACAATTCTGGCAACCGTCTACAGACTTCTTGATTCATAATAGCTTTCTTAAAATAGCTATTATGAAACAAGCTATTCACTTTAAGAGACTGATTTCATTGGGCGAAAGAGAGATAATGGCTTCTTAATTACACCTTCCCAAATATGAAAGAAAATTTATATCGACAACCAGAGCGATAAATGAATAATATTCTTATTTTAAATTATATACATGTACGTACATAATATTTTTTTTAATTGGAGGGGGAAATCTACGTAATCACCCATTAAAAAACGACAAAAGAAAAAAAATCTTGTGCTGATTTTCAGTCTAAGCTTTCACACACACACACACACACATATATATATATATATATATTGCTGGCCATTAAAATTGCAACACAAGGAAGGAAAGTAAATAACAAAACTTTACTTATGGTACGTATACAACATAGTAGGAGGAAAACATGATTAAATTTGTAGGCAATTTGGGGGTATACAAGGACCGAAATTTGCACACACAGCTGCCGTCTCTGACAGCCAAAACGGCTCTAGCCCGGTTAGGCGTCGAGTCGAACTGGACTTGGATAACAGATACGGGTAAGTCATTCCATGATGCTTCAAGTCTATGCCACATTTCATCAATCGTAGTGGCTGGAAAACGGTGGCGGCCCAGTCTGTCAGTGACACATAACCAGGTGTTTTCAATGGGTGAGAGATCTGGAGAACGTGCTCGCCAGGGCAACAGTCGAACACCCTGTGTCGAGGTAGGTCAGGACACGACGGGCAACATGCAATCTTGCGTTATGTTGTTGAAAGATGACGTCTCCGAGGCCTCGAAGATAGGGCACAGCCACCGGCCTTAAGATGTGAGAAATGCAACGCTGGCTGTTCAGATTACTGACGACGCAAACAAGAGGTGTTCGTGCCGTGCACCCAGTGGCTGCCCATACCATCACACCAGGTGCAGAGCCCGTATGACGGTATCGAATGCAAGTAGGTCACGTGTGTTCTCCCCGGTGCCTCCAGACACGGATACGTCCATCATGATGCAGAACCGGAACTCGTCTGAAAAGACGACGTGGTAACACACCTGTATCCAGTTGTGTCGTTGGGCGCACCACTGTCACCGTGCGTCTCTACGCTGCAGTGTAAAGGGAAGACGCAATAATGGTCACCGTGCAGACAGTCCATGCTGTTCCAGACGTCGTCGCACTGTCCGTGCGGATATTTGTCGTGCTGCAAACAAGCCCATTTCCTGACTCAAGGTCTGTAATGTGGCTGTACGATCCTGCAAGGCCGACCTGACATCATGTCTGTCCTCTCGGGCATTAGTGGCAGGAGGCCGTTGATATTCTACATGTTGTTCACTATGACCTCCCATAACACGTTCTTCTCACAAATAACCAACATTCAAATGCGATTCCCGAATGAGAAACCATCTGCGTAACTTTTCTTTTATACAGAGTTTGAGATGCCGATTCTCCCCGCGTCGTTCGATTGCGCTTAAATACCAATCATTTGAATATCCCAGCATCTTATCCCAGCGAATTTCACGTTTGTATCATCCCTCCTTCATGGTTTTGCAATTTTAATGGCCAGCAGTATATACAGGGTGCGGCAGAAAGAACATTCCGATTTGGAACGTCAATAAGAAAAATACAAAGCAGATATATAGAAATCTTTTATACCTGAGAAGTACACAGTTTGCAATTGTCATCCATTAAGTTTTAAATATTACATCAGTTAAATGGTGACCGTCATTTTCGATGCAGTTTTGAAGTCTCTTTCGGAAATTTTGCATGGATCTGCGGACCATGTCCCGCGGAATCGCCCTGATTTCTCTAGTAATTGCTGCCTTGAGTGCTTTCAAATTTGTTGGTCGGTGTTGGTACACTTTTGATTTGAGATAGCCCCACAGAAAAAAATTTGCAATTACTCAGGGCAGCAATTACGCAAGAAATCAGGGCGATTCCGCGGGACATGGTCCGCAGATCCATGCAAAATTTCCAAAAGAGACTTCAAAACTGCATCGAAAATGACGGTCACCATTTAACTGATGTAATCTTTAAAACTTAATGGATGACAATGGCATACTGTGTACTTCACAGGTATAAAAGATTTCTTTCTCTATCTTGCTTTGTATTTTTGCTATTGACGTTCAAAATCGGAACGTTCTTTCTACCGCACCCTATATATATATATATATATATATATATATATATATATATATATATATATATATATATATATATATATATATATATATATATATATATATATATATATATATATATACCAATCCTCAAAAATCAGAAGTTTCCAATGTAAATATATCAAATTTTATAATTTCTGTTTTCGTTCCCATTTTGTGAATAATTTCTCGAAATTTAGCCAATAGTCTGGCATCTTGTTGGTGGGTGATTAAAAATAAGATAGTCGACCATTTAGGATGTAAACAGAAGAAAGTTATTTGAAATTAATTAAATTAAGACATTTACAGCTACAACGATAAGAACACTTATAACAAATCTGCTTCTACAGTTCACATGGAAGCAACAATTAAGCTTGATCAAATAAATTGGCATACATTTTCTAGTCGTATGTTAAACATATGTATTGTTGTTTGCCCAACAAAGAAGAATGCTAACAGAAAGTTTAATGATGTTATCTGATGTAGTATGCCCCGTTAGGATTTTACAATGCCGTTTGATCATAATTGTACCCTGTTACGTAATTCATCTAACGTTTTTGTCGAAAACAGTTTTAATTTATCAGCATAAGGCAGTTTGATGCTATGTCACACTCACAACCACGTAAAAAACGAGGGGCAGTAAATGGATGCCTTACTTTATAATTATATGGTATGACTGCTATCATAATGTCAACGTGATAGGTGTAATAACTTCATCGCTAGATTTTATTGAGTTTAATTTTAAAATCTTGGTGAGAAGCTTCCATTTGATAAACTTAAACATTTTTATGCTAGAGGCTATGAAAGAACACTATCTATCAAGCGACTCTAAAACAAGTATATGCAGTGTATTTTATAACGATCAGGATAAGGAATTCGACTCCTCGAGCTATAAAGACAGCAAAAAATTATCCTACCAAAAGAGTCAAGATGATAAAGTGCGATATCATAAAGGTAACTATTACTCATTTTTTATGTATTTTTTCCCTGTAGAGGAAAGACACATTTCTGTTGTTTTTCTGGTGTCAACAATGCAGTGAAGCTAAATGGTAGATATGAAACTGAACTTAAAAACATATAATGTCAAACTGAGCCAGGTATGAGTAAGGTTTTGGGGGGCATTGTCCACTATTTTGGATTTTTTCAGCCAATATTGGCGAATTTTTGGGTTTTATTGCCAAATCACAAAAAAAATTCAAGATGGCAGACGGTGCCCCAAAAACCTTACCTTCCCCCTGAGTTAAAATAGATGTGCTCAATAATATGATGCAGTATCATAATAATTAATGTTTAAAACAGTTATCTCTATTAATGCTTTGGTATTACGAACTAAATGTTTTAAACACTGATATGTAGCTAACGAAAAGAAAAAGGAAAGTCTGACGTCTTTTCGTAAGTCTGACGAAAAGAAAAAGGAAATTCTCAACCCTCTAAGCATATGCTTACCATATTTTGGGGGGTTCAACTCAGGACATATTTTTGAAATTACTTAAAAGTCTAACAGTTTACTGAAACATTAAACTTTATTTATTCAGATGTATTTTTCACTAGACATATTTTTTTTCAGAAATGGTTTGTTTGTTTTAATTACATCATAAAATTCACAAGAAGAAAGTTCTAAATTAATTTTAACACTTAGCAGATGTGTAACTGTAGATACTGAAAGTCTGCCCCTTCCTGCAGACCAAATGTTCCCCATGATTGAAAAAAACTCTCTAAACTGGAGCAGATGTCCCAGGCAAAGACATCGCAAACTCAACCCTTTTAGAAATATTGCAACATGAAATACCAGTCTTTTGAAACACCTTAAAAATTGCTTTCCACTTCTCTTCAATAGTATCTGGTACATTTTCAGAACTTGAACCCCAACCTACCCTTTGATTTTGAATTACCTGGTTCAGCAATGTACACGTTCATAAAATAGGTCACCATTATTTATGGAATCTTTTAAAATTTCATCAACAACTTGTGCACTCTCTTCTAAATAAGACCAGGCAATTTCAGTTCATAAGAGAATGTTTAAAAACGCGATGTCACTCAACTTTTCTCTATCGTTCCTATTTCAATCATAGATTACCATGAGGATTATCGGGAGTATAATGAAGAGCCAACTCAGCCACAATCAAGTGCAGCAAATAAAGCACTAGGTGGTCATGATTCCAAGCAAGAGGAAAAAGCCGGCAAAACCAAAAGACAAATCAACCCAAATAAAGTGGTACATTTTGAAGATACTGGAAGAAGACTCAGCCAATATTTTACAAAGGGTAAGGCAACACTGGACAGTGAAAGAGCTTTCGATAAGGAAGAGAAAGTTAGTTCTAAGAAGATATTCTTCTTCAGATGTTCACCCAAAGCTGGTGATATGAAATACAGCGCCAAACCGCAGTGGAGGGATAGGAATCGTCCAGAAATAGCAGTAGACAGGGAATCATTGGAGAATCGAATTAGGCAAACCCTTTTTGAAGATGAGCAGAAACAAGTGAACATTACACAAGACATTGTAAATAAAGAAGCACTGAGAGAATACCGGGAAAAGTGCGCTAGATTTTCCATTGATCCAAGCAGAAGGAAGGCGTTTAGAACAGAAGAAGAGAGAACATATGATGCTTATAAATTAGCCGTCAAAACCAACAGAGAATGTTCAAGGAAGCTCCAAAATGTTGAATGTGAAGCATGTAAAATAGAACGATTATTAGGTGACTAAAATAACAGACTACGTTAAAAGATTAATAACGACTGCTGAATGGAAATGTGACATAATTGTACCGAATGCACATTATTAGAAATTAAAACACATACACTCCAAAAAAAAGTGGCTATTTATTGCTAAAATTCGATGTTACAATTCGATTTTCAAACCTTTTTGGGAATGCATTGTAATGTTCGAATGGCATGCTGAGAATGCAGAGTTGTCTAATCATGATCCTTAAAATTCGTTCAGGAATTTTTTACTTCGCGATTTTCTTTTCTTGTTAGTATTTCAATACTTACACACTGAAATTTTCAGCTGAATTTTTGGTACTTCCAACCTCGCCAACCTCTTGACGAGGAAAAAAACATTCTCCTGTGCTTATAGAGACCGGGATTGGATCTCTGGAACAACTACTTACAAGTGTCCATTTAAGTGTATGTAAGATGTGAACAGAGGAAATTTAAGGATTTATATTTGACAAGGAGTGTGGCTCTGTCTTTTTCTGACATACACTTAAATAGTGTTGCTTTCTCCACTTCTTACATGCATTTCTTCACGTAAACGAAATTCTCGCAGGAAAGGAATAACGATATATATGCCACCTAAAGTAGAGTGTAGTGTGCAGAAAATAATATGTGATGTGAAAAGTCAGCGTTATCTTTTTTCTTCTTCTCTTCTTTTGGATTTTAACTTTAAAATGTAGATCGCAAAAGCGGAAATGTGATTTGAAAAGTAAGTATTTTCTGGTATTCATTTTATTTAATTGGCGACTTTTTGCGTCGGTATAAAGTACAGACTTTTTCAGCCGAGTTACTATATTCTCTATTTATATTTACATTTGATTGTATTCATGTTTATGAATAATTTCGACGAAGGATTTTAAAATGACAATAATAAGAAATTAATCATTCATACTAAATCCCTATAAAATATACGGCATTGTTTGAATTATTAAACTTCTTTTATGTGGTTTATCGCAGAAAAAGTCAGTACGATAGACGTAAAGGACGAAAAGATTAGAATTTTCTATCAAACATTTAATGAAAAGACTCAAAAAAATTCTCAAATAATAACATAAAACTATGATTAAATAACTAAAATATCGTCCAATAGATTCTTCCGAAATAAATTTTGTTCTCAATTATGATACAAGAACGAGGTCAAGAAATAAAACGAAAATAGATTACATTTATTTCAAATTTAATATCTGGACTTACGTCCATCGACAAAACGAATTAAACAAAAACCTTCAATTTGCCTTATTCATTCGACTCTGTCCTGGTACAAAATTCAATTTTCCAATCCTACGACGGGAAGATTAACAGCATGTAGTCCGAACTGCAACAAACCAACTAATATTTGGAGTATATCTCATTTCGTTCATGAACAATATCTCATTTTTTCTCCTGAACGATAGCTCGAGCACGCGATCCGCCATGTTACTCAGATACAAGTACGAAAGAATTTTTGTAATGAGTGCCGTTTGGAGGTTGTAACGGAAGTTCTAATCAGCTTTCTGTGAATTTTCTAATCTAGTATTCATGTTACGGTCACAGTTGGTGGCGACCATTGATCATTCTTAAGCGATTTTTTTTCCTCTGGAAAATCACGAATTGAAACATCTTTTGTAAAGAATGGATTATCACATAATCCTGTTTGCTGAAAAGTAATGATTCCGGGGAAAATATAGAAATTTCCATAATGGAAAATTAATTTTTTCTTTTAATTGAAAATGGCAACAGCAACGGAGTACTTTTCTTGGCAATGCGAAATGATGTATTTTCTAGCATGTTTTTGAAGATAAAATAATTATTGTTATAAGAATATAGCATATGTGTGTGTTGGGTATGTAAGTGTTTAATATGTGTGTTTGTACAAATACATATATTCTAGAGAAGTTCTTTATCCAAATGCGTGAAAGATAGTTCAAGAGACTTCTCTCGATTGAACTACCTTAAAAATTTAAAAGAGATTTCCAGTAAGTTGATTCAACATTATAATGATACACCATGATAGATAAATTTGCTTTACTTCATTTGCTTCTCTCTTTTTGACAGTTTCTTAGGTTTGGGAAATCAAACCGGGAAATATCTTTCCTTACTAATACTTCAAAAGTAATTAAAATTTTTCACATTTTGTGTTTGATCTATAGGCTATAAAAAAGTCGTAAAATTCCATTAAACATACCCACGAAAGAGAGAGGTAATTAAACGCAGAAATGTATTAATCTGTAGCTAGTACTGCAGCCACGAACCTAAATACCTGTCTTGTAAGAATCAAAATAATTAGAATTGTATCTTTATGTACAGTGCACAAGACTTTGTAGCAGCTATTATTTTATATTTCTTATTATTCTGTTTTTATGTTTTCGGTATGGAAACATTGAGTTTTTTATTGTTCTAAATTGATGTAGATGTAATTGTTAATTATTAAAATGGTGGTATTTATGATGTGCTATTAAAAATGTGTGCTATTAATCCTTGTAAAAGACAAATATTACGTGTGCCGCTTCGAAATAACGTAAAGTTTTGAGAATAGAGGTTAGTGTCTTGTCAGTTTGCTTATGCTGGCAGACTTATATGATTTACTTGCGTTGCATCGTTACACTTAATCTTTGATGTTAATTGAAGATCGAGTGGTATTTATTTCAATCTTGAAAAGACCTTGAAAAGTAGAGGTTGTTTCAAGGGGCAGAAACAGCCCCAAAAGTTAGAGCCTATGAACCTAGTGTTATGTAGTGAAATGCGATTAGAGATCTGCGTGGCTTTGTTCCTAGCCTCCGGAGCGGAGCATAAGCGACACAAATTTTAACCAATCACAGTATTCAATGACCACGTTTCAATCACACAATGACCACGTGATATGTTAAGCTTACTACAAGTCACATCAACAATCTCAGTGCCCACGGAGGAACGCTACGCTACGCTCCTGACGCAATGTGAACAAGGCCAAAAATCAGTTCTCAATCACATAAGTCATGAGTAACATAAGTTAAATGAGTCAAACTGAGAAAAGTTTTTAAGGCTTTTTTTATTTCATACTCTAATTTCTCTTTATCTTATATCTTGATACATAAAGAATGTGACACAGAACTGACTTTTGTGAAGAAAAACACCTTTATTGGACCCAGTGGCCATAGACCTAGGTTTCACACTCATTATGGGTTTCTTGGCATATTGGAAGAGTACGTTGGAAGCGAGATAATTCCAACAGCGTAATTTCTATCAGGAGATATTACTTGTCGGCTACGAGCTTACATGTCGAGTAAGCCGTGCTACAGAGCCCTATTGAGCTCGAAACCTAGATCAATGACTGTTGAGAACGCTCTTGAGATGTCTGCTTTACCACAATTCGCTCATTTTATAAGAATGAGGATACTCGTCGTTCATTTCATTCCCGAGTGTATCAAATTCAATTTCTAAATTATAAACCTCCATCTTTTTTTATTTAGTTAATTCTTCACGATCTATTAAACTTAATTTTTTTTGGCTGTTCATTCTTTTATTTAGTGGTTGAAAAGTACTAGACTGGGGGGGGTGAAGGGGGGTGAAATATGAGGGAGTGTTACCTCCAGAGAGAGGCCAAAATAGCATTGTTCGGTTAGATGGCTTCCTTGTTGCATTGATAAAAGCAAAATACGCCGAATCTTCAAACAAAATTTCCAAAAAATGACTTAAAAAAACTGCACTATGGCCCAATGCGGGTCTAGTTTTCTCTGATGAGCAAGCACGGTGTTCTCCAGTTTATTATACTTTCTGCCATCTGTTTCGTAATTTCACCTGTTTTCACGCGGAAGTAGTTCCAAGTACTGAGGGCGGCTGATAAATCAAGGTCGGGCGGGGTAGATGAGATGAACAGTCGAAAAGGAAGCGAGCACTCAGAAAATACCATGATGTGTAAAAGAGGTCGGCGGGAGGTCAGAAATCGGGATTAGTGGGTCTTTTTCATTCAAAGAGGGTCATAGCTGAGACTTGATATTAAGGAAGTGTAGAGCAGCCGTCCGATAATTTCGAAATGGAAAGTGAAATGGCCACACGTCAAGGTTAGAGAAAGCGTTCATATATCTCTCAGACTTAAAGAGGCTAAATGTAAGTCGAGTAACAAGAACGAAAAAAAAATTTTTTTTTAATTCTTGAAGGGTGCTGCAAGGAATATAGTGGTTTGGAAAAGTTTTTATGTTCTGTTAGCCAATTAACCTTAAAAAGGATATTATTGAAACCTCAAAAGCACATCAATGGGCTCTTAATATTTTGTCTTTGTTTATTAATTTGGAAATATTAAAGAAATTAACTCTGCTAAGCTATCTTAACGAGCGCATGAAATTTTCCCTTCCAGTAAAGCTTTTAAATTGAAGTTTAAAAACTTTTTTTCTTGATTTTAGATTTATTCGAAATAATATACCTGTAACCTTAGCTAATTACAAATCATCTTGTGCAATAATAAACGTAAAAGAGCTACTAAAAATTACAAAAATATAAACTTTTGCAATTTTACGACGTACGTTTTTCGGCTTTTATCCCACGTTTTCAGTAAAGAAACAACTTAAAGATTTTAAACATAATATTTTCCACCGAGCAAAAGGCATGCGTTACGGGCGAATTGTTTCTACATGGTTCACCAAAATACAAACGGAAAACAGATTTCTTGTTTGCATAACAGAACAAGGCGCCTGCATCAACTGGCGGATTAATGTCAGTTGTCTTCATGTTCATATTTTTAAAAACCGTTCATAGAAGGTCCCAGGTGTATACAGGGCGTGGTCAGTGACACAGGCATGAAATTCAAAAGCCTAAATGCTCTCTTAAATGACATTAATGAGGTTTATATTAGATGATGATGAGAGCGCCGGCCTCAATCTCATTATAAGGCAGTCGCGTGCAGCGCCGATTTAATCTGTCTTTACACCCTACACGCAAACTAATTACAGAGGTTGAATTCGGAATGAAATGACCCCGGCCATAAATCGTGATCGAATATTACGCCGTTAAAAATGAGGCCTAATTTCAAGAATTACAGCTTTCATCTGACATTTACGTGAGGGAGCCAAGAGTCTGAGAATGAAGATATATGAAATTTTGTCCTTACGGAGAAATTAAAACTGGCAGGCGTAGATGTATTTTGTTTACGAATTTGGAAGCAACAAGAGTTGCATTCTACGGCCAGTAACTCTCTCTACATTGAAGTGCGTATAATAAGCTAGAAATAAAGTCATGCCGGGGAATATCTCTCCTTACTCATACTTGAAAAACAATTTTTTTCATATTTTGTGTTTGATCTATAGGCAAGAAAAAAATTTCGCAGAGGAAAAAAACGTATGAATCTGTAACTAGTCCCACATTCACGAACCTATATACCTGTCTTGAAAGAATCAAAAGAATTAAAATTGTAAGACTTAATCTTTAGTGCTAATTGTAACAAATCGTAAAAAATTTCTTTCTCTAACTTTTTTAATTTTTTTGTGTAGGAAAACGTAAGTATAGAAGCCTATTATAAGAGTTCTTTCTTTAAACATCCCCTACAACAGGGGTGTCAAACTCAAAGGCTAACTTGGGCCACACAAACAAGGTTTAACTATAGGTGGGCCGCAAAAAAAATCAATATTAATACAAAAGTATGTTTATTTACCTAATTACAGTATATTCAACATAAATATACGCATTTTTTTAATAATAGCAAAAAAAGAGTATAATTAAGAAAACATTTAACGAATTCTTCCTATCTTATTATAATTCTGCGACGGTATTTTAATATATATTATTGTGTGCTAATATATTGGCCGGGCCGCAAAAATGTTCGTCGCGGGCCGCATGCGGCCCGCGGGAAGCGAGTTTGACACCCCTGCCCTACAACGTTACATCCTCCTGGTCGGAGCACCATATACCATTACGGAAATCCTTCTGTTGCGTAATAAATAAAACAAACCCACTCTATGAAAAAATAAATAAAATATTAGACTGTATCCTCTCTTTCGAGATTTAAAGAGACCTGCAGAGCGGAGTGATGTATTTATGAATTAGACATGTGCACGATACATGGCCGGCTCTTTTTTTTTCCCCTCATCTATTAACTTGAGTCGACTCGGCTTGGACTTGTTTTCCTTTACATAAGTTTGAGCCAGGACTATTTTACCCGAAGTCACGAGATTCTTAGCTTGGCAAGTTAAAAACTGAAGGAAAAAACTTTATTTTTATGTAATATTTATGTAAAAAAAAACTTTGATTGGTAGTTTAAAGTATTTTGATAAAAAAAAACAATTTGTCCCATTGAGATAACAGATGATGGCCAAGTCAATTAGCACGAAACCATCAGCAATACATATCAAACTTCTCTTAAGGTGAACTAATTTGAAAAGATTTTCTTCGAAATAATACATGCAAAGGTCAAGGAAAGGATTCCCCATAGCAAGGCCATTAGATTATTTGTAAAAATCGCTATTAACGTTAAAAGTGTTGATCGATGGACAGTTTTGTTTAAGCAATATATTCCTTAATCTTAATACCTTAATAACACAAGATATGCAGGGTTTTATTTATTTATTTATTCATTTATTTATTGGGGGGGGCGTATGTGTGTGTATGAGTGTGTTCAACAATTTTCAGCTCGGAGAGCATTGCGGCCACCTTTTTTGCTAAACGTGGGCTAATTAGACTAAAATGTACAATTTATAATCGATTCCGAACGGCTACAAATATCCATGCCAACAGTGGGACTCAAACCTACAGACTCTGGGACTAAATGGAAGTACTCAATTCGTTCGGCCTTTTCTTTGCGTTCCTTGAATTGGGATGTTGGTGAAGAGAGGTTTAACATCATTTGTTATCCATGTTACTTCTTAAACAGGTCTGAGGTAGCTTATCGGTAGTGCGTCGGCTTTCTGTGCTGAGAGGGCTCGGATCGAATCCCGACAGCCGCCATTTTAATACCTTCGTGTCTAGGCCAGATATGGACACGTTAAATCCGTGGACCGGAGAGTCCTTCTTTGAGGTCGGTGGGTGGGGATGGTACGATCCCCCAGATGGCACCCCTAGATGTACTCGGTCAAAATTGAGGTGGCACCTGGCAAGTCGTATTCGACCCTTGTGATGCTATTATCAGCCCGCAAAGCCTTTAGCGACCTGGTCTGAAATACATTTCAGCCAGGGGGCAAAAGCAACAGCAACAACAACACTACTTTAGCGGAGATTGGATAGTGTCGGCTTAATAAATAACTTCCCGTCGTGTTCCAAAGAAATTTCGTAAGGTGCGTTTCAGAAGGTCTTCAGGTATATTCAAGTAATTCTCTGATTTTACTGGAGCAGTTTTTTACAACCACCCCGTAATGTTGACTAACTGACAAAGTGATTTTTTTGAACTTCAGAAGTTTTCTTCTGAGTAAAATTTCTCTGGGTTTCTTAAAAATATTAAAGGCGCGTATTTAATGCATTTCATTCGATAGAATTTTTTATCTTTATAACGAAATTTTTAAGCGCTACTTTGGGACTACCGTATTTTCCGGATAAAAAGACTCATCGGACGACGATAAGACGCACCTCAAATTTATGGGAGGATTTTTAGAAATGAATATTTTGTATTATGTTAGGTATATAAAGATATTTTCAATTTCTTACTTAATATATATATATATATATATATATATATATATATATATATATATATATATATATAATAAATATAATAAATAATATATTTATATATATATATGCTAAGTGGAAATGTCGCACGCGCCGACTTCAACCAACGATAGCGCCCTCTGTGGCGAAGCGAGGAGTTAGCCAGCAGACGCGATGGAAAAACGCCGCTGAACGGATGACGACAAACAGAGAAAGACGCCGCGAAAGAAATAGGTTGTCAACGAACAACGTGGTAGCAGACGGCTACCGTAAAGACGTGAAAATTGTATTTCGTCTATGTTAATTGTAATTGTTTTCTTTGTCCTGTGGCCCGTCTAAAATAAAACTGGTGTAAACGTGACAGATGTGTTCAGTATCTAACGACGAACGCCAATTCACATATATTAATTTAATTTTAATGCTAACTTCGTACCATAAGACACACCCCAATTTTAAGTTGATTTTTTATGTTAAAGGGGGCATCTTATGTATAGAAGTGGGTCCGAAAAATGCGGTATTTGTACAAACTCTGCCACAAAAATCTTCCATCTGTTTGAACAGAAATAATCCTCTAGAATCCAACAACGCCACTAACAAATCTGTCTCATCATTTAATACGTAAAGAATTGAGGAGTACTGCTATCAATCAGAGCCTAATTTCAACATGTTTGGGGATATAAGATTGCTCTCTACGGGTATTAATCGTTTCCATTTATTGCTAATTTTTCTGTTCCTCCTAGGTAGATCCCTCAGTACCTGAGGGCGTGGTTTTCGTAACACGGGCACCCTAATTTTAACTTTTAATCACACTAAAGATCTGAAATTAGATGCACCTCAGTTGTTAATAGCTAATTTATTGCAAGCATTTTTCGTGTTTCACGCGACTAAAAATTATTAGTGCTTCTTTTTCTTTACCTTTTGCTGGAATATGCATAGCTCTTTAGGGATACATGTTCGGCCAAATTCTTTGAAACTCCTTAACAATCCTCTCCATCACATTTAGAAATTCCCTTTCAGGTTCTAAAGCAGCGGTCTGCAAAGTCGGACCGCGGTTCGTATCCAGACCGCGGAAGGTCGAAACTTGGACAGCCAAATATTGTTAAATAACTTACCTACCTAATCAGTTTAATTAATATTTTTATATGACTAGTTTTAGTAAGTAGATACGTAGCTATTGCTATGCTGTGTAGTACAAGAGAGTGCGTTGGAGTGCGAGGGTGCGGGCGGGAGGGAGCGTACTGGCCGGCATGTTTCGACACGTCGTCAGTTATTAGGTAGTTGCGATCTTGTGAGGGGCATTCGTTAATTTGTGTTATAATTTGCCGTGTACTAAAACATTTCATACCTACATCAATATGGATCCTAAAAAGCGAAAAGTTGACAGGGAAAATAGGAAGTTTCTGACTGAGTGGACTGAACAATATTGTTTTACGCTGCCTGATAGGCCTAAACCGGTTCCAGTTTGCCTCATATGCAACAAAACTGTCGCTATTGTTAAAAGTGCCAATTTAAAGCGACACTACGAAACAACTCATCAGCAGCTCCACAAAAACTTTTCTTTTGGCAGTGAAGCTCGTAAAGAAAAACTCCAAGCATATCTAACTTCTTACAAAAAAAAAACACGACCTTACTAGTTCGCTGCAGGAGCGAGCAATAAAAATCCTCAGAAGCAGTATTGCGTGTGTGCTGAACGTTTAATAAACACCAGAAGCCATTTTCAGACTCTGAGATAGTAAAAGAATGCATGTTGGAAGTGGCCACTGCACTTTTTGAAGAGAAAAAGGATATTGTCGCCGCAATTCAAGGTATTCCATTGTCGGCAAGAAGTAATACAAGAAGAACCGAAATTTTACCTGCTGACAACAAAAGTAGCTCGAATTTCTGCAGAAGGCACCTTGTTACGCCATAGCACTTGATCAATCGTGTGACATTGTTGATGACGAACAAAGGTCTATTTTCGTGAGATTTTTTGACATTGAAAGTAAAGCGTTCAGGGTTGAATTGCTAGGAATATTGCCGTTTAAAGGTAAGACTCGCGGAGAAGATTTATTCAAGACTTTTGATGAATTCATAACAAAATCAAATATTAGTTATGATAAAATGGTGTTCCTTTCAAGTGACGGGACCCCAGCGATGATTGGCAAAGAAAAAGGATTAGTAAATAGAATCAGGGATAAGAATGCAGGCCTAATATCTTATCAGTGCATAATTCACTAGACAGTCCTTTGTGTAAAACTTAATGCTACTCTGAAAGAAGTAATGGACAGCTTGGTCAAGTTGATCAATTCTATGAGGTCTTGTTCAGCACCGACAGTTCAAGAAGTTTCTTTCTGAATGTGATACGGCGTATTCTGACTTACTACAACACAACAATGTTCGTTTACTAAGTAAAGGTCAAGTTATTGAACGTTTCTGGCAAATAAAAGAACAAGTAACCTTCTTCTTGCAAAACTTGGATACGCAGGAAACAAGGAATCACTTGAAGTTCATAACAAAGGAGCGCAATATTCTAGTTGTGGCTTTCCTGAAAGACATTCTGAAATATTTAAATGTGCTCAACACCGAGTTACAAGGAAATGGAAAATTAATATGTCATCGATACAAAGTGTGTCTGCTTTCCGTCGCAAGCTGTATATCTTTGAAAAAGATATTGCAAGACAAGAATTTATTCATTTCCCAACAATTCTTAAATTATATATATAATAGCCCTTGTCTCTGTATAACACTTCCGGGCTGTACTCATCTTTCAATTGAAGCCCTCAGTAAACAAAATGCCGGTTAGGCTTAATTTCAATTTCAGATGTGGATCAGAATTTTTTCTTACCTAAAAACTAATATCTTCTCCATCAAATCACATTTGTTCAGCCTATTTTTCTATAAAACATTCAGAACTAAAAAAAAAATTGGATGTTTTTAGCTGTATATTTAACAGTTTTTAAAAATCTGTTTACTTTTGCGATGAATTCTGAAATTAAACAAACTTGAATGTGAATGAATCAAGTAGCTCAAGTATTCATATCGCGTAGTGAGCTGTAAAAAACTGGATGGCAGTCTACTACTCCAATCGCATGAAAAACTAAATAAATAAAAAGTAATGAAAGGGTTTGCTTTTACAAGGTGTGGATTAAGTGCAATATTGTTAGATAATTCGGGATATTTTTTAACTTTCATATACTTTTTCCATTATGACGTTATTATTAGTATTATGACGTCAAAATGACGGGTTACCTTCTAGTATAAAAAGAAGAACTCTGAAGAAGACATTGCAGTATTTTTAAGGTTTATATCAGATCTTGGGAAAGAATTTTCTGGAAGATTCCAAGACTTTGTAGAGATAGGGAAGCTGTCTCAATTCCTTAAATCGCCTTATGAAGTTGCCTCAGCGGCAGAATGGACTAACATGGCTGCGAAGTTGTTCAGTGTTGTAAAGCCTTTACTTCAAATGGAGATAATTGTCTTGCAAGAAGATATTTCCTTGGAAATGTATAAAACTGCATCCACTGAAGAATTTTGGGGTAAACATGTTTCAGAAAAGTATGAAAATTGCAAAAAACTAGCTATCAACATGGGTACTATGTTTGGCTCCACATATGTATGAGAATCATCTTTTTCAAAATTGAATTTTTTGAAGAACAAATATCGTTCGAGATTAACGGAAACCCACCTTGAAGACACTCTTCGCATTAGCTTTTCCCCGCGTGAACCAAACTAGTATAAAAAACTGGCTCAAGACCGCATTTGTAATTTCTCGCATTAATTTTTAAGAATACCTACCTAATGTGTTTTATATAATTACTTAAATGTGTCAAAATAAAAATTTTAAACTAGTAAGTATGAGTTTTTTTCTGGACCTCGATAAAAATTTTCAATAGTATCCGGACCCCACTTAAAATCACTTGCTGACCCCTGTTCTAAAGCATGTATTTCCTGTACTCAGGATTGCATGCAGATATCCTAAAAATAATGTAATAAAAAAATTCTCAAATGAAATAAAAATTATGTATACGTATACACACACACACGCACATTTACACTCTTAGACAAAAAAAAAAGACGGACCAAGAAAGGGTAATGCAAATTGGACAAAAATTGATATTCATACAGGTTTTGACAGAAAATGCAAAATTTTAAAGTTTGGCAGCTAAGGAATGAACATGTGACGCTGCAGCGCATCTTAACTGCGAAACTGGCAGGATATTAAAGAGGAGAAATTCGAATCCAGGTCATAAATTCTTTGGGAATTTCATTCCATGTACTCAGGTAGACAGTAACTATGCCTCGTATACAGGTGCGCGAACAATATGCTCAGATGTCAGCATTCGAGAGAGGATGTGTAGTTGGGCTCAAAGAAGCCGGTTGGTCTAATGGGTGAATCGCTCGATATTTGGATAGGAGCGATGCCACTATTAGACGATGTTGGCAGGAATGGATGAACCATGGACGAACACTGCGTCAAGAAGGAAGCGGTCGGCCAAGAGAAACGACAGAACGTGAGGACCGAGGAACTGTTGCCAAAGATTCCCTCCTTTTTCACATAGTCAACGTATTAAAGCTGCTATGTACTAAGAAAAAAAGTCGTATTTGCCTTTTCCTCTTCTTGCAGACTCTTGTGGTGGGAGGAGTCCAGTTGACAGTTCGAGAATTCCACCCCCCCCCCTTAGAATTGACATTTTGAGGGATTGTAATGGCTCCCTTTCTATAGGGGGTTAAAGCGCTGCCCCCAAATTTTTTATTTAAAATATATTTTTGTCAACTATTTACAGATACATAAATGCTGATAATCAAATAAAATTGGCATTGTCAGATAGCCTGAACTTTTCTGCAAAGCGCTACAGAATTCATTTTATGAATTTCGTCCACCGAAGGAATTTATGAGCGTTTAAAACACACTATACCAGATTTTTCAAAGAATAATTTAAATTTTAAAATATTAATTGCATTTTTTAAAAAAATGAAAAATGTACACAAATGTAAAATTTCTTTCTCTATGACGGAGTACAATTTTTGAAAAAGAATCTTTAAATCCAAGTTGGAAATCCGTGGACAAATTTTCTCCATAGGTTAACATTGAGGTGAGTGAATGAAATGGGGTTAGTACATAGCAGCCTTAAGGGCCTGCTCACATAGGAGTCCGGTAGCGTAGGCGTTAAAATATTGAGAAAAAATTAACCAATGATAAACTTCCAAACGATTAGCAACGAAATTTTTAACGCCTATGATTGGTTTAATTCCGTCTCAGCGCCATCTTTGCTTTTGTGCTTCCACTATCTGACTCTTATGTGAACAGGCCCTTACTGTCTTAACGGCACAATTTGTTACCGTATATGTCATTCATAGACTGATTGAGACTTAAGGCCTCTTCACATTGCAATCCGATAGCGTAAGCGTAAAAGGAAAAATGGCGCTGAAAAGGAAATAAACCAATCTTAGGCCTTAACAATATCGTGGCTAATCGTTTGGAGGTTTGTCATTGGTTAAATATATTTCAATACGTTTAAGCTTACGCTAACTGACTGCAATGTGAACACAGCCTTATGGTTATCCCATACTACCAAACCCCCATACTACTTCTACAGCCAAAACTTATCTTACGAGATTCCTAAGTATTTCAGAATAAGAATATCCATTCTTAATCTGAAGTGGGTTTTTTTTATTTCCAATGCAGCATGTTTAATAAATGAACAACCTTAACCACAATACACAATAAAAGCTACAGGGTACTGTAGGATTATTCCGTCGACCTACTTTGGGATTATTCCGTCGACCTGTCAACGCTCGCGAAAAGGCTCAAATCCTTTGGCGCCATCATTATGAAAAGCAATTTCCAAAATAAACATTCTAAACTCATTAAATTTATTATTAATACAATAATATTATTAAAACACATTATTAATAAAAAGAATCAAAACAAAGTAAAAACCTCTATTTTTTTATAATTACACTTGAATTATTCTTGAATCTAACCATATATATTATTATCAATCATTTCGGCGGCCAAAAATCCTTGGTAGCTTTTAAAGCGCAAACAAACAAGTCATTATCCTTGTGCAGTCGCCGCCACATAAATTCGTTTAAATACGAATCCATGTGTTTTCGGGTAGTTCCGCGGTGTTTCTTGTTTCGCCATTTTGCCAAACCCCAATTTTGCCAAACAATCGTTCTATATTTTGTGTATGTGCACCAGTTTCAGGATCCACAAAATTATATCGGTGATTCACTTGAAAGTGTTGGAATCCCGCTGCTTCCAATTCATCAGTTTTGTAACTTTTCTACGAGTCTGAGAAAATTGTAGTTCCTTCTGCAATGTTGTTCCTAATTTCAGCCATGAGAGTTGCTGCATTTCGATTGGGAACCTTTACGATGAAACATTCGTTGGTCTCTCTGCACAGTCCCCCAAATATCCATTGTTCTGGAAGAATACGACCGACTTGGTTTTTGCGCTTTGTAAAAAGGCTCTCATCTATCTCTACAATTTTGTTCGGACCTCCTATTTGTTTCGAATCACGTTGTAGGAGGCTATGAGTGCACACTTCCCTCATATAATTGTTCCAATCAACAATTGTCTTTCCTGTCAAATCCAGCTGCTTTTCTCCCAATTCAATTGATTTTAATTCATGGAACCAGCAGTAAATAAACCGGAGGACAGTCACAAACGGGAGTTTTGAGCTCTCCAACCACGTGCCTTTTCGAATAGCTACTCGTTTATCGCACCTCTTTACATTGCACCGCTATTGCTTATCAGTTTTGATATACAACGCCATATCGTGGCCATTCACGCACATTTTCTTAGAAGAAATGATTCCATACTCTTGAAAATATGCCACTGCACTCTCTTCGGTGCTAGGCAAATCCCAAATTCGAATCATTTTGCAGCGGAGTAAAAAAAAAAAACATTATATTTCAACACGCTAAAGAACACTAACTTGCGAAGTCAAGGATTACACAGTAAATGTGATAAAATTTGCGGTTATTGGCGCAAAAGCTACCTTTTGGCGATAATATCGGGTTTGGCGAAAATGGTCGACGGGATAATCCTAAAGTACCAGCTACGGTGAATGTACTAAGATCAATTTAAGCTAACAAAATTGTTTTACTCAATTTTGCTTAAACAAAATCAAAACTTTAGATAACTCCCAAAATTGAAACTAAAAAACTGACAAAAAGTCTCGCCCGCGACTAACGAAAGTAGATATATATATATACAAGATCAGTTGCGAGTTCTTTCAATTAAACCTGAACAGACAAATTGGTGATAAACTGTCATCAATTCACCACTATTGCAGGGGCTACTCCAGATGCTAAATCAATGAAGGTGAGCAGCGACGCAAATATGTTCAGTTTCAGTCAGCAAATGCCTTTTCAAAAGGTGATGTTTTGTGCATTAAACTGTTATTCGATAAACAACTAAGCCCACTAGACCATTGTTGACATTAGAAACAGCGATAAAAGTTTTAACCAATCACAGAGCTCAATGCAGTGATCACGTGGTATGTTAAACTAATCACAGGTCATGTCAACGATCTCGGTGCCAACGGAGAAACGCTAGATAATGCTCCAAAAGCAATGTGAACAAGGCCTTACGTCCTTTTCACACTGAATTCGGAGCGTTACGTAGTGTCAGCTATAAAAAATTTAACCAATCACAGAGCTCAGTGCAATGACCCCGTGGTATGTTAAACCAATCACAGGTCATGTCAACAATCTCGGTGTCAAAGGAGAAACACTAGACAATGCTCCGAACGCAATATGAACAAATTCTTAGCCGTAAAAACGTTGCACGGAAGAGCCACGTAGAGGTTAGTCTGTCATTAGCACCTTAAAGTAACTAAATTATTGAATATAGTTAGACATCAAATGCATAAATCCATTTCACGTGATGTTTTCTTATTTGAACAAAGAAATTGGAGGCTGGCATCACAATTTAGCTCTTCATCTCAAAAATAAGTTCATTTCGTTTAAAATATCATTCTATCTTATTCCCAAATTATAATTCATAGCCTTTTCCATTTATTGCAATTAAGGTTCAATAGCAAATTTTCAAAACGGATTTATAGTAATGGAGAAATCGCTGGGAACCCGTCAAGTTGATAAAAACAACAACGCTTCCAAAAACGTTGCAGTTGGCCGTAGAGTAATCAACGCCATCCGAAAGCTTCAAGGAAAAAATGGAATTTCTCTGCAGGATTTGAAGAAATACCTCCGGGACGAAAAGAATATGGATCCTGAAGTCTACAGCTCTGACGTAAAATTGGCTTTGAAAAGTGGTGTAGACAAAGGAATACTGAGCAGAGAGAGCGGAAATTACATGGTAATAAATCCCAAATTGCTTATAAATCCCATTTTACGGTATCTGTCTTGCGGTAATCATCAAATATGCGCATGAGTTATTAACTGATGGTTCATCAAGTTTTAGACCACTATTAATGTTTGTAAGCTCTGATTTTTAAAATTTTGAAATCGAACTATTTTTTTAAGTTAGATCCCTCCAGGTTTAAAGGTTTTCAGTGCAATTAAATGCTTTTTAAAAGATATAAATATTAAAAATAAAGATTTATGTTGGAGATTGTAAAATTTAATTTCTGGTGCAAATTGCCGATAGTGATTTGGCCTGTTTTGAAAATGCTACGACAATGGTAGGAGTCTTGTATCCTTCGTCGGATTTTTTTGGCGCCAATTATTGGTAAAAAGACTCTGAAGTTGGGTAAATGTAAAGAAGTGGGTACCCTTTGGCGTGGTTTGGAGAAGTTTTCAAAAGGTACAGATGTGTTTCACGCACCTTTTTCAATTTGGCGATTTTTTTATGTTTGGCGATTTTTTTATTTTTAGCGATTTTTTTGTTTGGTCTGGCAGCCATGCGATTTGGCGTGATGTTTGTTTTTTGTTGCAACCCTGAATAGGTGTTGTGGTATTGTGTAGTGTTTTTGGAAGTTTAATATACCGGTGTTCGATATTTTTGTTGGCGTTTCATAGTAGCGGTTTAGGATTTCTGTAATGTTTTTGGAAGTTTAATGTCTTCGTTTTTTGATATATCTGCGTATGTTTTAAATAGATGTTGCGGATATGTGTAATGTTTTTGGAAGTTTAATGTCTTCGTTTTTTGATATATTTGCGTATGTTTTAAAGTAGCGGTTGAGCATTTCTGTTTAGGTTTTGAATTTTAATATAGCCGTTTTTAGATATATTTGCGTATGTTTTAAATAAGTGGTTAAGTATTTTTGCTGAGGTTTTGAAGTTTAATACAGCTGTTTTTAGATATTTTTGCGTGTTTTAAAGTAGCGGTTGAGCATTTCTGTTTAGGTTTTGAATTTTAATACAGCCGTTTTAGATATATTTGTGTATGTTTTAAAGTAGCTGTTGTGGTGTTGTGACATGTTTTTGAAAGTTTATTATTGCCATTGGTAAGTTTGTTTTGAATTTATTTTTATATTTGAGTTGTTATTGATATTTTGTGTATATTTGGGAACAGATGTATTTCACGCACCTCCCTTGGCGACAATTTGGCGACAAATTTTTTTTGACGCCAAATACTCGTCAAAAAAATTTTGTTGCCAACTTGTCGCCAAAACAGGCCTACGCGGACATTTTACACTTAAAATAAGAAATATACACAAAATATCAATAACAACTCAAATATAAAAATAAATTCAAAACAAACTTACCAATGGGAATAATAAACTTTCAAAAACATGTCACAAATCCACAACAGCTACTTTAAAACATACACGAATATATCTAAAAACGGCTGTATTAAAATTCAAAACCTAAACAGAAATGCTCAACCGCTACTTTAAAACACGCAAAAATATCTAAAAACAGCTGTATTAAACTTCAAAACCTCAGCAGAAATACTTAACCACTTATTTAAAACATACGCAAATATATCTAAAAACGGCTATATTAAAATTCAAAACCTAAACAGAAATGCTCAACCGCTACTTTAAAACATACGCAAATATATCAAAAAACGAAGACATTAAACTTCCAAAAACATTACACATATCCGCAACATCTATTTAAAACATACGCAGATATATCAAAAAACGAAGACATTAAACTTCCAAAAACATTACAGAAATCCTAAACCGCTACTATGAAACGCCAACAAAAATATCGAACACCGGTATATTAAACTTCCAAAAACACTACACAATACCACAACACCTATTCAGGGTTGCAACAAAAAACAAACATCACGCCAAATCGCATGGCTGCCAGACCAAACAAAAAAATCGCTAAAAATAAAAAAATCGCCAAACATAAAAAAATCGCCAAATTGAAAAAGGTGCGTGAAACACATCTGTACCGGTTCATCATATGTATAGTTATATGCATAGTTCATCATATGTATGTTATAGTGTTTATAAGGGATTAATAAGTTTTTCTGGCTGAATTGTATTGGTGTTTTAATGATGAAGTTAATATGTTGTATTGCAATTTGTTATTTGATAATGTTCTAGGCTTCTATGCTTCAAATAGCCAATTCTTGGTAAAATGGTTCTTTCACAATAATTCATGATTATTTTTTTGTGTGTGTCAAATTTGGAAATTTTACTCCCACATCAGTGTTAGGGGGTCTCCATCCCGAGTTATGGTTCTTTCACAATAATTCATGATTATTTTTTTGTGTGTGTCAATTTTGGAAATTTTACTCCCACATCAGTGTTAGGGGGCCTCCATCCCGAGTTATGCTTACATTCAAGAATTTTCTAAATCGGACCCTGGGATTAAGCCGGTAAAAGTACCGAGAATGAAGTAAAATATTAAACCATATTTCATGCTTAAGGCTGTTGTGTACTAACCCTATGGGATTCGCTCACCTCAATGTTAACCTATGGAGAAAATGTGTCTACTATTTACAGATTACATAAATGCTGATAATCCAATTAAAATGGTATTTTCAGATAGCCTGAACTTTTTTGCACCTTGAAACAAGATTCTTTTTATAAATTTCATCCAACAATAGAATTTCGGAGCGTTTAAAGCACATTCCACCAGATTTTTTTTACCCGAATAATTTAAATTAAAAAATATAATTTGCATTAAAAAAACGAAAAATGCCCCTTGGTGTAAAATTTCTTTCTCTATTACGGAGTACAATTAAAAAAGAAATCTTTATATCCAAATTAGCAATCTTTGGACAAATTTGTGGTTACATTGAGTTCATAGGTTAACATTGAGGTCCTAGAATTCAATAGGGTTATTGCACAGCAGCCATAATTTTGATTTTTCATTAAAATGAATAAAAGTTTTTTTACAATGAATAAGACTATCTTTCTGTCCTAAAAACACTATATTTAAAAACTAATAAAAAATACTAATTACTATTTAGTTAGCAATTTAATAGCGAGTTAAACATTGTGTTAGTGACTTGGAATTTCGGATACGGCAGTAAATGTTCATTGTAGGTGCGAGAAGCTAAACGGAGGCGCAGCAGAAGCCGATCGAGAGGACGTAGATCCAGGAGGAGGTCTTCCCGCAGGAGGAAAAGTCGTTCTCGGGGCAAAAGGAGTGGTTCCAGAAGGAGAAGGCGTTCCAGGCGCCGAAAAAAGTCCGGAGACGATGAATGAGAGTGGATCGAGCAGTTTCTCTGGAGATTTTCAAAATTTTTAAAAAGACAGTTTGCCAGTAATCCAAAATTTCATAAACAGTATAAAGCGTCTGATACAATTAATATATATAGCATCATCGTCGTAGAAATTGCATTAAAATTTCCATATGAATATTTTGGTTAGTAACTTTGTCGTTTTATTGTACACCTTGCTAAGATTTGGCTTGACAGCTAAATATTAGGATTTCAATAGTTTAATCTAACCTTGCGATGTTAGAGAGACTTCTCCATAGAGCAATACACTAGGGCACGTTCACTAGGGCAAGGAAACTTTTCAATTTATCGTTTAAAAATGATGTAACATCCGAAGAATTATCGTTCGTAATCGTTTCGTGTAAAACTTTGATATGGAGGCTGATTCACCAGCCTCCATCTTGTTTCACAATCTCGCCAAAATACACTCCACATAATATCTTTATTGTTGTTGTATAAAAGCCAGTTTATAAAATATCAATGTTAAAATTTCCATATTCCGTTAACGGCGTCTCTAGTGCTACTTTTTGCCAGTAAAGTGCCGAAAAAAACTATAAAATCCTACTGCAGTTTCGGTGACGCCATCGCTTTCAGAAGTAACTTGAACTCTACGTCACCGTGTTCTGTTTTGGGATGCATTTCGCAGAGCATAGTTCTCTAGGACTAAAAAAAGCTTTAGAAAGGACTTTCATAAAGTCATCAGCGGCATGACATCATACGGCGAGATCGCAGGCTTCTCGGACATGGCGAAGACCCCATCGCCCCGATCTTCTCGGGATTTTTTAAAAATCTCAAAAATTTAAGTATCTTTGGGGCCTGGGACACCCGAAGCGTGAGGAGCACGTGGGATCGTCCCGAAAGCTCCGTGTTTCCTAGATCGGTAGAGGGAAAATCGAAATTTTGGTAATCTGACGTCACCGCACTATATTATCGGGTTTCTGGGCAGGGGTCTTTTCGAGTAATAGATCTTTAGGATAAATTAATCGGGTCTGTAGTGGTACTTTTTGCCAGTAAGGTGTCGAAAAAACGATAAATGTGCACGGCTCTTTCGGTGACGTCATCGCTTTTAGGAATAACTTTAAACCTCCAACCCCGTGTTCCTTTATGGGTTGCATTTGGCAGAGCATTCTTCGTTTAGAATTTAAATTATTAATGGTTTGGTTTGGTTTCGAGAGCTACGGTCAACTTTTGTTACACGATGCTTAATTAGACCGGTACCTACAGCTTAAAGCCGATTTCGAGCGGCTACAAACGTCTATGCCAAGAACAGGACTCGAACCCACAGACTCTGGGACCGAATGCCAGCGCCCTATTAATTCGGCCATCATCCAGCTCAGGAGCGTGCTTAGGGTTTTAACGGCCCTGGGCGAAACACATTTACTGGTGATCAAATTTCTCTATGTACTGAGTAATGGATTTTGTAAGACAACCCCGATCTCTCCCACCCTCGAAAAAAAACTGCATCCACTACTGATTTTATTAATTATTACTTTTAATGAATTACGTTTCGATACTAAAAAATCTACATTCTAGCTACGTAAAAGAAAATTATACATGAAAATACAATTGGTCCACTAAAATATAAAATTAATCAATTTGTATGAATAATGAAACAATGGAAAATTATTTACACGATTTAGAAAATGTAAATTGAGATATAATAGATATAGAGTATCCTTATTCGAAGTGATTGGAACCAGACGTACATTGGATTGTGAAATATTTGCTCATGCGCAGAAAGACTCTACTGTACGGGAGAAGTCTAATATCAAAATCCAATAAAATGTTGCATATATACCATATAGCTTGAGTATAGGTTATGCAATATTTTGAATAACTTGTGTCAGTCGGCCGGCTGATAGCACTACAGTCATTTTATACGGGTACCTACATGTTAGAGCCGATTCCAAACGGCTCCAAACATCCATACCTTAGGGATGCGACATCGATGTCGATGTTTTCAAAACATCGATGTTTTAAACATCGATTTATTGAAGCCGATGTTTTTTTAACATCGATGTTTTGTGCTCGATGTTTTACGTTGTCTCGATGTTTTTTTTAATGAAAAAGTGTCATAATTAAAAAAAATTTACCACGTAGCATAATTTTCACACTCAGTAAATGTAAGTCTGAATTCTGAAAAGGACGAATACAAAAGGGGGAATGATTGTGATGAAGCGCTTTCGATTTTAAAGAAAAATTAAAATTTTTAAAGTGATCGAAGGCTGTTTTCATCACATTTCGGTTAGAATGCTAGGAAGCCGCCTTTGATTAGAGGACGGAACAGTAGTCTGTACGCTTAGCCAATTTAAAAGCGGCGGTGCGCGATAGGGGGTAGGTGATTCCAGACGCAGATAAGGAGATGGCACCAGGGTTTGACATTAAAGTAAAATACCCTATTGTAAAGGATTTATTGGACCTGTAGACCGCAAAACACGTGGACTGGACTTTGGGTGGTCTGTAATTAAGGCGTGCATGGGTTATGGGATTATCCAATCCAAGAAATGAAAATTGATGCTAAGTGGTGGATTTTTGAAAGCTTTCCTGAATGGATTAGGAGTCACGAGAAGGCGTGGACTTTGTTATAAAAAAAAATAAATAAATAGAAGACTTAGAGTTTTTTTAAAGGATTCACTCTGCATGCCGGCCCGGGTCCCTTTTCTCCGGTGCTTAGCATCGCAGGTGATGAAGTGTTGTTATTTTAACTGTAGAGGAACAGTTGAGCTTGCCCTGGAGTTTCCCGAAGAAATATGTCGTTTAGCGGAGCAGAGATCCGGTTGATGTATCCCGGTATGAGAGCCTCCTGATTCTGATACTAGAAGTTGTTTTGCTGATCATGAAAATCTGGTTGCGGCCTTCACAAATAAATAAACTAGAGTAGAGGTGGAGAGAAGTGCGCCTTCACGTTGGAGTTCCGATTTGAGTGGTCCCGGAGATGAAAAGAGTTTTCGAGAGAGAGTGTGTTAGGACCTCCTGACAGATACCCCCATCTTTTAAAAAGAGCGGAAGAAGCCTACGATAGATGACCACGACCGAGGCCCACGTCGGCCTAAGATGTTGAGTGCCAGCTACCATAGAAGGAAGAAGCGATACCCCATGCCTAAGCAGAGCTTCGACGCCAGAGTCCCAGTGCTGTATCGTCAAACTGAGTGAATGAAAGTCAAATTTTGTTTTGTTCAGACCCCACCGAGCTAAATGAAAGATTAGTGCGGAAAGAGTGTTTTTGTAAAGATAATTTTGATGAATAGGAGTTCTTGGCTATGAGTTAGTTTAATAATTATATGCTCCCTGAATCCAAAAGGTGTAGATTTAATTAAATACATTGTCGTTTGATATGAATCGAGGAGAAAAGGCTAAAAGATTAGTAAAATGTGTAAACTGTGTGCGAAGATTTTGTAATTCAGTTTTTTTTGTAAATAGATAAGGTTGTAAATAAATCAATTTTATTTTGTTACATTGGAGTCAGTCATCTTTGTTTTGTGTAGTTGACCTAAAGGAAGGTTTTAGAAGCAAAGTTTATTTGGCCTGTTCGGTTGCAAACCTGTCTAGAGCTTTTGGGTTGTATTCAAGAAAATAAATAAAAAAAACACAACGCACCCAAATACCTATAAATTATAAATAATTTGTACTAACCCAAATAATATACGGATCTCGCCCAAAAAAATAAATAATTTGAAGACAGGCAACACGACATATGGTCCCGACCAGGATAATAAAAATAATTTGTGTTAGGCTAGAATCGTGAAAATTTTTTTTGCGTTACAAAAAAACAGTTACAGTTTTTTTTTGTCTTTAAGAAATTTTTTTGGTCTTTACAAATTTTGTGGAGAAGGGAGCAGCGCGTAAGAATTTTTAGAGCGGGAGTGTTTTGAAAATATGTTCGTATATTTGCCACAATTATTATTATTGAATGTAATTTTGTTTTGAAGAGTGTGACAATATTGATTTTATGTTAAGATTGTTTGAAGTGTGAATATATGAATGCAAATATTTTAGTCTTAACTAAGTGAATTAAAGAGTGTTTTAGAAAGAGTTTGTTGAGTTGGTTAAAGATAGATAAGAAATACTTATGTTATGATTTATATGAAGTGTTTAAAATTTATGTATATTGTAGATATTGTAGAGATGATAGATTGAATTGAGGTGTATTTTTGAAAAATATTTTGAATAAGTTAAAAGTAGTTGATGGCAGAAAATTTGTTTGATATCAGTTGATAGATAATATTTAAGTGTGATTTTGAAAATTCTATTGAAATGAGAAAATCAATAGATAGTTAAGATTTGAGTAACAGTTGAGAAATTATTGAATTGAGTACAAGTGTGTTGGTCGATAGTAATTAGTGGTACTTGGTATAGATATGAAATTTTTGGAGAGAAACGTGTGTCAATTTAAGTATAGAATTTGTCAGATAATATTTTTGCAAGTACATTGAGAATAGAATTGTGTTTTGTTTTGATTTTGTGCATATATGTGTATTTTGGGGGAAATTAGCGTTTTTTAAGTTTGGGATTGTGAGTCATAGTTTAATTACGTATAAAGAATTTGAATGCATAATGTTAGGAGAAGTAATATTATAATGAGAGAATTCTTGCATATTGAGTAATGATAGGTAAACGAATGATCGGTAATGTGAGGTGTAAAATTAAAAAATTGGAGTTATTTGAGTTAGATCAAGAAGGTTGTATCGCGAATGTGTTGCAAAGCCATCGTCAGTTGGGTAAAATTGAAATGGGAAGTTTAGATAAAAAGTTAGAGTAGAGGTGATTTTGAATGAAAGATGGTTAACGGTAAGCAAAAGCGCAAATCATAGTCAGATTTTGTTTCAGTCTATAAACGATAAATAATGTGAGGTGGATTATATTGCATTTAATCTGCCAAAAAGGTTATAGCTGAAGCAGTGCTGAGTTAAGGATGTAAAATAAGAGTTTTCGATACATTGTTGGAGTAGAGGTGTTTATAACGAAAAGAGGGTTAGTTATAGGCATAAATGTTCAGAATTGCCACAGTATAAAAAACTAAACTTTTGGATGGATGGATTGCATTAGTTGTTAGGTGCTATGAAAATAAAATTTACGATTGTTTACCCTGGGTTGAATAATAAGGCATAGTAGTGAAATTTTAGTATGAATTTAATGAAACAAGGGTATAGAATAGAAATATGTGGTATTAGAGGTATGGCAGTGTTTTTAGAATGATTGAGTTACGCAAAATAAAAGGTTGTCGTAGTATAGTGCTTTGTGTGAGGAGTGATAGGAAGTGCGGGGTCAGTTTTTGTTGACTAAAACAGGAAGTGGGGAAAAGGTTTTCTAAGAAAAGAGAGGGGTTCGTTTGCCCTTCTTACTCTCCCCCCCCCCTAAGGAAGGAGAACGCACGATAAAGAAACTAGTTTGTATGTAGGCTTTTTATGTGGTTTGGATGAGGAAATTTTCGTTTATGGAACATTTTGGAAAGTGAAAACTTGTGTTTTTAATTTAGAAAATCCTGGAAGTGATTTAGGGCTGCAGACCTAGAATGACTTCAGGAACAGGGGTTTGAGAAAGTAATGTTTGACGAAATATAAGTGTTGAAGAGTTAAGTGCGATACGGTAGGCGTGAGGAATATCACTTTAGTAAGTTTGTGTGAGTTTAAAATTTAGCAAATTATTTAAACAGCTCATTAGAGAATAAATGGCAATTTCTGGCCAAAATTTACATTTATTTATCTAAAATGCTGAAGTGCATGGACTAAGCTAGTGACTATTTGAAATGAAATAAAGAAATAATTAAAAAGTCGCACAAGTGAAAATAAAAATAAATATAAGTCGTGGTGGCGAGAAAGTTATAGATGGTTGGAAAATGAGAATAGTTTTGGGGTTTACTGTTATCAGGTGTTTTTTTTGGTTGAGATTTATGGGCTCTATTGTGCAAACGGAGGAAAGTTTTTTAGTCGCAAATTACTTTAAGGGGCAGAGAGTATCGAAAAATCGGGTCCCCGGGGTCAAAACCAGACTGAGTTGAACGAATTTCTGGTCTGAGAACAGGTTTCTTGTACGAGAGGGGGTGTCCTTCCGATGTGTCAGGTGTTGCTAGGGTAACGAGGGAAAATGCGAAAGAAAATAATTTTGTGTGGTTCGCGAATCTAGCATGCGGTAGGATTTTGGGAATTGAGTGACTTCGAGGGTTCGCGTGTTTTTGAAAAAGGGGAGAGAGCAATGTTTAGTTTTGTTTTCGCAGTTGAGGGAAGCAAGTGGTTTGAAGGTGTTTTTTTTTTTCTTTTGCGCGTTCTTTTTTTTTTTTTTTTTTTTCGTTTCTTTTACAACAATGGGGAAAATGGGTTTGGATTATGATTTTTAGAAAATATAAGTGTGATAGGAAGGTTATTTGTGAATACTCAATTTATACATAAATATGAATTTAAGTTAATGAATTTGTTTTGAAAGGTACAAAAATATTGCGAGAAGTGTGTTGAAAATGTAACAAAATTTTATATGCTTGGTATTTAGTTGTGAATGTGGCAAATATACTGTGAGATATATTTTAATGTGTTAATTATTTTTGTTTATAAGTAAATTTTGTGAATAATGAGGAATAGTGTTAGAATAGAGTTTAATTGCGTGAAAAATGATATATAGAGAGATGAAGAAGTTATGCTTTGTGATAATGTTTTGGGTCTGAACTCTGCAAATCATGATTTTGTATGGTTATTAGTTATGTCGACATGGTTCATATAGATCTTCGATGTTTCCACTCAGAACATTTGATTAAAAGAATGAACTTTTGAATTCAGAACTCTAATAAGTGCATAGGTTGGTGGTCTTCTCTTACCTAAATTAAAGGTATAGATCACATGATCAAAGAAGGTCAATGGAGTCAGGAGTAAGTGTTTTGATGTTTTGTTTTAGTGCTTCTAAATAGTGTATGAGGACTTATGATGTGAACAAGTTTTTTTTTTTCAGACATGGATGGTAAGAAGTTTTGTAATTGATGTGATTATGTTTTATTGAGTGTCATGAATTATATAAGTAGTACATGAGAATTTTGTAAACTTTTCGAGGAAGGGAGCATATTTTTACGTGTTTGGTGTTTGGTTAGTTTTTTTCGGAGGAGGGAGCGTATGTGATGAAGCGCTTTCGATTTTAAAGAAAAATTAAAATTTTTAAAGTGATCGAAGGCTGTTTTCATCACATTTCGGTTAGAATGCTAGGAAGCCGCCTTTGATTAGAGGACGGAACAGTAGTCTGTACGCTTAGCCAATTTAAAAGCGGCGGTGCGCGATAGGGGGTAGGTGATTCCAGACGCAGATAAGGAGATGGCACCAGGGTTTGACATTAAAGTAAAATACCCTATTGTAAAGGATTTATTGGACCTGTAGACCGCAAAACACGTGGACTGGACTTTGGGTGGTCTGTAATTAAGGCGTGCATGGGTTATGGGATTATCCAATCCAAGAAATGAAAATTGATGCTAAGTGGTGGATTTTTGAAAGCTTTCCTGAATGGATTAGGAGTCACGAGAAGGCGTGGACTTTGTTATAAAAAAAATAAATAAATAGAAGACTTAGAGTTTTTTTAAAGGATTCACTCTGCATGCCGGCCCGGGTCCCTTTTCCCCAGTGCTTAGCATCGCAGGTGATGAAGTGTTGTTATTTTAACTGTAGAGGAACAGTTGAGCTTGCCCTGGAGTTTCCCGAAGAAATATGTCGTTTAGCGGAGCAGAGATCCGGTTGATGTATCCCGGTATGAGAGCCTCCTGATTCTGATACTAGAAGTTGTTTTGCTGATCATGAAAATCTGGTTGCGGCCTTCACAAATAAATAAACTAGAGTAGAGGTGGAGAGAAGTGCGCCTTCACGTTGGAGTTCCGATTTGAGTGGTCCCGGAGATGAAAAGAGTTTTCGATAGAGAGTGTGTAAGGACCTCCTGACAGATACCCCCATCTTTTAAAAAGAGCGGAAGAAGCCTACGATAGATGACCACGACCGAGGCCCACGTCGGCCTAAGATGTTGAGTGCCAGCTACCATAGAAGGAAGAAGCGATACCCCATGCCTAAGCAGAGCTTCGACGCCAGAGTCCCAGTGCTGTATCGTCAAACTGAGTGAGTGAAAGTCAAATTTTGTTTTGTTCAGACCCCACCGAGCTAAATGAAAGATTAGTGCGGAAAGAGTGTTTTTGTAAAGATAATTTTGATGAATAGGAGTTCTTGGCTATGAGTTAGTTTAATAATTATATGCTCCCTGAATCCAAAAGGTGTAGATTTAATTAAATACATTGTCGTTTGATATGAATCGAGGAGAAAAGGCTAAAAGATTAGTAAAATGTGTAAACTGTGTGCGAAGATTTGGTAATTCAGTTTTTTTTGTAAATAGATAAGGTTGTAAATAAATCAATTTTATTTTGTTACATTGGAGTCAGTCATCTTTGTTTTGTGTAGTTGACCTAAAGGAAGGTTTTAGAAGCAAAGTTTATTTGGCCTGTTCGGTTGCAAACCTGTCTAGAGCTTTTGGGTTGTATTCAAGAAAATAAATAAAAAAAACACAACGCACCCAAATACCTATAAATTATAAATAATTTGTACTAACCCAAATAATATACGGATCTCGCCCAAAAAAATAAATAATTTGAAGACAGGCAACACGGCAATGATTCCTTAGCAAACAGACAAATGGCAATTAACAACCAATAAACCAATCAGAGCGCTTGGAATGTTCCTGACACTCCAGAACCTTCCATGGGGTTTTATTTTACAAATAGTATATACACGAGTGCATCCATTTAAGTCTTTGTTTTGTGCTGGTTTTAGTATATAAGTTGACGTTAATATTATTAGTAAGATGCCTCCCAAAAGTACCGTTTGGAAATATTTTTACAAAACCTCTGACAAATTGGCGAAATGCAATATTTGCCTTAAGTCCCGCAAAACTTCTGGCAATACCACGAATTTATCTGGACATTTGAAGGCAAAACATGGCGGTATTTACAACGAGAATTTTGAGTCATCAATGTAGCCCAAAGCAACCAAGTTTTTGTCATTTGTGTCTGCCCAATCAGAGAGTAAAATTAAATCACCCCCTCCCACCACGACTAACGGAAGTAACATTAATGTTAGAGAAACCAGTTTTAAAACATGGATGTTCTAAAACATCGATGTTTAAAAACATCGGTGGTTTTTGGGCGATATTTTATTAGCATCGATGTTTTAATATTGAATATCGATGTTTCAAAACATCGATGTTTTGTTATCGATGTCGCATCACTACCAAACCTACCCGCGGGACTCGATACCACAGACTCTAGTACGGAACACAAGTGTGCTAGTCATTCGGCCATAGTAATATTGGGTCTGCCACCGTGACGTCACATTGGCGCTCACAAAATTTCGCAATTTGAAGCATCTCGGATATTGAATTATTGGATAAGCGATATTTAACTTGTACTAAAATTTTTGAACTTATTATTATTTTTATTCATTTTTTTATTGTGGAGGCACTTTTCGTGAAACTTTCACACAATACATCGCAACAGTTGTTGACTACTTTTTATCTGGAAGCACCATACAGGTGAGTCAACACCGACCTCTGGTGTCACCTAAATTTTGACCGAGCATCTCCAGGGTCGACATCTCGAGGGCTCGTACCTTTCCCTGTCCCTACTGACCGCATGGAAGACCAAAAGGAATTATTTAATTTGCGACTTGCATTTGAATGTATAGTGAAATAGTGTAAAGTTTGAGTAGACGGTGACTTCTTAGGGCCTTAATACTTTTCCATTGCTTGTGATTACTTAACAAACTTAAATTAAATATTTAAAATTTTAAAACCTCACTCTCTTACTTAAGTAACACCACAATATTTCAATACAATTATAAATACTACTACAGTTTAGGCTTTTTACCCGACGCGTGAATAATGTCAAGGCTTCTTTAATTCGTATGACAGGAACTTTTACTTACAAACACAATTTCCTTTAAATGAAAAAGAAAAAGTTAAAACTGCCACAACAGGAAACTACAATGTAAATTGCATAGTTATATATTTCACATCTCAAAACTGTTTTCACAACCTTGAATGCTATTAAAACTGAACAACGATGCTCTTTATTTTGCTGCTAGAATTGGACGACATCACGCGATTTGAAGTTGCCAGCATCGAAAATTCGAAAAGGTAAAGGGGGGAAAAAAACGAGAGTTCGCATAACAAAACAGCCTAAATTCATCACCAACAAACACCATGAGTAATTTCGGAGCGCGACGAAAAGTGTAAAAGGGGTCACCTCGAGGTCAAGAGAAGCGGAACACAATGCGAAAGGAGGAAGAAGAGGACGTTCGGGGAGAGGTCGAAAGTTTCGTTAAGAGGTCGTCGATTGAGTTTAGTAGGTCCCTACCAGTAGATGGGGGTCACCCAGACGTTCGGGGCCTCCGTAAAAAGTAGTGAAATAATGGAATGATCCGAACTAGAGCAGAACGGTCGTGTACATACCCAAGACGAAGTGAAGGTGGACTCGTTCGCCCCAGTGGACTGGATTTTTGAGGTACGATATGGCGAAACGAAATTTCGAACTGCGCTCTCGACCTGTTTATAACAATTTTCTGGACCGTTCAGCGGGTTTGAATTTTCGAAGTCGGTTTTCGGATCGCGCACACTTTTCTAATGCTTGTGGAACAGTGGCACAATCAGGATCCACCTCTAAGAGGTAGTCCTTCTTTCCTTCTTTTTTTTTTTTCCTGCCTCGAGAGGAGGGGCACCCACATGTATTGATATTGCGTTTGTTGATAAGAGAATATACACTAGAATATAAATCGTGAAATGAAAAGTGTTTAAGGTTGATCCCCTCCACAACTTAATTTCAATTATAATCCGCATTTTTCACCCCAGAGGCAAAAGCAGTAATTTTCGCGTGCTAAACTCCAAACCCCAGCTGTAAACGCTTTTTGCTCCTTTCGATTTAGTGATAATAAAACTGAGACGCATAAAGCGACAAAATGAATGCTATGGTGTGATGCTTTTATATTTTTAACTTGATTCTTTAGGTAGTGGAAAAGCATTAAACTAAGTTATAACTTTTACACCCACTCTCACAACAGCTTTGGTTTGTAGAGTTTCGAACGCGCGGCAAGTGATGGATAAAGGCTGTCGAAGAGAAATCAACTTTTAGGTGGGGCTATCTTGATGAACTTCACGGCAGCCAGGTAAAGAGCTTGTTAAATTTGGTAGACTCATGATTTAAAACATCATCTGAAAAAAGAGATGTGAGGTTTGTCGATCAAAATACATGACATAACTAACAACCATTCGAGTGCTGCTGTTGTTCAGTTTGTTACGACCCCATCTTCCAGTTATTTCACTCTTTTGTGTATGTGTGTGTGCGTTTTTTAATATCGTTCGAAACCATCCTCCATCGTCTGCATACTTTGTCGATATTTTAGCTCTTTGAACGATCGTTTTATACTTCTGGAGACACTTTACATTTTCCCACACCGAAAGAGAGATCAAGACCACATGGACGCGATAAAAAATCACGCAGTTAATTAGTATATATATATATATATATATATATATATATATATATATATATATATATATTATCTAATTAAAATTAAGTTATGGCCTCAGAGAGAATCGATCCCATAACCATCGGCATCTTGAGCCGATATTCTAATTATACAGGAGCATGTCGTTGAACACATTTATATGGTGATATTAACGGAAGAAAAGCGGTAACTACAGAATCTTACATAACTCACATGAAAGTTGTAGAAAACAATTAATTCCTTTAAAGGGGGGGGGGGCTGTTTTTCAGGTTAACTTTTCCAACATTTTTTTTTCGGAAGAGTGACTTTTAAAAGCAGTTTCTACCCAGAGGTAGCAGTATTAAGCAGGTCCGTGCTTAATACTGCAAGCGCGATATTCCTTCACCCACTATATCAACATTTTATAAAAATGATCAAATTTTCTGTTTTGTATTCCAGAACTTCATTTCGAATGAGAACTACATTCATTATAAATTCTCATCATCGTATCTTTGTCTCATCCTCATATCTTTGTAAAAGATTTAGCTCAAGATCTCCACCTTTTTATAGTCGATCTCTATGCAATACGATTTTTTAAACACAAATATAGCTTAGGCTCATTCATGAAGCTATAAGACATTAATGTCTTCTAGATCCATGGGTCATTATCAGTGGCGCACCCAGAGGGGGGGTGACCCCCCCCCCCCAAGAAAATATCCTGGGTGCGCAACTGGTCATTATACATTCAAGTTGAACCAAAGGATTAGCACTTAAACATGTGATTTACATACATGTCTTATTTACATGTTATTTTGCATACATACACCCACAAACAAAAAAAAAGAGGGGAGGGGGATAGAAAAAAAATTGAGTAAAAGAAAAAATAAACATAACTGGAAGATCAAGATTTTGTTTTCTATACTACACATAAAAAAGATAAGCTCAGTTTTACCAATTTTCAACAATTCTTTATAAATTTATGTATTTATTCTTATTTCCTATGAAATTACCCCAACCAACCAGTCAAACTATAAATTTACATTGAAAAATTGGAACGTAATGGGAGAATGAAGTATGGGCATATGCATGAAAGGTGAACGCAATGTTTTCACCCTCAAGGGCATATAATTGAAATACTAGTTTTTTCCCCCTATCGGCGTACGTTTCAATTTTTCCCGCTTCTGTACGTGACGAGGTGGCCGAGTGGTTAAGGCGATGGACTGCTAATCCATTGGGCTCTGCCCGCGTGGGTTCGAATCCCATCCTCGTCGTTTCTTCCTTTTTCTAGAGCACGAGCGAAAGAAATTTTAGATGATTATTGCATAGATTTTTAACTATCATACTATTAAAAATTCACAATTATATTTTATAAATTTATTGACTTTACATTCATAGCCTTTTATTAAGTAAGGCAATTAAGACATTAATAGGTATGAGTGATTTATGAAATATGATATTTGGAAAATATTTAAAAGGAGTTGAACAATTATCATTGACAAAAAAGTTTTAGCAGTAAGCTAATCTATCAATCCACTAAAAGTTGTGACCGAATACAAATTTCCAGTAATTTTATATGATGGCATGATAAGAATTAGATTAGATTGCTTTAATATTTATCAGAGCCGAGCAGAGCAACACACGAATCACAAAGCTTGTTATATACCCAGACCTTGATTATACATCATCGTAATTTTTACTTCGATATTTCGTAGTTTTACTGATTAGTATGAGTTATGTCGTAAATTTTCGCCTTATTTGTTCTAAAGTTTAAACATATTTTTAAAATGTTATTTTTTTAATTGTTAGTGCTGCCCTCTTTTGTTGAAAGTTAAAAACAAACATTTTTAATTACTAGTTTGTATTTATTTTATTTATTTTATGAGAAGTTGTTGTTTTTTTCTTTTATAGATAATTGTTCATGTTATAGATAAATGTCACTTATTGTAATTATGCATAAAATTTTGTTGCCTTTCTAATAAAGCCTTAAATTGTTTGAATATATCCATAGGCTTTTTTTTTTCCTTTCTTTCTTTAAATATACAACTCGCTCCCGCATATCACTTTTAAAATGTTTCGTTATTCTAATAATATCCTGTCTGTATTTTTGTACTTCGGAAACTAGTTTATATTGAATGCGTAATCAGACATCTAAATACGTAAATTATTTCCTGCGCCTTCAATACATTTTACATAATTTAGTTAATAAAAACTTTAAAGTTTTGCAGCGAGGTAAAAGAAAATATAAAGTTATAGAACATTAAAAAAGTGATAAAAGAAGTAAAAAATGCTGTTTCCATCCAAGCTAAATTTTATTTGTCATTTGAACTTCAAACACATTGAATTAAAATTTACTACCAGTGATACACATTGGCAGTAAAGAACAGAGAGCAATTTTATAATATTTATGCTTTGGCAGACAATCGGGGGCGTCATTTTTTTTTTAAGTAACATACAAAAAGGAAGGTCAATTAATTAAATGAGAAAAATTAAATAGTTCGATTTAAACTCTACAGAAATTTATCTTTGATAGTAATTCCCTCACAGAAAGGAGAATCCTTCCCATAGAAACGAACTCTTTCCCTATCCCCACTCACAAACACGCTTAAAAAGAAGTCAGTCCAGTGTTGCTTCTGTATCAAGCCTATTTTGCCCAAACAAAAATACCTCCTCTGAGAAGTTAAACGAAAACTTCTTGAATTACATTACTTCTTAAATCACAAGGAAGTAAAGGATTGTGTGTTTTTTTTTTTTTAAATATTGTTTTGTTTCTCTCAGACTGCTGGAACGTATTCGGTGTAAAAAGTCATTAAGACAAAACTGACAAGATTTGACAAGTAAAAACAAAGTACTCCACGTACATACGCCGCATTAATTTTATTAACAAAAGGGAAATCGGGGAACGGATTTTAAGGTTCCAGCCTATAGAATCTTAATTTGTTTGACCCCGTACCCGTGATTCAAGTAATTAAGATGATTTAGGTGACAAAGTAACAAAGTGTTTCTTTCAACTCATCATCGAAGAAGCTCTCATACATTCCAATGGTTATTTGAAGATGATTTAAGTGACAAAGAGACAAAGTGTTTCTTTCAACTCATTATCGAAGTAGCTCAAATGGTTATTTCTTATTATGGATGTATCTTTTTCATGCAATCAACAGCAGTTCTATCATAAAATATAGAAAATCTTTATAGCCATCTCCCCCATACCAGGGATCAGTTCGACTGACCTGTAGGAGAAGAGCAAGAATAGAACCCAGGACCAGTGGCGTAGCGAGGGGGAGGGCAAGGGGATATATCATGCCCCAGCCGCCACTCGCAGAGGGGCGCCAAATGGTCCCCAAGATAAACAAGATTTTCCAAAAAGGTATCCCAAAAGGGCGCTAAAAAGGTATCATGTCCCGGGTGCCAGTTATGCTCGCTACGCCACTGCCCAGGACCTCAAAAGACAATCCATAAATTTAAGTACAGAGAAACTTCTTTAGCCGGCCACCCCTCTAAATGGACATATTTTGTTCAGAACCGATTAAAGACTCCATAAAGCTAACGTTATGGAAGAAACCTCTTTTCAACTGCCACCTCTAAAAACGGCCACATTTTTTCGGAACCATTACTGGCCGCCATAGAGAAATTTCACTATACTCATAATAAAGCTACAGCGTTTATCTATGATGCAGTGAAATTTAAATGCCGTTTATTTAAATAAGTCATAAGTTTTGTTTACCCCGATAAAATCCCTTCAGGTTAAACAAAACTTACTTTTTGTTCAACGCCGCCTGGGTGGCGCGGGGCTTTTGCCCACGGCCATTCTCTTAGTGAGTTCACCGTCGGGTTTAGTGTTCGATTCCCACTTGCCTGAGGACAAGGCTGAGATCAGGGAGCTACGTTGGCTCACCAATATGGTGCTCCCACAATAAAGAAACAAATTCGTGTGGATGGGCGAATGTCAGAAAAGGCAGGCCCAGATTTCCGCATGGGCAAGTGGGGCACTTGCCCAGGGCCCCCAAATTTATGGGGCCCCCTAATTTAGTATTAAGTTGTACATATTTTTGAAAATTTGGTTTTAGGTTAATTCAGTAAAGGTGGGCAGTTGCAGATACAGAAAAAAAATCCTGGATGGTGCACAGTGCACCCACTAAATTCATTTCAAAAGAAAATTTCCTGAATTTATTTATTAACATTAAAAGTAAATTAATTAACACATTATTATTATTATTATTTTTTTTTCAAATGTTTGACTTGTTGGTCAAAAATTTTTTGAATTTCCGGTCTGAATTTATGGGGGGGGGGGGGGCTGCTTTGTGAGTGTCCCACATGTTCATGTGGAAATCTACTCCTGGGGGGGGGGGGGCCCATGGCCTCCCTCTGGATCTGTCCTTGGAGGGGGCCCCAAAAGTCTGCTTTGCCCAGGGCCCCACTGGGTCAAAGTCGGGCCCTGAGAAAAGGCAAAGACCTGACGAATTGAAAACAATAGCAACTTTTTGTTTAGCGTAAAGCGATTCTGTCTAACAGTTTACTTTACGTCAGAAATTCTGATTTTTTAAAATTCATATATGGCATGATAATAAACACCCCTATCTCTATTGTCCAGCTATTAAAACTGAAATATAAAGAACTAGCGGCCCGTCCCGACTTTGTCCGGGTTGAACAATTATCTAAAGTTTAATAATTCAAGTTCGATTTACGCAAATTGTGTATAAAATTGTACATAAATTCAAAAACATAAAGTTTATAAGTTAAATAAAGTTCTGTAATATTATACCAATAAATTTCCAGTTGATAGCCAATAAATTGTAAATTTTTTTACCTTAAATGTCCAACAAAAAGCGTAGTTCCAAATGTAATTTTCTTCAATAAACCCTTAAACGTTGCCAATTTCAAAACTCCTTTTTGTATTTATCAATACCACCTCCACTTGAATCTTTAAAATAGTAAATAGTAAATGCTTTACTGATAATAAATGAAAATGTAGTTTGATGTGTTGCTATGGTTACTTGACTATGGTTGACAAAGAAAATTCAAATGTTAAATGTTTTACTGATAATAAGTGAAAATATCGTTTGATGTGTTGCTATGGTTACTTGACTAAGGTTGACAAAGGAAAAGTTGTAAAGGTGAAGCATCAACTCAACATTTAGGCCCCTAACTTTCTTTCTACTGATTAGATATACATAATATATAGCCTATATCCATCTGGAATAATGTACCTTTCAAATAGTGAAAGAATTTTTCAAATAGGTGCAGTGGCTCCGGAGATTACCCTCCACATACAAAATCCGCTCTCTCTCTTTATATAATTAGTATAGATTAAATTAACTATGTTTACTAATTCATACTGAAGAAAATGCCCCAGCCAATCTGAACAATTAAGATTATTATTACAAATAGAATTTTATCAATTTTTTCGCAAAGATAATCTCAGAACAGATTGATAACTTTACTTTTATTTCTCTCTTTCTACTACAAACATCGGAGGTAAAAGAAATATGGTATCATAAAATTCTAATTTCTCATCGTGCTCACTGGTGTATCTCAAAATTTACAACTTTCGTATTTTTGCGTTAGAACAATACACACCTTTCTTGCTATAAATACGTCGCCCATAGCAATTTTTGATTCTCCCGAATACCCATGTTCTTCAAGTCAAATTACATTCCTTTCAACGGGCACTTAGGGGTTGGGCAACCATATAATTATAAGCAGAGCGTGATACCTACTATTACTAAAAGGGAAAAAAAAGTTTCTGGTTATAACGAGATAAAAGAAATGCTTTAATTTTCAGAGTCTGTTCCACATTTCTTACTACACCCAAGTGACATTTAATCTTTCTTTTTTCTTCTATTACGAGAGCTAATACTCTGGTAAAGGACTTTTGCATCAACCATTTGTAAGATCATAACCATTCTTAACAGTCCGAATAAAGACAGAATACAAATGGAAACGTTCTTTCTACGAAATACTGGACAGAGAACTTAGTGTATTAATAAGGTTTTTCTTCACAGCAATTAAGACTTGAGCTTCCATTTTTGGAGATCTTTACGATAAAGCCTTATCATCACAGTATTCAAAATAAAGTTTATTACTCCCAAATCTCATATAACTGACAAGAAGACTTAATAAATCAAATTTATATTCACAGAGAGAAATAAAATGGTAATTAGAAGTGAAGTTAAAGCCTTAATGATCAATTCAATGCCCGGATTTCCAAACAGGATTTTACGACATGTTTAGTTTTGTAAAATTTTATGCAGCCTGAAAGACAAATGAAAAGAGCATAAAACTGCAAAAACTTAGTAGTTTGGAAATCATTTGTTGGGTATGTCGGTACGCAGCGAGGGTAACGAGCGCCTAGGGACATCTAAATTGTGTCTCCCAAGTTTCATGATGAATACGTGTTGAAGCCATTAACCATGTTTTGGGGGTATTACAGACGTTTAACAATCCCTTGATCTTTGTCCTCTGCTCTCTTGTCGGTCGCATCTGTAAAAAGAGGAGAGAGAAAACTAAATACAGTTACGCAATATCAAGGTAAGCAGCAACCGAAAAAAGTTTTTTGTAGAGGTTTATCGATGGCGATATGGATATAATGTTCAAAAATAACTCTTGAACTTTCCCTAACACTCAAAAAATTGTGAATTTATACTGCTACAAGCAATGCTATTGCAACCATTCTATTCTAGGTCTGTACAATAAGAATTAAGCCAGTTAGTCCAGAAATATTGAGAATAAACTCAATCTAGCCAAATAGATCGCAAAATTGAGGAAATGCGAAGTTATATTGGTACAAGCAGTGTATAGTAACTACACTATTCCAGTCTTCGTGGTGTTAGAATCAAGTCAATTAGTCCAGAAATGTTTTAATGGTCAGTCAGTCTAGCCCGTAGATGGCAAAATTATGAAACGAATGCTAGAGCTGGACTGTGAAAATTTTTGCTAACACTTGGACAATCTACAAGTGAAATAAAATTTTAAACTTTTTTCGTTGAAATTAACTCTATAAAATATTATTTCATAAATAGACTGACAGTGAAATATAGTTTGTTCTGTATTTCACTCAAAATGACTTAATAAATGCCTGATATCCATCCAACATTCATCTGAAAATATTCCATTAATTAATAATTGATAATTTTAAATTTTTATTGTGTACGAAGTACGTCATTATTTTACGTGGGTTAATTTTCTTCTGTCAACACCATGTTGAGTGTATTTTCTATTTGGATTTGGCAACATTTGTTTAGTAAATTAACACTCAATTTGAGAGATCGAGCGTGACTCGTAAAACGGTCACCCTATAATTCATGGTTTTTTTTTCTTTTGGAAAGTTTGGAATTTAAATTAGTAAGAAATTTAAAAGCTCATTTTATCTTCAATGTCAAACTGGACTAGCATAGAAGTATTTATTCTTTGTACACTACTGGCCACCCAAATTGCAACACCAAGAAAGACAAGAGATATCACAACAAAATTTATTTTGTAGATAACATGTTGACCAAGTATCAAATGATTAAATTTATAGACTTCTGTGAAGTGTGGTTCCTGCCAAAATCAGTAGCCAGAGTAGCCGCCATTGTTGGAGATCACCGCTGCCACACGCCTCGGCATTGATTCAAAGAGACTTTGGATGAGTTCTTGGGGTACAGCAGACCAAGCAGCTTCCACACGTTGCCAAAGTTGATCTGCTGTGGCAGCTGGGGATGGAATCTGGGTCAATAGTAAAGCAACCATGGACCATATGTTTTCTATCGGCGAAAGATCCGGAGAGCGAGGCAGCCAGGGAAGCAATTCAATCTGGCGATTGACGAAGAACCGTTGGACAATGCATGCCACGTGTGGTCGTGCATTATCCTGTTGAAATATGGCTGTGGGCAAGCCCTGTAGGTAAGGAAGGACAACTGGCTCCAACACCTCGGAGATGTAGCGCTGGCTGTTTAAAGTACAGGCAATGCGTACTAGAGGTGTGCGAGAGTGATATCCAAAACCGCCCCATACCAAAATACCCGGTGCAGGACCAGTGTGGCGGTGCATAACGCAGCTGTTCAGCATCCTCTCTTCACGGTGTCTCCAGACTCGAATGCGACCATCGTGGTGTTACAGACAGAAGCGTGACTCGTCAGTAAAGACAATTCCATTCCATTCTGCCGTCCACATCCTTCTGTCATCGCACCATTGGTGGCGGAGACGTCTGTGGTTCTGCGTCAAGGGTAGGCAAAGCGATGGACGTCTTGCGGACAGACCACTCTGCTGTAAACGGCGTCGAATGGTACGCGCAGACACTGGATGATGTGTTACAGACTGCATGTGCTGTGCTATGGTTCGTGATGTGACTGAGCGATCCGTCACTGCCATGATCACAATTTGCCTGTCATCACGTGAAGTGGTGCGCTGAGGTGGATGCGATCGAACACGCCGGTCCGTCGTACCCTCCTGCATCCAACGATCACATATCCGCATTACAGTTGTTTGGTTTCGTCCAACACGACTACCGATTTTCCTGAAAGATAATCCACAATCTCGGTAAGCCACTATCCTTCCTCTGTTGAACTCGGATACTTGATCAAAAGATGATCGCTGTTTTCGACGAGTTATAATTGATCGTTTTTTTTTTAAAAACCACAAGAAAAACACAATTGCCGAACCAGAAATCGTCGAAATCTCCAAGCCTTAAATAGCGCTTTGAAGTGGCGCCACAGGCGCGCGTGATGTGCGTCTGCGCTGAAATTCTAATCATTTGCATATCTCACCTCCGCTAATGCATTTTGTAAATTTCATGTTTTTTGCATGTTTCCTTCAGGGTGTTGCATTTACAGTGGCCAGCAGTGTATTTTGAGATCATCAAGAAATGGAATTTCGGCACAAAAGGACGATTATGATAATGGTAAATAGCTTTAGGTCCTAAATGTAATCCTTGAGTGTACGTGAAACATAGGGAGCAACTCAAAGCTTGTGTTGCATGAAATCATGCTCGAATTTCATGAAAATAACTTAACTGAATGTAAAACCACTGCTTTTGACAAAAATGCAAATCTTGTACGTCAAATAAGTAAGCGTACACGTGTGTGTAGGCCAGTAGCGTACGCAGAAATTTTCAAAGGAGGGGGTTATAGTCCAGTCAAATTAGGTTTTCATTTCGCATTAAATAAAGGGGTTGAGATTTTTTCAGAAATGTGTAGCGGTTGGTTCCCTGAACAACACCTTATAAAGTCCCCTCGATTTCAGGAGCCGCGAGGGGTGCGGTGGGGGTCCAAAGGTCACTTTTTTCAGTTTTCGGCGTTTATCTCGAAAACAGGGTGTAGCACAGAAAATTGTCAACACCAAAAATTAAAGCTTATAAAATTCCCTTCCAAATGGTATATCCATGTTTGTACCCAAGTGTTACCGTAGACGTAGACATAGACATGGTACATTAACGAGGCACCAGAGAGCAGCTCTCCATATCCTCGGTATGGGTAATTTTTTGTGGCTATATTTCCGCTCTCAGGATTAAAAGAAAAGTGTTGACTTGAAAGTTAGAATAATAATAAAAAATATTAATATTAATAATAATAATAATAAATAAATAAAAATAAATAATACTAATACTAGCAAAAAATAAATAAGTAAATAATGTGGCAGGTTTTATTTTTAAAAAATTACGGTAGCAGACGATTAAGCAAAAATTAGTAAGGATAGTCTTGAGGTCGATCCATCAAAAAAACGCAGGTCAGAACCAGAAGCAACGGCAAATGTAAATTAAAATTTAGAAGAGGTTGGAGGGAGAGTTAAGAAAGGGGAAGGAGACCAGGGTGAATAATCAAAGTGGCCTTAGGACGCCTATAGCATTCGCTTGGGTCGTAGTCGGGGAGGTTAGCTATTTCTTCGTTGTCTATTGAATATAATCTATTGTAGAAGTTAGATGCGAGATCTTTAATGTGTTGCCGAATGGGTTCGATTCTCAGATCCCTGTGAATACGTACGTTTGTAAGGTACCAGGGCGCCTTCCTAATACCGCGGAGTGTTTTATTTTGAATTGTCTGCAATCGCTGGATATGGGTGTCAGCCGCTGAGTCCCAAACAGGAACGGCGCACAACAGGATGGGACGCAGTACGGATTTATACAAGAGTAGTTTGTTATCTAAACCCTTTTGATTCTGGTACAGGAGGTGGGCGATATCCTTACGGGCTTAAAAAAATTTCTAATGTTATGTTCAATATTTTCTTCCACGTCAGTCGACTATCGAGGTAAATTCCTAGGTATTTGCCCTCTCTCTCAAAGTGAACCAGTTGATTGCATACTGTGACCGGAGGAGGTGGAATTCTATTGTAACTGAAAAAAATAGCTTAAGATTTTGAAGGACTTAACTTGAGCCTCCACCGTTCGAACCATCGTTCAAGAATTCCAATATGTGTCTGTAGGAACTTGTGCATATATTTAACATTTTGATGCTTAGGTACTATTGCCGTGTCATCCGCAAACATGGCTAGTGTAGTGAATGGAGAGTTAGGAATGTCATTCATAAAAATATCAAAAAGGATAGGTGCTAACTTAGAGCCCAAGTGTTACCGTTTTCGAGATATGAGCCGTTGAATATGAAATTTTTTCAAAAAAAGTGGTAGCGGTTCAGGTATCTCGTCAAACTTCCTCTTCTAACTCTTTCCCCTTCCATTTCTCAGAAAACTCATGATAGATAAAGTTGTAGAGCGAAAGATTTCCTTCACAAATGTATAAAGTTATGCTAATTTATCTTCACCAGGTAAATAGTTAGAGCGTTTTGAAGTTTAGGGGTACTTTTCAACATTTTGCTAGTAAAATGCTCGTCACTCAAGTTTCGTTTCCAAGGTCAGTAATTCTCTTAATCACTTTGTGTGCTGTTTAATTAGATACGTATAGTATTCATTACCCATATAAATAATAAATTATGTATACCGGTACGTATAATTATATCTCATAATATACAGAAGAACACTTGTAGTACAAAGGAGGAAGTAAGAAAACAAACCAAAATGTATAAAAGTGTCACTTTAACTCAGATCATTTTGGAAAATTTAGATACCACGTCATATGAAAAAGAAGAATTAGTTCAGTTACTTCTGACCTCAGTAGAAATTACTCCACAACACATTTCCACAAATACCTCCCTTGCCAGCATTCAGTGGAAATTGAGCAACGAATTGTAATGTCTCAAAGGTAATGGGCTAACAGCAGCTTGTGGGTCCAGTACTTTGAAATGGTGGTGTTGATGAAAACATTCATTGCAGCACAGCGCAACTGGGAAGATCATATGACAAGCGCCCAACTGATGATACCTTACTTCCATGCCAGCGGGCATTTTCATTATGCAAAGTGTACTCACCTATATGTACAACACATGCTGGGACTAACAACTCGCCACCTTCAACTAAACAGGATTTTATAGATCGTGGATACTTCACTGTCAACAGAACTAGAACACCAATGGCTGGTGTGTGGTCTGACATGGCAATTGAGGTGACACTCATGTGTGACATGAAGAGTGAAGGATAATTAACACGTGGACGAGGCTTTAGTGATTCGGTGTTGGCGAAATGGGTTGGGGGAGCACGCACAGCTACAGCAATATGTAGTTCACTTGAGATGTTTTGTGGCGTCCATACTGCAAGAGGAGAACAACATGTTGAGTTTCGAGCATCACGCATAACCATAGATGATCTAGACAGAAGTAAGCTTGCTCAATGGTTGGCTGATTACCCGCCTTTTGTTGAACGTAATTGTTTGAAGTCACTTTCAACGGGAGTAATTGGACCAAGTAATGTCAATTGCTACCAGGCCTTGAAAATTGGAACCCGCACAATGAGCACTTTTGTTGGAATGAATTTCTCAGAAGTGAAACAATCCAAGAAGGACTCAGTCGTTACTTTAGCTGCGATGAGCAATATGATCAAAGTTAATGATGAGGTAGTGGTGGTAGAGCCTCTGATGAAATTTCAAAGAACTCTGATCACCAAGAAGAAAGAAGGGGATGTAGAGGAGTTGCTAACGTACGAGTTAGCCCCATACCCCATGTCTCTATTCGCCAAGGGGATAATGAGAAAAATCAAAAGGTCAGCACTGTCTGATACTTTCCCAAAATGCAATCAACTGATCAATGTGAAGAACAGTTTCACGGTAATCCATGGCGGCTTCCTGCTTCATAGAGTAAAGTGGAACACCAACACCACCTTCGCCTCTATCTGCAATCAATATGTATCGTACATAATCAATCATTACGTCAGCAGTTCACCTGTGGTTTTTGATGGTTATGAAGACACGAACTCCACGGAAAGAGACGAACAACATCGGAGAGCATCAAGTAAACCATCAGTGGATATTGACTTCAATAAGAACATGGTGGCTACTGTTCATCAGGAAAACTTCCTTTCCAATGAAAGGAACAAAACCAAGTTCATTACTATGTTAGTTCAGGCCGTGGGTGCAAGAGGTATACAGTCTACTACAGAAAAAGGAGATGCTGACTGCAGTATTGTCAGAGGTGAGTGGCAAAACACCCCTCATTCAACTGCGGTGATAGTAGATAGGTAAGATCTGCTCGTCTAACTTGTGGCACTCACACCACGAGACACGAATGTATTTTTCATGAAGGCCGGACGGGGCAACACAGAAGACAGGCTCTACTCTTCCCAACATCTTCAGGTCTTATCATTCAGCCAGTACATTCTCTGCATCCATAGTTTCTCAGGATGTGACACTACGTCAGCGATTTATGGTAAAAGCAAAGCAGCAATAGTACAATGTTTCCAGCGGTACGCCAATGGAACAACAAACATCGCCAAAGTATTTTATGACTCCAAATCTTTACCAGGAGACATTACTGGAGCTGAGGAACGAATGTTCCTGTTTATGTTCCAGGCCCCGCCAAATGAGCATGATCTCAATCACCACAGGTATCTTTCATTTTTCTTTGCTTGTACTGATCCCATTAAGTAAATTTATTAATTTATATTATTCATTAATATTCAATACGTTATACACTATCCGGACAAAAGTATCCGGACACCCCCCTAAAGAAGTGGATCTAGCAGGTGACGTAATTTGATGCGTAACCGAAAGCTATAAAAGTATTGGTAGTGGTTTGTCAGGTCATATTTATGCGTTTGTGAGACGATGAGTAAGTCAAAGGAGCTTAGTGACTTTGATCGTGACATTTTAGTGGGATGCCACCTTTGTGGGAAATCAGTTCATGAAAATTCGGACATTCTACAGAAGCTAAAATGATAGTGAAGACTTTGACTTGTTTGAAATTTTTTCCGAAGTGACGGCTTTTAATATACAGGAAAGCAGTTGATGAAATAAATTGTATGTAATATATTTAATGTAACTGTTGTTTGAACTTACTTTTGATAACCATTTTTTGATTATAAGAACAACTTTTATACATTTTGGTTTGTTTTATTACTTCCTTCTTTGTACTACATTGTTCTTCTGTATATTATGAGATATACATTATACGTACAGGTATACATAATTTATTATTTATATGGGTTATGAATACTATACGTATCTAATTAAACAGCATACAAAGTGATTAAGAGAGTTACAGACCATGGAAACGAAACTTGAGTGACGAGCATTTTACAAGCAAAATGTTGAAAAGAACCCCTAAACTTCAAAACGGTCTAACTATTTACTTGGTGAAGATAAATTAGCATAACACTATAAATTTTTGAATGAAATTTTTCGCTCTACAACTTTCTCTATCACGAGTTTTCTGAGAAATGGAAGGGGAAAGAGTTAGAAGAGGAAGTTTGACAAGATACCTGAACCGCTACCACTTTTTTGAAAAATTTTCATATTCAACGGCTCATATCTCGAAAACGGTAACACTTGGGTACAAACATGGATATACCATTTGGAAGGGAATTTTATAAGCTTTAATTTTTGGGCATGACATTTTTCTTTGCGACGCACCGTTTTCGAGATAAACGCGAAAAACTGAAAAAAGTGACCTCATAACCCCCCTCCCCCCCACGGCGCCTGAAATCAAGGGGACTTTATTATGCGTTGCTTAGGGGACCATCCCCTACACATTCCTGATAAAATCTCAACCCCTTCATTTAATGCATGATTCGCCGCCATTTTGAGCTAATTTGACTGGACTATTACTATGAAAGAGTAGTTTTGAGCAATCAGTGCAAAGCGAAAACCTAATTAAACAATATATGTAATCAAAACCAATGGGGGGGGTTATAACCCCCATCAACCCCCCCTTGCGTACGCCACTGGTGTAGGCGGAGCCAGTAGAGAAACAGGGTTTATAAGCGCGCGTAAGTTAAGACGCATTTCGTTCGATAGCACACCTCGGCGAATTTCTTGGTGTTATTTTGCAGCAATCGGTTAACTTCAAATTGTAACAGTAAAAATGAGTAACCACCAACGTTTAGATGATGGAGTGAGGTGGCGAATTGTGGGGAGGCTAGAAGCAAGCCAATCTCAAGTCCAAATTTATAGAGAGTTCAATTTAACGCCCAGCGTCGTGTGTAACTTATGGAAACAGTTCCAGGATACCGGATCCATCGAGAGAAAACCTAGGAAAAGTCGTCCAAGAGCCACGGCGGCCAGAGAAGATCGCCATTTGTTGATTATAGTGAGGCGTAACAGGAGTGCTACAGCTTCTCAGCTGTCTCGTGTCTTGTATGTAGCCACAGGAACCCGTGTATCAAGGGTGACTGTTTCCAAAAGACTTCATGAGAGAGGGTTATTTGCAAGAAGACCTGCTGTTTGCGTCCCGCTCACTTCTACGAACAGGAGAATTCGTTTATCATGGTGCAGAGAGCATAGAGATTGGAGTATGGATCAATGGGCGACCGTTCTCTTCACTGATGAGTCCCGGTTCAGCCTAAACACCGATTCTCGCCGTACGTTCATATGGAGAGAACCAGGGACCCGCTACCTACCCTCCAATGTCCGCGAAATCGACCATTATGGCGGAGGAGGTTTAATGGTCTGGGCAGGTATCCTGTTGGATGGCCGCATACCTCTCATGTCTTTGAAAGAGGCACTGTGACTGGTGTGAGGTATAGGGATGAGGTCTTGGAGCCCTATGTTCGCCTTTTCAGGGGTACAGTTGGCCGAGTTCATTTTAATGGACGATAACGCGATGCCACATAGAGCTCTTCTGGTTGACGAATTTCTAGAGAGTGAGGATATTCGCCGGATGGATTGGCCAGCCAGATCTCCAGACCTTAACCCTATAGAGCATGTCTGGGACGCTCTGGGGAGGGCAATTGCAACTCGTAACCCCCCTCAGAGAACCATCCAGGGAATGAACAGCGTTGCTGAACGAGTGGGGCCAATTGCCACAGGAAATGATAAACTGCCTTATTTCAAGTATGAAATCACGCTGCGAGACCTGTATATTTGCAAGAGAAGACCATACCCTCTATTAACCCATTTTTTTGTTTATTCTGCAACCGCTGTTTCATACCTTCCGACTCCAACGAGTGTTACGCACGATCATGCGTGTATTACAATTATTGAATGGTTATTTGTTTTGTATTGTATCAATGTATGTACATATCAAATTTCATTAAAATCGGTACAGTAGTTCTGGAGATAATCGACCAAGTCTGCAAATTCTCTTAATTTCTTGCACCAGTGTATATTCAGTAAGATGTATTTTTAAAAAAATGATAAAAATCTATTAAAAATGATCACTAATGAATCGACTAAAATCGATGACATTAAACTGACACAATACTAATTAAGTTATATACAATAGGAAAATGGCGGGACCAAAATTTTCGTTCGTTATATCCGTGAGTTCATTATGTACCGTGTTTGCTATAACGGGGCTCGACTGTACTTTAATTTAGTTCTGATTAATAAAGATATTTTATCGCGAAAACAGCATAGTGCGTGCTTCTTCCCTTCCCAAATGATATCACCTAAAACCATTTCTGAGTACAAGAGCGGTAAAATGTAAAAAGGTTTATCGAAGAAAAGTAAAAAAGGATTAAGCGAATCGTTTCTCTGAAGACAGAATATTCATACGGAAGAATTGGTAAGATTACTATTAACCATAATATTAAACTTTGTCTTCTCCTATTAATATACTAGCCAGCACGTCAGCAGCGCTATTTATATTTTTCAGTTTTTGCAAAGACAAAATGTTCGTTACCCCTGTCCGGATCTAACCTATGTAAGTAAAAAAAGACAGCGATATCATTACTCGCGTAACAATTACGAGATACGCATTAGCTAGATCAGGGGTCGGCAACGCGAATTTGAAAGTGCCCACCGTTCAGATATCTTAATTTTAGATATTTGAACAACAAACGCTCGTAGATATAATGAGTAATTTTAGTAAGATTATTAAAAATCGTAATACCCTAAAAATCAAAAACTGAGCAGCCTGCTCTCTCCCCTCGCTGTGAATCAGCTCCTTTTTCCTACTCTGAAATTGAACTCTCTTTGCGCGTTGACATATGCTTGTGAATTTTTGCTTTCCAATAAGAAATACTTAAAATCAAAGTACTGATCAAGCCCCGCTGACACTCATTTGGACCAATGCCTGAGAACTGGTCATTCAACTTATGTGCCTCATTACAACGAGTTGGCCGCAGATTTGCATTGCATTAATTATCAATTTATAGATTGTTTTGTTCAAATTAAAATTTTAATTTATGCATTAAAAATTTATGTCGTATTAATATTTTCATGTTTAAATATCGACCTCCCCCTTCCTTCTCTTCATAAAGCGGTGTCCACCGAACTCCCGCATTTCTGAAATATGCCCGCCTAGTAAAAAAGCTTGCCGACCCCTGAGCTAGATGATTCCTACATACAATTCATTTTCAAGCAAAAAGACTGCGAGTTCAGTCACACTCCTATAAAGGCTGGGGAAATTTTGAGTTCATTAACGCCTATGTTAAACACACCTGTTCGATATGCTAGTGGTAATTTCAAAGACGGTATCTTCCATTGGGTGATTCCCTTCCTTCAGACTCCCGTTGGTAAGCAGTTTAAGGCTGCTGTGTACAAACCCTATTGGATTAGCTCACCTCAATGTTAATCTATGGAGAAAATTTGTCTACTATTTACAGCTACATATATAATGGTATTTAAATCAAAATGGTACTTTCAGATAGCCTGAACTTTTCTGTACCTTGCAACAGGATTCAATTTATAAATTTCGCCCACCAAAGGAATTTAGGAGCTTTTAAAACACACTATACCATATTTCCCCCCGAATAATTTAAATTTTAAAATATTTGCATTTAAAAAAAAAAAAAAAAAGAAAAAAGCACCAAGGTGTAAAATTTCTTTCTCTATTACGGAGTAAAAATTTTTAAGGAAAATCTTTAAATCCAAGTCGGCAATCCTTGGACAAATTTTCTCCATAGGTTAACACTGAGGCGAGCATATCCAATTGGGTTAGTACACAGCAGACTTAACTGTTGTTAATATGGTTGCCTTGCTAACTTACGTTTCTCTTGACGAGGTACCTCTTTTTTGATGACACAAAACAAAGCTGAATACATTCAAAACGACGAAGGGAAACTTTACCTTATCGTCTAGTGAATTTAAAGGAAAAATTTTTCCTCTGTCGGCTTTTAACTTTTGATAGCCTTCCACATCACAGATTAAAATAATCTTGGGGGCAAAAAACGCTGAAAGAAATTCAAAAAGAGCCTCGCATATTACAAATTCAGTTTAAAAAAAAAAAATAAACTAAAGTTGACATTTTCAGGGAGACTTTACTTTACCATACAGGGAATTTATAAGGTAAATTTTCCCTAATTCCTAATTCGTTTTTATACTTTTAATAGTATTCAATTAAAATAATTTGTGACTTTAACCAGGTTGAAAAAAATCAATTTAAAGAAACTAATTTTAAAAAAATTTGCAAACTTCAAAAACAGAGTTCGTGAAAACACTAAAGTTCAACCTTTGAATAAAAGAACCTTGAGGAAATCTTGGAAATTACTACTATTTGGAATAATCATCTGTCAGGAGTTTGAAATAAGAAGCTGTTGAGTTGTTAGCAGTAGAAATGTTATCAGTATTTAGACTTGAGCGAAGCTAGATGACTATATTCTAGAGGGTGAGGTGGGGGGGGGGGGGATAGGAAAATGCCAGCAAAGCATTCAAACCTTAAAGCGCGCATCTACACACAAGCGAATCAGCTCCCCCCGTCGCCTCTTGACACATTTTGGAGTCGATTAGTCCCCCCCCCCCCGAAACGTGGGGGAAGTAATTCGCCGCTTTGAAGATTCGTCTTAAAACCGCCATGCGGGGCAGTCTGAGTACGAACATCAAAGACACGAGGGACGCCATAAAACCTCCTCTCGGCGACGGAACCAATAAATCACTGCTTTCCCCTATACTTCGCTCCCTGTTTCACGAATGTGTGCTTCCAGGGTTATGTAAATATCTGTAATATTCGAACGCGAATAAATTGTGTTACATAATACATAGGTTAGATATTTTACCATTGAAACCATATTAAGTTTTTATTTACTGTTGACGAGGCAGAATATAGCAAGAAAATAAATCTTACTACGTTTCAACGTAGGATTACGTTCCTGAATAACGGTCCTTCGGAGAGAAAAAAAATTGTCCAGCGTCGCGAGTTATAATTTTGGCAGCGCGCCAAACCCAGTAGCAGTAAACAATTAAACAGAAAAGTACCAAAATGCATTAAAAAAAAAAAGAGACTACCTGATATATTTTTTTTAACGTATATAACACTTAAATATTTTAACTTAATATAAATATTTTTTTCTGTAATTTGCCCTCCCCCCCCCCCCCAAAAAAAAAAAAAAAAGTTAAAAATGAAAGAAAAATATGAAAGAAATCTCTATATACATCGTTTAACTGGGAACGTTGCGTTATATCAACAAACCTGAGAAATGAGATTTTTTTTTTAACTATCCGTTCCGTAGATTTCCAACTACACCAATTAGTTTATTTTAAGGTTATTGAAACTGACTAATTACACTTGACTCCACAACAAAGATCCTCTTGATGCCCAAAAGGATCGACGAAATCAATGTGCTTTCGACTAATATATATTATCATTGGTTAGGAACCGATAAGAACTTGCTTTGCAAGTGGAACAGTAAATAAATAAAAGAAAAACGACGTAGTTCTGAGTAACGTTTAAATTACATGAAAGATTTAAATAAAATATCTCCGTTTGTATCTGAAAGAAGAGATTTCAAGTAAATTTCTCCTGTAGTCTAGGTCAGTTGTGTTTAAAATTTTTACGATCACGACTCACATTGAATAAAAAATCGTTCAGCCCCCCCCCCCCCCTCAAAAATTTTTTTGGTAGTAGCAAAATTATTTTAAAAATTTGGAAATTGTTAAAAAAATTTTAAATTGTGACAAACTAGTATTTTAAAATCAATGAACATAGATTTTGGGTATATATTTGTGTTGTTGTTACTTATGCCCCCTCCGGAGCATTCCAGACCAGGGTGTATATAGGCTGCGGGTTTTGATGACGCTACGTGTCGGAGTTCGATTTGGGTATACACCTAATCATGTTTTTGCACGAACCTTTTTTACACGATTTGATGTAACACGAATTCAAAATAATATTTCATCCTCTTTTTACGCGAGTCCTTTTGATTTCACATGAGCGGCTCAATCCGATTTCTCTTTTTCTTTCTGGGCCTACATTCTAAGAAAACAAAATTTTACTTGTGGCGTATTATTTTTGGCGGTAGTGTATCCAGTTCTGTTTTGATTAAAGAATTCAGTCCGCAAAAACATTTTCTTCTTTTATTCTATCAAAAATGGAGAAAATGATCCTGTTCTAAATGTAGATTTAATAAAAGAATGTCTGCAATTGGCCAAAAAATTGGGTAATCATTTTGCCAGACATGACCCTAATGAGGAACGCGCTGGGAAGTTTCAACGTGAACTGATATTGTTGACAGCCTCTTACAGAGAATGCCCTAACCAAAACACGAACACAACGGTTAATAACTGAATTCGTTCGTAAAACCGGTGAATCATCAGCACCAGAGGAGACTCGTTCTGATTTTTGCTCAAGAGATCATAGAAAGAATTTCATTAATAGAGGAAGAAGACGATGCCCACATTCCTAGTGGTAGCAGTAATATTCCAGTTGTACGCAAACGTATGCGTCGTTTATTGTCAGAAAGTGAAAATGAATTTAAAAAAAATTTATGTCTAAAACAGATTTTTTTTTGCATGTTCATGAAGAATTTTTTTTTCATTTTCATTACATATTATTGCATGTGTATTTTGTTGCAATAAAATAAGTTTAAAACAAATATTTTCATATGGTTTTTTTAAACTATTTTTACGACCTGGAACCAATCTTCAATGGTTCCCAATCGGTGGTCTGCAAGAGCCTTGGGAGTGGTCCTGTGACATATATAAAAAAGTTGCCAAATGAATGGGGATTTTGAAACCAATCAATGTTCATTGAACTAGATGGGCCGAATATATCCGATGACTATCAGGTGTTGAATTAATATTTCTTAAAAGTTTAACATATTATTTTATTATTAGAATATGTTTCATTAGAATGTGAGTATTTTAATCCTGTATCCCTTTTCCCTGAGGGATATTCTATACCCCATATCCTCCAGAAGGTTCACCCCCCAAGTTGGTGGGGGTGGTCAGCACATGGAGCTATATCTGGCTTAGTGGTCCACAGACTTCTACAGGTTGGGAACCACTGATTTAAATAAAAATTACAAACTGTCGGTCTTACTCAAAGGTTTAATGCATTGATTTGCATCTGGTGAGGGGAGCACTTAAGCTTCCTGCCCAACTATACACACTAATGAGCTTAAATAAGGCTCTTCCACCAAGTAGAGTTTTAAATCATGGAGGCAGACAATTCAACATTTAAAAACTGCTGATGGAAAATAAACCTTGGCCCATACTCCTTACGTAAGATTTGAACACTGTCACACAAGAACTAACCAATGAATAGGAATTGTTGAATGGAGCATAAGATCAACTTTAGTAAACCAAAGGTACATAGTCTTGGCAAGAATAAGGCCCTAAGCCTTACAAATTCCTTTTATCTATAACCAATAAGGTTTTTCTTTTGCACTATTTCTTTGGTTTTATATATGTTTTCATACTTAGTTCTAGTGCCAGCCAGGTGGTGCAGTGGTATGGCCCGCGGGAATTGTCAGAGTACCTTCACTGCCAGGTTGTGGGTTTGATTTTCACTTGTTCAAGGACAAGGAGGGAGCTATGCTGGCTCACCTATATGGTGGTCCCACAATAAAGAAGCCAACAAATTTGTGGTGTGGATGACCAATGTCGTAATAGACAAAGTGCCTTCCATGTTGGAAACAACTATTTTGTACTAGCATGTATTTCTCTCAGTCCGAGAGCTTCAGCCCATGGGCGATCTGCATTTGAAATTAAAATAAATAAAGGTTACATTTTCACTGTAATTAAGATAAAAGCAAATTGCTCCAAGCTGTCATCAGAACTGAAAAGCAAACAAAACACTGAATGGAGAGAGGAAAGAAATTTCTTCGTATAAAAGCATTTCAGTTCCACACAAAATATTTATGTAAAAGAAAGGGCACTTATCAGAATAAACCTCAATGTGTCTAAATAATTAAAATTTGTACACACTATTATCCAAATAAGCTATTTATTTTCAAAGATACATGACCAGAAGTTATACAAAAATAATTTGACAGTGAACACTTTATAAACAAATTGTGCTGTACTCATAGTGATAAAAACAGACGTAAATTATATACAGCCTAAAATTCTAAAATTAACAACCACTTAAAGAGTACAACTAAATGCAATGGTATACACAATGTAAACCCTATTATATAAAAATGTAACTAGAATTGCTGTAAAATAAAAAACTCAAATAATGTGCAATGAACAACTAAACAGTGGGTGGAAAAAATGGCACATAGACAAAAAATAAAGAAAGAGATTGCACATATAATTTTGAAAATAAGCTCAGCTAATTTTTTCCTTCTTTAACTGGCAATAATTCTCTTTGGTTTACATATATATATATATATACATGGATGCAGTTATATATATATAACTGCATCCATATGTTACAGCAAGAAACAACAAAATAAAACATTGTAGATCTTTGGTTAAGTACATTGTGTGCATACAAATGTAATTGCATAAAATCTGGACTTGAAACACCATCTAGGAAAATAAAATTCTATAGTGTGCCTTTGACATTTTTATTCACTCTCATTACACATCAAAATTAAACAAGTATATAAATGTACAGAGAGTGAATGCAATATAAAGTTAAAACAGATAAAATTATGAAAATATAGTTTATACTGTAAATGCTGCTGTTTTCTAATGCATAAAACACAGTCTTATTTTTTTGCTTTATATTATCACTGAATTTTAACTCATGCTCATAGATGGTTAACACCCTTTCTCCTTACAAATGTAACAAAATTATTGAGACCACCAACACACATTTACATTTCAATAAACAATTACTTAGATAAAAGAAAACAAGCATAGTACTTCATAAACTGATTATTAACAATACTATGTTAAAGAGTATTGTTATTTCATATAAAAATATACTAAATTTAAATTTTAGATTATTTTAATATTTAAATGCAATGCTCTCATTTTTGGAACAATATTAATGCTATTAATTAAGGAACTTGAAAAATTTGATAAAACAACTAGCGAACAAGTTTATGAGCTGTACTCATTCTGAGAAAATAAAATAACCAAGAGAAATTTTTTAAAGGAAAAAATAAAAAGTTACATATTTTTCAAATTCCTACAAATTATATAAAGCCTATGTACATTAAATTTTAAGAATTTTAAGGTAAAAACAACACTTTAAGTTAAAGCTGTATACTTGTAGCTTTAATTTTATACACAATCACGAATAAATTGATAATTGCAGGGTTTTTTTTTCCTTTTATTCAGAGAATTTAAAAAATATGTTTCAACATTATGAGAAGCTAAAAATACAAATCTACAATAAGATATAATTAATAAGGTGAACTTCAATTCATGTATACAGCAACATAGCCAAAAAAAAAAACCTTAGAATTCAGGTGGTGTGGGCAAAGTCTAATGAAACTGTATTAGTAGGCCATTTTTCAATAGTACATTCTATAATAAATAAAGATTTAAATTTCAGAATAAGAAGGAAAGGCCTGCCTATGTCTCTGAATATATACATCTTCCTTTGAAGTCACATAACACTTTTTAATCCATAGAACAGCTCAGTATAAATGATACATGCAAAAAAAAATTAACGAGAGCATTGTGCAACAACATTAAAATTTAAATGTTTTTGAAATGAATTAAACAACTGCACTTCAAAATTTATAAATTCAATCAATATTGCAAAGTTGAAACATTACTAAAATTAATCTGAAATGATTAGACTGGTGACTTTCAAAATTAAAAATTAATTCACACATCTGCATCTGAAACAGAATAATAGGCATTAATCATTATAAAAAAGTTTACAAGCCTTATTCATGAACATATCATTGGTAGCATAAACAAAGTCTATGCACACTTAGCACCTTTGAAACAGTCAAATCAATATAAATCTACAGAAGACTGCATTTTATGCAATGGAAATTGTCCTGCAGACATAAAGGAAAAAAAATACACAACAAATATAATCTTATGAAACCATGTAAAAGTCTGGTTATTAACTTTGGCACAAATTCTCAAGCACATAGGTATAAAGTTTTATCACTGTAGCATTAACGTATAAATACAAGCTACAAACAGAAACAACCACATATGGCAAGGGAATTAAAACATATCTAAAAGTTTAAGCATGAGAAACTAACGAAAAAAATTTACAACTGTTTAACTCTGTATAGAATGAAAACCCAGTATTTAATAGATCAATGATTTAAAAAAAGAAAACAGCATAAGCGATCAGCAATGCTGCTTTGACAACAACCAAAATACAAATAAATACATAAAAAGAATGGAAACTAAAAAATTAGTAATTTAAACAAGTATAAATGTAGAGCAAAATCTGAAAATTTTAAGATTCTGAAAAGTCATAGCATACTTTTCAGACGTTAACAAACTTTTATTTATATTAACCACTATTGGAAGCAGAAGTAGGAAGAATAGTAAGTTAACCAACTGAAATGTTGATTATATAGGTCCTAACTAAGACTCTTGAAGATTTTAACTACATTTTTCGTTTATGTCCACTAATTATAGGTAAAAAATTTAACTACGAAAGTTGATATTAATATGGAGATATTAATGAAAAACAAAAATGAAGAAAGAATTTAAGCATTGTTATGTAAATAAATAAATTGCACTGTATGTCTAGATAAATGCATTTTAAAAAAAATACACTTTAAGGTATATACTGCAATTACTATATTGCACTGATACAATAAAATCTTTCTAAATTTAACGAGTAATTTTAAATATTACACAGAAAATTTTCATTATAAAACTGGCCAATTAAAAATTGAAATAATGAAACATCAATTAATCAGATAAATGAATTCCACTTAATTTACCACTAAAACAGGATGTTACACTAGTTCACTAGTTAGAATCAATGTAATGAAAGAACCTACATGGATGGCATTATACAAATAACTTGAAAATGTAGATTACATGGAATGTAGTTAATTATATATCAAAATAAAATATTAAAACTACATTACATATAGAATGTTATATAATACACATAAAATCAAGTTGAAAAATCATAGAAATATTTGATGAAATTATAAAATTTTTTAATTGTACTTTAATTTTATAAGTTATACCAAGCAGATAAATTTTGAGTAAATGTAGCAGTGTGATACACATATATTATCTACAAGTACTCTATGAAATATTGCTATAAAACCCACCAAATTAATTTAGCCACAAAGATCAGTAGCAAATAGTCAAGTAAATAAATAAATGATTTAAACAAACAAATTTTAGAATTTTCCAAGTAAAGGAAAGCGTTAAACTAGAAGCAATCATTGTCAAAATCTTCTAGAATTCATAACACACTAAAGAAAAATCCAATAGTAACACATTTGACAGTACTAAAAATGTGTAAATTTAATCACAATTAATAAATATATTCAGTTTTTAATGTCTAATGCCATTATTTATGAGGCTGCCTCATTTAAATAGTACAACATAACGATAAATGTTCTATAATGCTACTTAAAGGCATGCATAGATCTCTTTTAAATAATAAAAAATTATTGAACATGCAATAGAGAAAATAATTATCTAGGTAGGATTTTTTGAAATCTTCTAAAGATGACAAGTGTAGAGCTAAAAGTAAAGTATTCAGCTGCCAATGTTTCAAATATAAAATTCAATAATAATTAAAAATGTAACACTTGGAAATTCAAAAGTGCTCATAAATCTCCAGTGTGTCAAATGTTTCGAGAAGGGGGGAAAAAAAAAAAAAATGTGAACCTTTTTATTTAGTTCTTAGAATTTGATAAACAAAAGTGAAACCTTTTCAAATAGTTCTTAGAATTTGAGAAACAAAAGCAGAATGCTTCAAATTCTTCGCAAAGTATTATTTACAATCATATTACCTCATCTATTATAAGCTGTTAAATATGCAACAGAAAAGCATACTGAGGCAATATACATCAAAACAGATTTTTAGTCAAATAATTATAAAAATTGTCAATTGATAAAAGTCACACTTCAAAACAAAATTTTAAAAACTATTATTTCAAGCACCAACATCTAGTAGCTACCTAAATATGAGATAATTTTTCAAAACACACAATTTTAGTACCAAGACTTACACCATAGATAGAACTAGCACACAAATACTGTTCATTATGGAAAAATAATCTACAAAATGTGCAAGTCTTGGCTATTTTTTTTTATTTTATCAAATTTAGAATTTATGTTTCAAGAGTAATTCATTCAAATAAACCATTAAAAGAGGAAAGACTGAATATTAAAAAAACTAGATTACGAGTAGGACTAATTTTAAAAAAAAGTATAATACAGTTTATAGTAAAATAAAGTAAAATACATAATAATAAAGTCATAAATATTGATGAAGCTATATTTTCTTTGCATGTTAAACAGGGTTATAATAGAATCTACAAAAAATTCTATAAACCAAAACTGTCTGTGAATTACTTTAAAGTAAAATTTTTTATTAATTATTCAAATAAATAAACAAAATATAAATTATAAAGATTCAGAAAAAGCTAAGATTCAGAAAAATGTTCTAGGAGTTGAAAATAAACAGCTTTGTCATAAGCTGAGATCACTACTGATGTAACCTAATTTTAAATTATTGAAATAAAAATATATACTTACTAATTCAGCAAGTAATACAAAAGGTGACACAATTAGAACTGAAATATATGATCAGAAATACATGCAACTAAAATTTCTAAACTTAAGAGATTCAAATAAAGACAGAAAATAGGTCCTTTTAAGTAGATGAAAAATCACATGATTTTAAATCCCAAATTTTTAAACACTTCAAATACTTTTACATATGAGGCGGTGAAAGGCAAAGTGGTGTAAGTCACATTTTCAACTTTTTTTATTTGAGGACAAAAATGTAATCTCCATGTTCAATTTACAGTGGAACTGCAAATAATTATTATTTGGAATACTATAATAATTACTATGCATTATAATTTGTTCAATTTAAAGTGGAAATTTTTGTACTTTTTGCAGTAAAATGCTTTTGATTTACAACACTTGACTTACTGACTTACACCACTTTGCCTTTAACCACCTCATATATTACAACACAATTTAAAAATAGGCATGTTGGTTAAACAAAAATGTGGGTAAAAGTCCAACTAATTGGCAAACAAAGTATGAAGTTATTGAATTCGAAATTGAATGTAAATGGCTATCAAATGAATATAAATGAAAAAGTTACACAAAATTGACACACAGAATTTTGACTGATACGGTTTATGAATTTACAAGTATCATTTTTGCTCAAAAAATCTATTATTTAAAATCAAATTAATAAACATTACTTATCAAAATGTTTGGATTATGCTGAATAAAAATAATCAGCTAACAAACTGTTATTAAAACATAGATAATAAGTTTTCAATAACTAAGAGTAATACTGGAAATAACACATAAATCAGCTTCTACAGTCATTTTGAAAACCCGCAAATCATAAACAATGCATCAGTTTAAAATTTCAACCTCAATAACTGATTTAATTTTTTTTATCAAATAAAAAAATTAGACAAAGTTTTACAAAGGGTAAAAACATGTTTTAAACTTGATTAACTTTCTGTATAACACATAAAATTTATATGTTATACAAAAAAGTCAAAGAAATTAATGCACTTCATAAAGATAAATAGTACCACTTTAGAAAAAATTGGCAATTGTACCTCGTAATGTGATGTGCATATGAATAAAAAAAAATTGCACTTTTTAAAAATCTACAAACACAAAATATACACAAAGTAGTACATGTGCACTACATTTCCAACTTCATAACAAGAATATTTCTATAACAGCTGGAGAAACAAGAAAGCTTCAGAGAGTCAACTTCAGAGAAAATTTATGCTGAAAGCTAACACTGTTGTTCAGCATTTTCAGCAGAACAACGTTCAAAATTTCAGATACACATGGTATAAAATGTCACCATACTGTCTCAAAAATGCATCAATGTAGATATATACACATCATTAAAATATAAACAAAAACTGTCTTTAAAAGTTTTGATACTGTCACTGACTATAAATATCAAAACACATAGAAAGTAGACAGCTTAGTCTAGGAACATAATTAAAATGTTTAAAAAGTAAACACATCACTCAAAGAGTATGTGTATACACTGTACAGACTTCAAAGCTTCTAACATTAAATGTATCTATAAAAACAACAAGCTGATAAAAATACTCTACATAAACATCATATATAAAAAAAACAAAGGAACTGGTGTAAGAATAAGTTTCATGTTCTAAAGCTACTGAAAAGTTATGTGAACACATAAAAATGATATTGAACATGAAAAATGGCACTTACAAAAAGCTTGAAAGGATTAATAACCAGATAAATAAAGCCTTCTTAGAGAAACAATAAGTTTCATCATTATTTTGGTTTATGTAGCTTTTTTTTAAAAAAACCTCTTTAATCTGAAAACACACAGCAATGAACAAAAACATAAAAAAATTAGTGCTGTTTAAAACAGCAAATAATGAATAAACCATGAAGGAGATGGACATTTAATGTATAAAAGAAAGTATCTAGTACTGAGACACTCTAGTATTTCATACACAGCAACTGTATTTATTTATATAAAGGCACATGAGACGAAAATTTCAAAACTAGCAATTAATAAATGAAAATATCTCATAAAAAGACACTAGCACCTAACACACAGCAACTGTGTTCATTAAAAATGCACATGAGATGACATTTTCAAAACTAGCAATGAATAAATGAAAGTATCTCATAAAGAGACACTAGCACTTAATACACAAACTGTATTTATAAAAAGGCACATGGAATGAAACTTTCAAATGAATAAATGAAAAATCTCGTAAAAAGACAGTCTTAATTAACACTTAACACACAGTAACTGTATGAAAAGGCACATGAGATGAAATTTTCAAAATTAGCACCAGATACATAGTGATTTTGTTCATAGTGAAGAACAAAATGAACTTCCTAAAATATACAGTCTTCTCCTATGCAGCTTTATAAGTCTTTTATTGTTTTAACAAGCATTATTAATGCAACAGTTTTTCACATTTCCGCTATCTTCCTACCAGCACCTGGAGTAGCATCAAATGTTTTCATCTTCATTTCATTATCTTGTAACTCTGAAAAAAAGCAATAAAATATAAAATATCCTCTGGCTGCTTCACACAGTTCCAAATTAAATCATCATTTGATATATATAAAATAATTTGAGTATTTTATAATAATATTACAGTAATTTGAATCAAGTTGAAGAATTTAGAGCTCTTTCATAGAATATGAAAACACTGGAACTACAATTGGAAAAAAGAAAAAGGCGAGAGAGAGAGAACATTTCAAGACTGGAAGGGAGGTGGAAATGAACAGTTCACCCACCAATAAGAGAAGAACCTTCCTGGAGGATTTTCTACAAGGAAGTACATTAAATCTTGTTTATGCTCTAAGACAGCCATGCTCATCCTTTTTTACTCTTGGGTCACATGCATATGTTCGCTACATTACGTGGGCCTCAACATAGTACATCATCTACCTTATAATATATATATATATATATATATATATATATATATATATATATATTTTCCCAATGCAGAGGCCTTGTCTTTAGACATTCACCTGTTATCACCACAGAATTGCTGGCCTCTTTATTATGGGGGCACCATATAGGAGGACCAGCTTCGCCCCCTATGAACTGGTCCCCTTATTTTGAACAGAGTCAAGTAATGAGACTCAAAACACTTGACCCTGCACCTCCTGAGGTAAATTTGAGAACTTGGGAGGACATTGGAGCATGACAGATTTTTCGTACACCAGCTGCCATTAGTGTACATGGCAGGGGATTTTGTCAGCCACTGGCATTGAACCAGGGACATTCAGATCACTGGCTCGCAGCCTTTGCCAATCGGGCCACTGTGCCCATAATATAAAAATATAAAACTTAAAACCTAAAAGAATTAAAATGTTTATTTTAAAAGAGAATGTCATTCTTTTATGTTGAGACAAATTTTTTACTATTTTAGACAAACCAGGTTTATACTTGCTATATGTTACTCTCAATACATCATCAAAGTAAGAATCAGTAAGCCGATTTCTATATACATTCTTCACAATTTCATTTTGGAATTGGATGATTCATAAAAATATGTTGAAGCAAACAATGTGAGCAGCAGGTGGCACATTTTTGTAAAGTTTTGTATCTGGCACTAATTTCCAAAATTATCTTTGCAAAAGCACTTGCCCAATAATGAGTGTGAGTGTTTTGGGCTGCACATAAAAGCTTGGTGGACCACAGTTTGAGTACCCCTGCTCTAAGATATTAACAGACACCCTAAAAGAAGCTACTTAGCAAGAATTTATGCTTTGGAATCCTAACAATGCAGTATCAACCATCTAAATTTCACTGACAAGAACATTTTGCAATTACAAATAGAAACACAAAAAAAAAACTTAATTTACATACAGAAATCAATATATTACATGGGGTGAAAAGTCCTGGGACTCGCCACTAAATGGCATCCGCAATGAAATTTCCATATAATGTTCTATTAGTACTAACATTCAAAAGACTGCTATCAAAGTTTTATGACATGTCGGCCATTTATTCACAAGTTGCAGTCATGCAAGTAATGCTACTTTTGATTTTGTGTAAACAAAGGATCAAAAAGAATTTCGCGTCTTAATTAAACATTGCTTTTTGATGAAAAAAAATACTGTCCAAACCCAAGAAGGGCTCGAAAAACATTGTAGCACATCTGCTCAGTCGAAAACAACCATTTGTCAATGGTTTAACGAGTTTCAAAATGGTCGTACGAATACCGATGATGCCGCACGTTCTGGACGTCCAAATGAGGCAACAACTACAGAGAACATCAAAAAAGTCCACAAAAAAGACCAAAAACAAGACATGCCGATAACTCAAAGTGCACTTTGGAGCTATTAATGATTAATCCAGACTATTTGTAAGAATGACCAGACTATTTGTAACAATGGATGAAACGTGGATCCATTACTACACACCTGAGTCAAAAATGCAGTCTGCAGAGTGGTTGGAAGCTGGAAAACGCCGCCCAAAGAGGCCAAAGACATAACAATCGGCTGGAAAGGTCTTGGTCGGTGTTTTTGGGGATGTACGTGGCATAAACTTCATTGACTATCTTGAGAAAGGAAAAATAATCACAGGAGAGTATTAAGCAGCATTATTGGACCACTTGAAGGACGATATCAAGAAAAAAAAACGCCGCACATGGCAAAAAAAAGAGTGTTGTTTCACCAAGAGAATGCACTGGCTCACACATCAATGAAAGCGATGGTAAAATTGAATAAATTAAAATACGAATTGCTCCACCATCCCCCTTATTCTCCAGATCTGATCCCCCAGCGACTATTATTTGTTTCCTAAGAGATGGCTCCAGGAGAAGAGATTTTCATCAAAGGAGGATGTCAAATGCGAAACTGATGTGGATTTTGAAGCCCTTGACAAATCGTACTATATGAAAGGTATTCAAATGTTAGAGAACTGTTGCAATAAGTGTATCGCTCTTGAAGGAAACTATGTTGAAGGATAAAATCGATTTTTGACAAAAAAATGTTTTTCATTGCTAGTCCCGGTACTTTTCACCCCATGTAGTAGAATGTAATTTAAAATTCAAAGGCTTTAAAACATATATTCAAATTAACAAAATGAAAGTATGCTTCCAAAGCATACGGCAGTTTTAATGTCTTCAGTAGTTAAATAATGAATAATATTACTCTTTATAGAAAATTTATGATAAACTTAAACTAAATTATGTTACAGAATTTTATGAAGGGATGTCACAAAAAAAAAAGGGAAAAAAAAGGCTTAATAATTATTAAAGAAGTAAATTATATAATCATGAATATTTTGCTTTTAATGCCATTAAGGCTAAAATCAAAACAGAAATAAAGAAAAGTCATACCTCTGATCAAGCATGTTATCTTCATACGAGCCTGATAATTTATTCCCAACTTTATCAAATCATATTCATTCAGTAACAAAAATGCAGCGTAATCAATCTAAAAGTAAGAATTTATTTAGAAAGACATCAAAGAATATTTATCATCAGCTTGTTCAAGTAGTTGATTTGAGAAATTTCTATTTCAGTAAGAAACTGAATTAAAATAAACTATTAATATAAAGCAAACTATTTAAACTTCCTTTCTTATATAAGTAGTTTGCAACACTTTATAAATAAAAGGTAATAAGACTTAAATCATAAAAAGATGTTTCAAACATTTATATTTCTAAAAATTTCCTATGTGAAATCACACATTACAAGCAAATCTAAAGAAAAGTAAATGGACATCATTTACAAAGAATTTCACAAGAACATAAGATATAATAAATAAAAATTTACCTCTTCTTTTAAAAAGACATCTACATAGTTATAGAGTCCAAACTTAAACAACAAATTGGGAAGAATATCGTTGCTTCCAGAATTTACTGGTTCTGATATATTCCTCTTGAAATCAAAGACATTGCTCATACTGAAAATATTCTCTTCTAAAATGAAAAATACAATGTATATTAACAAAAAAATAAAGGTGACTACACATGAGAATATGGCCATTTAGCAATTAAACGTGTGGCCATTACTGTATTTGGCAAAATTACTCGAGTGAAATTAATAATGTAAATACAAAGACCCCCAAGATAAATCAATGGTACCAGCAAAATAGAGGTTGCATCTTAGAAGGTAAATCAAGGTATTAACCAGTTATTAACATTTGCTAATATAATTTTACTTTTAACAAATAAAATGGATCTAAATACTCTTTTTACTAAAAATGTTACCTCTTTGAGAATTACTGTTGGTTAGTTACTTTTTCATTGAATAAAGAAAAAAACATACTAAAACAGCACCTAAAACCACCAGTAGGTTTGATATGAAAGATTTGATACAAACTCTATAACATAGCTGCCAACCTCCCAAGAAAAAAAAAGGAACACAGCGCATGACGGAATAAAAAAAAAAAACAAGAGCAACAAGATGTTGTATAATATTTTCTAACACAAGAACAAAACTGTAAAAGTTCGCTTTCAGACAATCTTTGACAAATTCTGATGTTTCGGATTCTATAACTAAATCTTTATCATCTTTCTGATTTTTAAATACATCAAATTTCACATTAAATACCCATTTAGAGCTAATTATGACAGATATTTTCCCAAATCTCACCAACAATTCAAAAAAATTCGATAACTCCCTTCTCAACTTGTGAATTTTCGGCTCTTCACTTTAAAACATCACATTATATGTTTCATGAATGACAATCACATTTTTCACAAAAAATGCTAAAGCATGATCAAGATTTCAGCTTAATGTAAGAAAAATTCTTTCTTCCGGCTGCAATGTGTTTATTATTGTTAGATGATGGTGACTCTGCAAGTGATTTTACCTTTTTTGCTGATTTTTGAGAAGCACATGAGGTTGATTTTACTTTTTTTATTAGGTTAGGTGAAGCACACGATATTGACTTTCTCTTTCTTTCTAATGTTGTAGAAGCTGCTTGCTGTCCAGGAAATTTTTGTATAGTGTAAGCTGCTAGGAGGGGAATCTCGAAAATGCGATGTAGGGGGAAAAAAGCGATGGTGCAGCAGAAGTAAAAATATGGGACATTTTTTCTTGAAAATGTATTTTCATAACAAAGCTTAAAGAATGGAACGAATACGTTTTTTACAGAACACTTGGCACGTATGCTATAAGTATACAATAATCTAGCAAATGACAGTACTTTTAAATTAAAATGAAACTGTCATTTTTCAAACAACAAAAAAATGTCTTTTTTCTTCCTTCTAGATACAACAAGTACTGGAGCCTTATAAGTTGAATAAAAATTGGATTACTGGTCATGTAGCCATTGGATTACTTGGATTCATGGATGCATCCATATAAACCAAACCCAATAAACTAATTTAGCCTCTGTTTATTAATTATATCTTGCTCATTTCTTTGATTACTTTTAAACTTATTTTTTCAATGCTCAGTATGAACAACATAATTGTATTCCTTTTATTTTTTAAGGACTATGGGTACTGTCTGATATAACAGGTGAATTTACTTTTCACTTACAATAAATTTTATTTGATATTAGTACAGTTATTTTAAACACTTTCCCTACACAATGAGTTACCAAGGGCAACAAGTAGTGGAGTCTTATAAGATGAATAAAAATTGGATTACTGGTTATATAGCTTCATGGATGCATCCACCCATTAAACTAATTTAGCCTCTGTTTATTAATTATACGTTGCTCATTTCTTTGATTACTTTTAAACTTATTTTTTCAATGCTCAGTGTGAACAACATAATTGTATTCCTTTTACTTTTTAAGGACTATGGGTACTGTCAGATGCAACAGGTGAATTCACTTTTTACTTACAATAAATTTTAATTGATATTAGTACAATTATTTTAAGCACTTTCCCCACACAATGAATTGCCTAAATGATATCACTTTCATAATATTCTGGGGACATTTAATATCATTGGGAACATTGCATTTTTATTTATATTTCTTGTGAAAGTAGCTACAACTAATGAGGATAATAGTTGAGTCAATGAACCATCATTTCCTTCTTAAGTCATCATAAGTAACAGGCTCAGTGGTTAATAATTCATTTAAACAAATAAATATTTCTCCTTATCCCAAGTTTTATTATCTATATATATAAAACAGTTCTGTAACTGACTGACTCACTGACATACAACCAATGGACCTAAATGGCTGAAATTTTGCATGGCGATTTTTCTTATAGTGTAGGGGTGCACTAAGAAAGATTTTTGAAAAATTCTTCGATTTTTAGGTTTTTGGTCGATCTTTTAAAATTAAATTTTTAAGCTGTTTTAGTAACTTCTTTAAAGTTTGCATTTAAAATAATAATCTGAGGGTTATAAAATTTATATCACAAGAAAGATTATAAAAATTCTTTTAAAATGAAATATTTTTCGAATCTTTACCTTCATTTTCTGATTTTTGGTGAATTTTAAAAGATTAATTTTTAGAATTTAATTTATTAAATGCTGATCACGTGATTTCTTTTTCTGGTACTTTAAATAAATTTATCGTCATGTGCATAACAATGTAATAGACAAAAAAAAAATATCTTGCTAATGCAGCAGACGATTGGACATTATCTAAAAAAATATTAAAATACAGTAAAAGATATGTTCTTCGAACTGTACTATTTTCTTTAGTACAGTAGTACCTCGGAGTTCGTCGCTCTCAGTGTTCGTCGGCTGCGGAGTTCGTCGGTTAGTTCGTCGCAGATTTGTTACCGGAGTTCGTCGGTCTCGTCGGAGTTCGTCGCTTTTCCCCCCATTCGCCCACTAGCTGAGAGCGCATTGAAACAAAGGACCCAGTCCAACACCATCTCTCAGCGGAAACATACGTCACGCATTTTGAGGTCACGTGAGAGCCGGCTTTTCTCTGAGAGAAGGTGTTGTCCAGTCTCGCGTCGACCTTTGAGTAGTACACATAGATTGAAAGCAGCAGTTTGTGAAACAAAAGTTCGCATTAATACCCATTATAAATTGCGTTTAGTGCGTATATATATACTGAAGTGTAGTGTATATACAGTGTACTGTATTTATAGTACTGTATACAGTGATTTTTTTATGTAAATTGTTCAAAATAGTATTCGAAAATGGGTCCGAAAACAGTTGCTGTTGCTGACTCAAGGCAAAAACGAACAATGAACGTTGTATCAATCGAAACTAAGAGGGAAATAATCTCAAAAATTGAGCAAGGCATGAAAGTGGCAGATGTAGCTAGACAGTATAATTTACCAAGAACAACGGCAAGTACATACTGGAATCATAGGCACAAAATAATAGAAGCTACTGTTTTACCAACGATGTCACATGCGGTGAGTGCTAAGCAGCGACCACATGCTCTAAATGAAATGGAGAAACTTCTCTTGCTGTGGATAAATGAAAAGCAGCGTGCTGGTGACAGTGTAGATCAAAACATTATTTGTGAAAAGGCGAAAGATATTTACACAAACATAACGAAAGACGATGAAGTTAAGATGGACTTTCTAGCATCTTCATGGCGTACACATGGAGACATGGCGTACACAACGTCGTTTGACAGGGCGAAGCAGCAAGCGCCGATAAAAAAAGCAGCCGGTAAGTATGCTTTTTTTCCCCGAATTGCAAGAATTCGGGGAATATATTGAAGCTGAGGGTTTTGTTTCATCACAGATATTTAACTGTGATGAAACAGGTTTATTTTGGAAGAAAATGCCCAAAAGAACCTACATCACGGCAGAAGAAGCAACTCTTCCGGGTCATAAACCCATGAAAGACAGACTCACGCTTCTCCTGTGTGCAAACGCGAGTGGTGATTTCAAGGTTAAGCCTTTATTAGTGTACCACTCTGAAAAAATAGGGTATTTAAACGTGTCAATGTGTGCAAAGACCGTTTACCAGTGATGTGGCGTCCTAACGCTAAGGCATGGGTAACTCGGGTATTGTTTCTCGAGTGGGTCAGGAAAGTGTTTGCGCCCATGGTTAAAAAATATCTCAAGGAAAAGGGGTTGCCATTGCGATGTGTTCTCGTCCTCGATAATGCACCGGAACATCCACCAGATTTAGGTGAAGAATTGGAAGCAGAATTCGGATGGATTACTGTGAAATATCTGCCACCTAACACCACATCCCTTATCCAGCCCATGGATCAATTTGTGATGGCCAATTTCAAGAAACTCTATACGAAACACATGTTTCGAAAGTGTTTCGATATCACCGCTTTGACATTAAACCGCTAATTCGACCGCTTTGACATTAAAAGATTTCTGGAAAAACTGCTATAATGTCTATCAGGCTGTTCAACTGATAGATAAGGCTTGGACCGAGGTCACGAGAAGAACTCTAAACTCTTCGTGGAGGAAGCTACTGCCATCAGCTGTTTCCGAACGAGACTTTGAGGGGTTAGAGACGGAACAAATACCGGAGGAAGCGAGTATGATGAAAGAGATTTTAGACCTCTCCGTCTCGAAGTAAATGCTGACGATGTCGAGGAGTTGGTGGACTCGAATCGTGAAGATCTCAGCACGGAAGACTTGCAACAGTTGCAGGACGAAAACCAACGTGTTGAAAGGGGCGGAATAATTACTGCTGGTAGTGAGGGGGAGGAAGAGTAAGAGCAGAAAGCAGTAACGACAGGTGAACTAAAACAAACACTTCATATGTGGAAAACACATGAAACACATTTGGTTACAATAGACAAATTCCACCCGAACAAAACCATGGCCTGTTCTGTCATCAATGCGATGAAAGATTTCATCATGCCGTTCTTCAATAATTTACTAAGAAATCGGAAGAGGCAGGTAACGCTCGATCGCTATTTTAAGCAAACCCCGGTAGAAAAAACAGCTAGCGATGAGCCTCAACCAGGTCCTAGTGGGATAAAAAGGATGCGCAGAGAAAAGACTCCTCGAAGTGAATTGCCTTCCGTCATTTTCTAATTTAGCATTTATTTCTTTACATTTCTTGTAATAACAATGTAATTCAACTTAATTTGTTATTATTTAGCAATAATAGTTTAAAAACAAGGCGAAAATAATAAAGATAATGGTCGACCACGAGGTCGCGGAACGGATTAATTCGTGTTCCATTAATTCTTATGGGATAATTTGGTTCGGAGTTCGTCGGTTTCGGGGTTCGTCGGTTTCCAAGGAACGGATTACCGACGAACTCCGAGGCACCACTGTATGTCCTATTAGATTTAATTTGAATATTTTCTTCTACATTATTTTGTATATAAATATATCCCTCCCGATTTTTTTTTTATAATTATATAATTTTTTTTATATCAATTGTATACATTGATCGTTGTATTTATTATAAATATATATATATTTATTTATTTTGGCATTAATTGAATATATTGACCATTGTATTTAATTTGAATGTACTCTGTAGCGAAGTACGAATTTTCAGATAGTAATTTAATAAAATACTGACGAGAGCAATTAAGATTTGGTTAGTTTTAATTTGAAAGACACAAATTGGGACTAGATTATCTATAATGCAACCACCATTGCAACTATTCTCAGAAAAGAGCAACCCTTGTTGAATCTATTCTATCTTCTCCTATTCAACATTACATGCTTCTGGAAAGAACTTTTGGGATAAAAGATTTTAGATTTTAAGTTCCTACAGCACAGGATATTACAGTCAAGTACCTTGACTACTCACTAATCACTGAGACAATATATAGTATTAGTAAAATAATATACAGCATAAATAAGCAATAACTGATGCAATTCAGTTTTCAGGTAAAACAATGCAATTTAACAAGGTACATTAACAGTACAATTAGTTGTACAAAGACTGAATTATGCTGCCAGCACTATTTTTTGCTACTGAATAAAGATAAAGAATACATTTTTTATTTGCACCAATTATAAATGTAGCTGAAAGAGTAATACAATATAAAAAAATTCTCATAGTTAAACATCCCAGAATTTTTTGGTGAAAAGGTATAATACAATTTTGTCTACTTTTAATCTATCCTGGGAATAGAGTTCTACAGTAACATTTAAAAGTCTTTCCCAGGGAGCTATAAATGTCTAGGTGCAGAGAATAACCCTTTTGAGACCTTCTCTCATGCGAACATTCAGGATTATGTACAGACTTTATTATTAGAAGAAAAAAAAATTATACCATTTGAATAACAAATTAAAAGTATTAGACTGAATTAGTACTTTTATATAAATATGATTCGTTTATATTTACTAGGCATAATGAATCTAATATTTTTTATCTGAAAAATCAAAGGACAATCACTCAAGTAAAATTAGAAATTGATTGCAAATAATAGCCTAACAATAATAATTTAAGAACTTTTCACACAATTAACCACAATTGTATCTAGACACTATAAAATATGTTAATGGAAATAGAAGATCATTTTCAAATGAAATAATGTTTAATAAACTTTTATTTACCTTTTTTTGGCCAAACACTATCATCAATATAATTGGCAAGAATTATACCATCCCAACCTTCTTCAGAGGAACCACTACTATTGCTCTGAAATGTAATACAGTTGAAGTGTATAGCATGGTTAGAAAAAAAATAGATATTAATAAGAGACAAAAATATCAGATTATACCTGTTTTATATTCAGTCCTAAGAATGCAGAAAAATAGAAGAAAATTACAATTTTGAAATGAAATTTTTGGTTTACTATGAATTAACAAATTAGAAATAATCAAAATAATTTACTAATTTAATTTTAATATGTATCTGATATACTTACATGTCATTTAACTAGGAACACACTTATACAATCTAGTTTTTGTTTTCTAATGCAGCAGGCACTTGTTCTTTCAACATTCTCCCATCCTATCCATGAGTTTGTTATCTTTTTTATTATGGGAGCACTACATTGGTGAACTAATATTACTTCCTATCAGAGGACAACCCAAGAATATCCATGTGTTAGTTTGGATTTAATCCAGGGCCAACGATGTGGAAGCTCATGATACTAACAGTTATACGATGTGAACGGTTATATGCTTATAAGTAATTCAGAGGGAACGGTTATATGCTCCGTGTGCACCTACGAGTTTAATAAAGTCAGCACTAAGTTTGTTTTCGAATTTATTACGTTTACTACATCTGTTCCATATTTTGTTTACATTTCGCACTTTCAGCCTAACATGTCTGCAGAAACCCCCTTGGCGACAAGTTGGAGTCAAAAACTTTTGGCGCCAACTTGTTGCCATGGGAGGTGCGTCTGACACATCTGTTCCGTACCGATCAAGCCTCAGTGACACTCATTTGGACCAATGCCTGAGAACTGGGAATTCAACTTATGTTCCACATTGCAACAAGTTGGCTGCAGATTTGCAATGTCAAATATCGTATTAATTATCAATTTAAAGATTATTTTGTTAAATAAAAATTTTAATTCATGTATTAAAAATTTGTGTTGCATTAATATTTTCATGTGTATATATTACCCTCCCCCCTCCAACACTCCTCTTCATCCAGTGGTGCCCGCCAAACTTCCTCTTCCTTCTCTTCATAAAGCGATACCCGCCGAACTCCCACATTTCTGAAATATGCCCTCCTAGTAAAAAAAGGTTGCCAATCCCTGGTATAAGGTGTAAATATGGTTAAAAGTATTAAAATAAATTGCTAAACTCTTATTTATTTATTACTTTGTGTTAAACATTTCAGTTTTCTGATATTATGTTAAAATAGGGGGAGTCAGTACAGGTTCTATTCAACTAGTTTACAATTATATAAAAAACATACAGGAAGAAATAATTTTTAAAAATATATTTAACAATTGTATTAAAAAAAGGGGGGGGGAGGGGAAAGGTACATTCTGTCAACAATGTTATAGATTTAATAAAATGGTAAGAAAATATAAAAGTACTAACTTCTAAAGAGGCACAAGAGTACTTTTGGTTTAATGTGTCTATATCCTTGTAGACAGATGGGGCAGCAGGCATGGACTGAGAGAATCCATAACCAGCCCACAAGCTAGAAGGAACTTGAGGTGATTCAATCCTACGATGAATGGCTAAACAAAATATATTTTGATATAGCAAATTTAACAAACGTTCATATATAAAAATCCAAATATAAGCATGTTTAAAGCAAAACAAATAAGATTAAACCACTAAAGAGAAGTATTTACAATAACTAGAAAATATTAAATGAAATGTTTCATAGTAACGTGTCACAAACATTTTGGAAAGTTATAAAAAGTATACAATCAATTTGTCCCCTGTTAAGTTATTACGTGAAAATATGCTAAGATAGATATGTTAACACAAGATATATATATATGCTAAAATAAGATATGTTATGTTAGAATTGCAACTCAATTCTCAGTCTGTGGTTCATATTCTAACCATAGATGTTACAAAAAATGGAGATAATATTATGACAACTATGCAGATTAATATGAGATTTCTCCTTAGAAACATAATGTAAATCAAGTAATGAACACTTTATCCTTAATAATACTGCTTAAGCCAATAAGCTAAGATAACACAGCAATTTTTTTTAATTAATAATGAACAAAAAATAACAGTAATTTGTTCTATGGTCAGGTTATAAGTGTGACAATACCTGAGGGAAACAGTACTATGCAATGTTTGTTTCTTATTTTTATATATTCTAGGTAAAAATGTAGGGGAAGGTGGGGTAAGATGATGAACTTAAGCTTCAAATATTTTTCCTGAATTCAATAAGTGGTTTAAAAACCTGAAATTTACAGAGACTTCTTTCAACCTTTATGTTTTATAAAAAAAAAATTTAAACGATTTCATCTCCTCTTGGAAGATGGCAAAATATTCCCTTTCCCCCAAGAAAGTAATTTTCATCATCTTACCCATTAGGTGGGGTGACTAAGGGTGGTGGGTAAGATGACGAATCGATAACAATATAAATCAAGATATAAAGGTTTATTTTCAAAAATGCAGAGAAACAATTTCACTTAGGTACTTAGTGAAAAAGGCACAGATAACACTAAAAATACAATTACAGATTACCCATAATGAAACAAAACTTAAAGAATTAGATATAAAAATTAAGAAAAAACATAGGTTAAAAGTTCATATACAAAAACCGCATTTCCAGGGTCTGTCTTTCGCTTCATTATCATCCCAGCCGGAACATTGAACATGTGCCCAAGATTTGCATCTGAAGCACTGATACCATAATTCGTCCTTTCCCTCCTCCCGTAAATAATGCAGTCTTTTTTCAATAATGTTTCAGTATCATAGTTGTCGTTCTCCACATATGGAACTTCTTCTTGTGATGACTCATCAGAAGTAATCCTATTGACGCATTCTAGTTTTCCTTCTTTTTCTAGGTGTTTTTGGTCAACATTTAGCTTTCTTTGACGCTAATGTTTCAGCTTTCCTTTTCAATCTTTCCTGTCGTTTAAGTTCCATCAATTGTTTTTCTTTCTCCTTTTTTTCAAGCGCTTGTTTTACAAGATATCCAGAAATATGGTAAGCAGGCAGTTTCTTCTTTGGTTTCCTGGTTGTCTTGCTGGCCATCAGAAGTGGAGGAAGAGCTGAGGAAGTTGATGGCTGTGGAGATAGGGTTGATGAAATGGTAGGTTCAGGAGGAAAGGCGGATGAAATGTGCTGCTGACAAATGGTAGGATAATCTAATTGGTTGTTTTCAACAACATGAAGCATGAAAATCTTTGTCTGTGAAAATATTGCTGTCTAGAGGCTCAATGCCAGTAGCTCTGAATCCGTTCACAGCAATCTGAACAGTACTAATTCTAAGGTAGGCTCCTCGTCATCTTACCCCACAACACCATTTTCGATTTCAATTTGTTTATCAGTATTCAAGCTTATCGTAAATAAACTATAATATGCATGATTTTTAACGTTACGAGTGGTATTTTGAGAGAGAAAAATGGAGGAGAAAAAATAACTTACCATAGTCGGGTAATTCCTTGCGCTGTGAAGTCCAAAATTTACAAACACAGATTAAAGAAATACATTTGAGTCGCCACTACTCACAAAACAATCTCAATTTATATTTCTTGTAGTGGGCGTCATAACCCAATACTAGAATCTTAAAAATTGCCTGGACAGGTGCTGCTATCTATGATTGTGTCAGAGAAATACCGAGTTTGTCATCTTACCCTACTTTCCCCTACATTTAAATGTTCAATTTTAAAATGGGTTACAGATATGTTTGCAACGATATGCAGTGGAGGGATTAATTTGGTTTGCACCGGTTCTGTAGAACTGATACCTAATGTGGGTATCGGTTCTACAGAACCAGTGCGAACTGGCTGAAGCCCACCACTGATTAGGACATAGAACCTGTTGATAATTCATTTGAATCCCACCACTGATGATATGTATACTGCATTTTACTTAATACAAATTAAAATATTTAACAAAATAACTGTACAAAAGACTGAACTAAATCTATAAAGCAGAATAATTTACATTCTATTCAATAATAATTATTACCTTGATGGGCAGACAACCTTTTCTCAAAAATTTCAAACTGATTGGCTACTTTTTTCTTAAAAGGAGGAGAATCAGGACAGAGATGACTATCAAGATTCCTACCACCTTCAGTTACTGATGTGCATCTGTCAAAGGGTTGTTCAGAATCTTTTATCACAGCTGAAAAGATCATCAAATTATATCACTTCTTCATAAAATACAGTAACTATTATATGATTAAAAAAACGAATTTATCTGAAATCATATATTGACAATTATTACCTGACACAAGATGATAATTTTTTAACCGTTAGGGATAGTCAGATTGTTTTTTAAACAAGTATGAGTGTAGGAAAACAACTTAAACCAAATTATACAAGGTAATGATCAGAAATGTTTATAATAGTAATAACTACTACTGTCATGGCAGACTTATTTCTATTTAACATGTTTTCAGAAGAATTACATCATTCAGTAAAGCCGAAATTCAGTAATGGTAACTTTCATTGATTTTAAATAAAAAAAATTAATGTTGATTAGAAAACTGGGACATATTTTCAACCCCTCTAACCAATAACATGAGCAGGAATATAAACAGAGTTTGGTTTATGTAAGTACTAACTGCAGTAAAATATTTAACCCTTCAGCAGGAGCGCCAATTTATGGAACACCAACAGGCGTGCGTAGCCCAAAGTGCAGCGTCTCTTTCAACCTTGATTATTCCTTTTGTAATAAACTTTTTTTTTTCAAATCCAAAACAATTCTGTGTTTTATAAACAAGATATAAAATGTTGATAATATTGAGATATATGTATAATTAAAGGCCAAAGAATGCAGATACATTCACCTTATTTCAAAGCTGTCCAGTTTATTGGATCTAAGGACAACTTGCGAATTGATTCCTAAAATGTTCAAAAACCTAAAAAACAATAAGATTGTGCATCTTTGTGATATGCGGGATACTGTGTAACAGCTGCACACTTGATTGACTACATCAACTCCTGCTTTTGTCATACTGTAATCCAGTATAATCACTGGTTTACCACAGTTAAATCACGACTAAGAATGAATGGAAAGGAATACAAGGGTCAGAAAATCAGACCTGCATTAGAAAGGGTGTAGCTATAAACAGAAACTGCATAGAAGATTCAAACCTTACATGTAAAAACAAACCATTCAAAATTATGAAAATGTTGCACTTTGTACACGGCTGCACCCGCTGAAGGTTAATATTATTTCTCCATTGAATACAGCAAACTGTTCTTTTCATTTAGGTTATTCATACAACAGACACACTGTGAAAATAAAACACTAAATTTATTTTCTGAGCAGCATTAAGGATGTTAAAATTAAATAAGTACATGCTTGGTCATAGGAATAAGCCACTATGTAAGAATGGTAGTCTTACAACATATTTTCATTGCTTCATTCTGTCTCCTGTATGTGTTTTAATTGTAAGAGAGAACAATATATCTTTAACGAATATAAGAAATTTATACGTAAGAGAGCTAAATTATAGGTTGGGTTCATTTCAAAAGGCAATCTGTTTAATCAATACAAATTTTATTATTTCTGAGAAATAGTAGTTGTCAGGGGTTATACAATGTTTTCCAAACCTAAGGGACTCACAAATTTAATATGCCTACACATAAAAGATGGCAAGAAATTTGGAGGTCTAATCTCCACCATTATAAATGAGCACTTAATAAATTCAACTCTCAATCATACCTTTATGCATGCGACAATATACCTTCAAAGTTTGAATTTTAATATTTAGTTAACCTTCATGTTTATAAATTAAAAGTATCTATACACATACATATATACATAAGACAGCTAGTTTCAAACTTTGTAATACAAACCTTCATTATTATTATTATTTGAAAGATTCTGTCCCCATGAACTGAACATAGTAGAATGAACAGGGCTGTCAAAGTTAGATACTGCTGGAGTATGATACACTATAAAAAACGTTATAATATTTTAAATTCATTTATCAATATTTAGCCATATTCATATAATCAGAAAACTAAAGCTAAAATAAGAGCTCTTATCCTAAATGTTTAATATGTCTCAAACTACACAGAAGTAAGAATTAAATTGAAAATACAAACATGTCTTTCAAAATGCATTTTACATATGAAGTTTTTAAAAAAAATTCACCACATAAATCTTAACTTTATGCATCATGATAATAGAATAGAAAAAAGTAACTTCAAGTGATGTATCACCTAATATTTAAACATTTTTGTTCAATCTTAAATAAAGGCCCTAAAGAATACAGTACCAGTATACTAATCATAGAAGTGCTGGGATTATTCCTTGCACATATAGTTGCATTTATAGGTACCACAATAATAATAATACAATATCTTAAGATTGCAAAATGAGCTAGCCATTATTTAAACGGTAACCATAGGATGTTAAATTAGTCATATAAATTTATGAGTTTCACATAAATTTAAATAGAGGAAATAATCTAAATCCATTTTATATCAATGCAAGCAAGGAAGGTTTATTTAACAATACAGATGAAGCTTTAGGGTTATCTTTAAGCCTATTTGGGTTTCAGATCGCTGATTACTAATTTATAATATTGTTATCAAAAAGGTAATCATACACAAAAAAAAAACTACATAATAAATATTCAAATTATCTTGTGTACTTACCATGAGATTCAGAGTGGAGAGGTCTCCTGTCACACAAAACTTTATCACCTTAAACATAAAAATTTTACATGTAAAAATGTACTTTTACGTATTGAAAAATAAATAATCATGAATTTTGAAACCATAAAACTACAAAGATTAAATAATACCTATATTTAGACAGATGCAAGAGAAAAGAAGTTAGTATAAAATTAACCAGGTGTTCAAGGTGCTTAGAACTTTACATAAAATTTTTTTGATGCAATTATAATGAGGAAGTAGATAATAATTATTGTAGTCATAGAAACTGAAATAACTTGTAATTTACCAACTGAGTGATAACTTTATTCATAGACAACAAACACATAGAACATATAATATATATATATATATATATATATATATATATATACTATGTGTTTGTTGTCTATGAATAAAGTTATCACTCAGTTGGTAAATTACAAATTATTTCAGTTTCTATGACTACAATAATTATTATCTATTTCCTCATTATATATATATATAACATTAAGCAATTAAGGCAATAATTGTAAATATAGCAAATTACAAAGATTTTCAAGTAGATTTTATGAAGTCAATTTATGATGTCATTGAGGTTTAAATAAAATATTTATAGATACACTAAAAAGTTGTGCTTTTTTTCAAAAGATTTAGTTATTTGTACTTTCTAAAAATTACTGTCAGGCATAACTACATGCAATGATACCATTATTTTATAAAACTGCTCTATCCCTGCAATACTTTTCACTCATAATGAACATTTCCTCCTTTATAATAACATGCCAAAATTTCCTTAAATTTCTGTCAATAAAACAGATTTTAAAAGGCTGCATAAATAATAAAATTAAGAAAAATTAATATTCTTCTTCCATAGATATATCATACAAAATAACAGAAAAATCACTGTATGAGGATTACAAGCAAGCTTTGAAGAACTTACTGGCTCCACAATTAGATGCATCAATAGAATTTAAAATCAGTAGACTTAAAAAAAAAAGTTAAAAAATAACCATTAAAATAATTAATAATTACCATCTTTCTTATCAAAACTCATTTTGTTGAGTGTTGAGACATCAACAGCAGGAACTGTTGGTGATAATGTTGCATTGTATGATAATGGAGTATGAATGAAAGAATTACCAGCAGTTTTAAAACAATTTCCTGAGTTTAAAATACTGGTTAGATTCTCTATTTGAGAATAAGCAGTAGGCAGAGAACCAGATACTGGAGCTGTAAAGATATTTATTTACATACAATTAGCATAACTTCCATTAATATAATCCATATACACTTTATTAATACAAGCGAAAAAATGTGCACATGTATCATGGCTCATGGGTTTTTGAAATTCAAAATTGAATTAAAGATTTAAATATCAAAGAAATACAGATAAAATGCATGGTGTAATTTCATTTTTAATAACACAGTTAATAAAATCCTCAAGGAGAAACCTCAACACTTTTCTAAAACACATTTTCTGTTGCAGGAAGAAAAAACACTGATACCAGAAATCTTGCTATGGCTTTCTAAAAACCACAATATTCAGCTAAAATTACACACCAGAAATTTATCTTACATGAAACATACAAAGAAAACATCTTATATAAATGCTTGGACAGAAATCATTTGGTTGAAATTAATATTTCATAAGTATTATTGTTCTTCTCTAAGTTATTGTTTTTGTATTGTTCAGCTGTTCTATTTTTGTTTAAATGCTCCAATCTCATGCATCATTGATGCATGGAAGCCAATGATGTACAATCAAGTGCTTTTGCAATAAAAAATAAATAAATAAAAAATATTTCATAAGTGTTATTGCAGAAAACTGTATGTCATGCATATTTTTATCACTTTTTACTGAGAAGGCTCATAGTACCAATGCTTCATTTTTAAAAGTTATCAAACATTCCTTCAAAAAAATTTCCTCACTTCTTTAAAAAAAAAATAGAAAATAAACAAGAATACAAAGGAAGAGATTAAAAATACAACTTCGATAAGTAGATTCCTTACAAATGAAAATTTTGCACCTTTCAAATTTAAACATTAATTTCAATAGTTGAATAACTAATGCACAAAAGGATAAGCAGCTATAATTACCATTACTCTTCATTTTCATAGCGGTAAATTTTATACACATTTTGTGTATTGCTGATAAAAAGGCAGAAAATTTTGACAAAAAATATGTATTGTTTGAATAATATGAGAGTAAATATTACAACTTACACATTCTGGAAATTAGTGACTTCTGACTCTCAGTGTAACAGCCGTAGATAGCTAAAGCATTATTGATATCTTCAATATCTGGATGAAACTTAATAGGACATAAGTTTAGTATCCTCTGTCTGTACTGTAAAATTTGTTTTGAAAATCTCTCAGGACCTTTAACTGTCACACTCTGTAAATTTGCAACAAATTTAAACAATTAAAACCAAAATATGAACTTTTTGAAAATTAACATGATTTATACAACAAAATTAGTACAAAATATAGCTATACTCATAGAACTTACCAAGAAAATTGATAATAAAGAGTAGCTTAAATAATGATATCTTGAATCTCTCATGAAATGTATATACCCATTGAAGGTTAATTTTGATAGCATAAATAAGGTATAAAAAAAATATAGACATTGCAAAGAATATCAATTAACCCTTTCCGGCATGGTAGGTTAAAAAGAGTCCCACCTAATTTTTTAAAAAATTCCTTAAATTATATTCACTTGAGCTGTAATTCAAATATAGAATACAACTGGTTTTTAGTTATAGTTTTGGGTTGTTAATAACAGGGATATAACAGGGTTCTTCATTTTTGCATGAAAATTGGCTAAAGTAATCAATAAAAAGTATCTTTAGGACTGCTTATTGTCTGAAGGATTTTGAAAATATTTGTATACGTAAAATTACATTTTTTATTGTTTAAATTTATTTTCTAAACAAAAATCATGTATAATATTTTTCAACGTTTATTCTTCACTTGAATTTCATGGTGCAAAAAGAGAACCACCAGACAATTGAGATTTTCACTGATAGATGGCACTGAAATTTTTCGTTGTTTTGAATTATTATATTTTTTCCTGTTAATTTTGGTTAGTTTTTCAGCCATTTTAGTATCAGATGCCTTTATTTACAGGCTGTCACTGATACTAAGATATAGAAATAGTTCGTGAACAACAGAGGTCTCTCAGGAACCTTTGTCCTCACATGACAAAGGATTTTAAAAGTGGTTGATTTATATTATATACTGCAAAAATATTGTAATATCCACTAAGGTCCAGGGAATGCCTTTGTTGCATGGTGGGACAAATGGTATCCTCCCTCCCTCAGTAAAAATAAAATACAGCATTTATTTTTATATTTTTTTATTTATTTTTTTTTTTTTTGGGGGGGGGGGGGCATAAAATATCTAAGTGAGTGCATTTGACCCTTTATACAATATTTTTTCCAAATTTCAGTTGTATTTTAATATAGCGTATCGCAAAAGGTTAATAAGATAAACATGGCAGAGTTAAATTTTCGTATATTTGCTTAAAATGATAGGCATTAATGAATGTAATATAGAACAGATATTCTCTGACCATGAAAGTAAAAACACTTTTTGTGACAATCAGTAATTTCCCTACCCAAACTTTTTCAGGAGATTATTTTCAATGCTAATTTATTAATCCCTGCTTCAGATTATCAACCCTTTATGTTGGTTTGGAAGACTGATGGGTTTTTAATGACCAATTAAAACTTTAGTATGCACATTAATTTTATACAATACACATAATACAAGATCACACATAAAGTAATACATCAGATGTTATACAGACTAACATCAGATCACTTTCATCTTGTAAATTTAGATATGGTTTTTTAATAGAGATACAAAACTTACTTTCTTTATTAAGAAAGGAAAAAATAACTCCTTTCATCAAAACATGTGAGATTGTCAGTTACTTTTCTATGTAATTGTAAAAGGAAGCTAATATTCCAGCGATGGTGGACAGAAGAGATCTAATATAGCATTGAGCTATGTATTGCAGAAAGTATTTTACTAATAACTCATTAGCAAATATGTATATAAATATTTCACTTTTGTGAAATGTGAAGCTCGAAGGCTATATCACAGTTTTTGACAAATAATGTTTTCCAAACATTTAAGTATACAATGTCTCACCATTTCGAAACCAGTTAAAAAAAATTTTTTAATGAAATAGTGAGACATATTCTGTACATATAAACATTTACTTTCAAGTCAAAAAAAGATTTTTAAAATAGGGAACAGTCACTAAATAGGAAAATATTTTCTGATACCTGAAAAAATAATTTAATAAAGTCAAAAGAAGTAGAATTATTGTTGGCAAGTTAACTATTGTATAGATTTTCTTTCATGCAAATTTACAGAGTTAAGAAGACGATCAAAGTGTGACGTCAGTGTAAAAGGCGATTTAAAAGAGTGAAGAATGTTTATCGATATATGATGTAGGGCGGTTGCTGTATTTTTTTCTTCTGATGCTGTAATAAATCGCAGTTGTTTTTAAAGACTTTGTCTTTCTGTCTTCATGCAAAAGCACAATGTCCGCATTTTTTTTGTTACCAGCGGATATTTTTGGTTATAGGCCCAGGCATCTGATGTAAGTTGTGTCAAGGTCATTTTTAACAAAGTGTTGACCTTGAAGTGACTGTAAGTGAAATTCCACCGCATGGCCATGAATTGCATTTGTTTCAGCATTCGACCATAATATTTCTAACTTTTCCCGACACCTTCGATGGGGGCCGCAACAAAAAATTGTAAATGGATGAAACTTTAAAAGTTTTCACCTCTCACCGACGGAAATTACGCAACGTGGTGCAAGGATGTGGAATACGCATTGGGAGGTAAAGGTTGTTGGAGTCTTGTTTACAACACTGAACCAAAGCTGACAGATGATGCCACAGAAAAGGAGAAAGCTAAATTCTAACAGCAAAAGGATAAAGCATTATCTATTCTATACTACTTTAGATAGTGTAGTGTATACTCTGTGTCTACAAAATATAGAACTCCAATTTCGAGCGAGAAGGAGCCTTCTGTTGTGTGGAGTATTCTGAAAGACAATTTTAGGTCCGTGTCAAGAGCCAGTATTGTGAGACTATTGGACGAGTTTTTCAGTATTAGGTTCGATCTTAAATCTGAAAACATTGGGCTTTTCAGTGCCAGAATCAAGAATGCCGTGCAGTTACTCAAGGATGCCGAACATCCAGTGGAAGAGTTGTATCAGTTGTTTCAAGCTATTAGGTATTTGCCTTCTGATTACCAAAATGTTGTTCAATTAATTTATCGTTGGAGTGATAATGAATTTAAATTGTGTAATATTGAAAAAGAATTAATTATCTAAGAAGGTAGATTAAATCAATTAAAATTAGATATAGATAAACATGCAAGTAGTAGTTCAGCTTATAATTTGGGTGCTGAGGAACATTTAACATGTGATTTTAAAACTTCTAATTTTCCAAATATAAACCCTTGTGCAACAAGAAGCCGTAAAAACAGGAAATTACATAAATCAAAACGAATAGGTCCTTGCTTTAACTGCAAACAGTTTGGACACCTAAAATACCTGTGCAAGAAGTTAGATGTAAATTTACAATCCCAGGGGGGAAAATCGAATGTCACTGACTGTTCAAAGCAAAGTTATTTTACATCTGAAGCGTATTTTAATGCAAATGAGGGACCTGTTAGTAAATTTGTTTGGATTATAGATACTGCAGCTACGAAACATTTCTGCAATAATCTAAATTTATTTACCAACATTAGGAAGGTTCAGGGAACTTCAATGTCATTAGCTATAGGAGATGTCGAAAGTCCAGTTGAAGGTATAGGAACTGTTGAAATGTATGCTGTTATTGGTGGTGAAAAGAATATTATTATGTTAGATGATGTTATGTATTCACCAAAATTAAGACATAATCTTTTATATGCCCTGAGATTCGAGGAACGAGGTTGTTCATTCGTTGGGTCTAAGGGATTAATATGGTTCTATTACGATGATGGAGGCAAGTTTTTTTATGCAAAGCGTGAAGGGGATTTATATTTATTTAAGCCCAGATATCCTAAACTTAATCAATGTTCTAAAAATATGCGCGAAAATATAGATAGACCTAGTAATTCATTTTCTAATGTGAATAACAACTTTAAACTTTGGCATAAACGTTTTTGTCATTTAAATTCAGATTATTTATTTCACACAAGTAAAGTTTCTGATGTTATTGGTTTACCAAAATTTAAATATGATAAGTTGACTGTCAAGATTGCAAGGTAGCTAACGCAAAGCGAGTTTCTTTTAAGCCAATTGGCCGAATTTGTTCTTGTAAACCCCTTGAGTTGCTTCACATGGATGTTTGTGGTCCTATGCCTACAATTTCTATAGGCGGATCTAAATATTTCTTGACTATAGTTGATGATTACTCCCGCAGGGTTTTTGTGTTTACATTGAAAAAAAAAGAGGGAGATGTGTTTGATACATTTAAAGAGTTTAAAATACGGGTTGAAAAGGAATCAAATTTGAAGATCTTGAATGTTAGGTCTGATAATGGCCTTGAATTTTGTAGGAACAGGGCATAAAAGCCGAAAAGTCCAATATTTACACCCCTGAGCAGAATGGCGTCTCAGAAAGGTTTAATTTAACGGCTTTAGATTGTATTAAAGCAATGTTGAGTGCGAGTAATTTAGATAATAAATTTTGGGCCGAAGCCCTTTTATGTTTTTCTATGTGAAGAACAGGATATGTCATAAACTCAAGGATCAGACTCCATACGAGTTATTTTCCAGTAAAAAGCCTTTAGTTTCTTATTTTAGAGTTTTTGGATGCTTAGCATTTGTCGGGTTACCTAAACAGTTAAGGAACAAATTAGATATGAGGGCTAAACTTGGTGTTATGATTGGGTATGCTGAAAATACTCAAGGTTATAGAATTTGGTTGTTTGATGAAAATAAAGTTGTTGAAACTAGCAACGTGCGTTTTGAGGAAAGAAAACTTGCAGTGGAAAACGTCCTGGACCCTGCAGTGGGGGATTCTTCTGAGAATAGGGTTCTAACTAGATTCAAATCTTTAGAAACCTCTGGTAAATCAGATTCCCAAAATTTGAACGAACCTGAGTTTTTCAAATTTAACCTAGATGAAAACCAAAGTGCAGAAAACGATGACGACGAATTGACCCCATGCGTGCATATCCCATGGATTCGAGTTGTTCCAAGGCAGGCAAGCCCTAGCTCTGATGTATATTATGGCCTTGAGGGAACAAAGTTACGTTTGAGGTCTCATGATGATGCTGAAAGGTACTGTAAGAACCATGGAATTAAATATGATAAAAGCTGCTTTGATTTTAGCATGAAACAGAGTCCGGATACTTCCCCAGAAGCTAATTATATTGATGTAAAAATACCAAGAAACTTTTATGATACCCTCAAATCACCGCAATCAAAAGAATGGAAGGAAGCCATGATAGATGAAATGAATGTAATGAAAGATAGGCGGGTTTGGGAATTGGTTCCAGCACCTAAAAATAAAGAGATTTTAGGTAGCTGCTGGGTTTATACACTTAAACAAAATGAAAAGGGTGCAGTTTGCAGGTATAAGGCAAGACTTCTTGCACAGGGGTATAATCAAAGAAACAAAACTTATGACGAAGTTTTTAGTCCTGTAATAAATTTTACTTTGATTAGAATGTTCTTTATTTTCACTTGTATGTTAAAGTGGATAAATTGTCACTTGGACATTAAATATACTTATTTGTACGCAACAGTTGATCAGGACATATACATGAAACAGCCTCCAGGTTTCATTGACCAAGATAGAAAGGACTATGTTTGCAAGTTGTTGAAAGCTATATATGGTTTAAAAAAAAGTGGTCGTTGTAACGTCCAGGAAACGTACCCGCGAGAAAGTTGAACTTTGCACGTTTCACCAATATTGTGAGGGAATTGTTATATTTTATCCCACCTGCTGGCATCAATAAAGTATTATTACCAGTGTGACGTAATGTTACACTTGGAATCATTTGCATGCTTATTTATTTATTTTTTTTACTGAAGTGGCAACTTCGAGAGATATTGCAGAGTATACAATTTTTTAGTTATACGATATACTCGGTGTGAGAAGAGGTTGTAATAGTGCTTTGGTGTTCTTGTGAATTTGTTAAATTTAAATAAAAAAATGTTTGTTTAAAGTTTTGAATGTTCAATTTGAAAAGAATCTTGTGAAACCGAGTCAACACCCTCACTGCATGTGGAACCCAAAAAGGATATCACCCCATTAACTTAGGCGGGTGATTTTTTACATATCAACTGCTCCATGCTCGGAGATTGAAAGAATAAACCACTCAGAAACTTGTGAATATCTGACATTGCGTCCTAGGACCAGTACGGTGCAATTACATTCTGGTGTCAGGAGTGGGGTCCATGCAAGGGTGAGGAATTTTTGGAAAAAGAACTTTTTTTTTATTCTGCTGAGGATTCCAGCAGCGACAACGGTCTTCATCGGAAGGCGCAGATCTAAGGACCAGGAGCTTAATGGAGAAGATAAGAAGTGGATGAGTAGCGGAGGTGAAGGCCAAGTTACCATCAACTTCTGACCGTTTCAGCGGATATCAACGGACAGCGAAGCGTCGGGAAAAGTGAGGCAGACCTCAGCTACTGACCGTTACAGCGGAGCGTCGGGAGAAGTGAAACAGACCTCAGCTACTAACTGTTACAGCGGAGCGTCGGGAAAAGTGAAGCAGACCTCAGCTACTGACTGTTACAACGGAGCACCGAGAAAAGTGAAACAGAGCTGCGGAAACAAAAACAGAGGATGTTTGTGATGACGAAAGGATACCTGTAAGGATCTCGGATGTAGTCTGACAAAGTAGGGTGCATGAATTGTTACTCGTTTGTCCCTCATATTCTGTTCATGGCTAAGTTGATTTTGGGTGCTTAGGAACGCGTGTGTTAGGTTAATTTTTTCTTTCTCTTTTAAAATTTTATGATTTTATGTTCTTTAGTATACTGTGTTCTTGCATAGGTTAATATTGCTTACATATAATGATTAATAGTATTAGTGTTTTATATGAAGTAAATTTCTTCTTATTGAGTTAAAATTCTCTAAAAGTGCATAATGTTTTCTGCTTTGAATAATTATTATTTGTGGAAGGGATATTTGTTTAGTGTAGGAAAAAGCTAAGAGCTGTTTTCTGGATTTAATTTTGTTTTTGCTCGTTTATTGTAAATTAACATTCGGGAGCAATGTCTTTTTTAAATACAGTGAGGAAAACGGATCTCGTGCAATTGGCATGCGAGATGGGTGAGGTAGTCACCGAGGAAATGTACAAATTGCAAATAATTAAAATTATTAAGGGAGGGGAAAACTATGCGGAAACTTTGGCTAAAGAATCATTGGAAACGATTGTGGAAGACAGAAAGGAACGAGAATGACAGGAAGTCGAAGAAAGGGCACGGAGTCAGGAATTAGAGAGAGAAGAAAGGGCATGGAGTCAGGAAATAGAGAGAGAAGAAAGGGCACAGAGTCAGGAATTAGAGAGAGAAAAAAGGGCTCGGAATCACGAGTTAGAGTTAATGAAGTTGAAAACACAACTTGCCCAATTAGAAAACGATAGGTTACGGTTGGATAGAAATAGCACGAATAGTGTGGAATCTCTATCCAGTGAGACGGGGTCTCATGTCCTGGTACACCAGAGAGATTCTGGGACTAGGTGGAAAGAATTAGCGCTGGAAGGTGACAGGTTTTGGGCGGCTAAGGGGCGCAGTTACGCTTTCGAACCACGGGGTGGGACGATAGCGGGGAACAATGAACGCGTCAGGATAGCCAGGGACCCCAGGAAAGAATTTACGTAAGAATGTAATTCGGACTGTTGCATTTGAGGCACAAAGGATCACTAAGAGAGATTGCCCAAAAGCTAATAAAGAGAGGAATTCTGGGTCTTTGTTCGACATTCGCCCACCGATAGGAGGGGTAACAGTCCAGGTAGGAGTAACTACTCCGTCGGGAATTCAGACAATGGTCTCTGGGTCTGAGGTAGAGGTTTCTCCTCAGGGGGGGAGTGACAGAGAAAGGTTGTCAGGTTTCAACGGATGTAGAAGGGAAAATTGAGCCAAGACATGACGCACATGGAAATGGGCCGATTGTGAGGTTTAGAGATAGGGGTCGACATAAGAAGCCGGCACCGTCCTCTGGAGTACGAGGTTTGTTAAGTAAAGGAGCCTTAAACTGCAAGATAAATGACAGCAAATTAAAATCATGAGGGAGGGTCAGAAAAGGCAGAGGTGCCAGAATTCAGGGATTAGCGTTGAGTGAGCGGATACGAAGGGGTTCAGGAAAAAGACTTCTTTGGGCTTTTAATCGCAGGAAGGCGGTTAGATGGAAAAATGAACCACAGTGGGTTTTTGAAACAGGCAGGATTGCCAGGATGCAGGGGTTATCGCCAAATGGGTTAATTGGAGGAATCAGGGAGGACAATTTGTTTCAGATTTCGGAGCAAAGGGTAGTGAAAGGAATTGACAGAGCAAGATTTTCAAAGGAAGATAAAATGAGAAAGTTCTGGGGCTTACATAAAGCTAGGAAAAAGGGTCCTGTATCTAAAAGGAAGCCGAACTGCTTAAGGTTTAGGCAAAAAATTTGGGGAAGACAGCATTATTTTAAGGTGAAAATGAAAAGGAGTACGAAATACTCCGGGGGACAGCATAGGGGTTTCTGTAAATTTTGGAAACAAAGAGAAGGGCAGAATTTTGTTAGAGCAAAGTTTAAGGGTTCTGTTGGGTTACGGATACCTAGTGAAAGGTTTCCTACGAGAAGTCAGACCAGGTGGGATGTTTCACGGAGAATTACTTCCAGATTCAAATATGTAAAATTTTGGGAAGTTCAAAAGTCTTAAATGAATTTTGAGGGTCATAAGGTACATGAAAGGTTCCAAGGAAATCGGGGTAAATAAGTGACAATGGAAGGGAAGTGTTTGAGATTTTTTTTTTTTGCAGTATGTTCCTTTGTTAAAGTAAAGGTATAATCTGGTTTGGTCTTATGTAAAACAATTAAACGTTTCCTTGGGAACACCGTCAAGTTTTCTCGAAAGAGAATCAGTTTAAAGATAATGTGTAAATTGGCATATATTTGTATTTGGGAAAAAATGATTCAACAATTTTCTTTTGTGACTTTCATTAAGTTGCTATGAGTAAAAAAAAAAAAGTAATTGTTAAATTTTTAAGGTAACTGTAGGTGTGTACATGTAAGTGTATTTTTGTATATTCTATGCTTCGCTATCGTGAATCATTCATCTTGAGGAGCGATAAGCATGTTTACTTTTCCCTAGCACTTAGCCATGAACGGGTAGGCAGGGGGAAACGTGTGTCAATTCCGTCACCAGCAGCCGGTAGACAGTGTTGGATGGTTTAAAATTTGCCTGTTGGCAGGCAAATTTTCAAGTTAGCGGTGGGCATGTAACGTCCAGGAAATGTGCCCGCGAGAAAGTTGAACTTTGCACGTTTCACCAATATTATGAGGGAATTGTTATATTTTATCCCACCTGCCGGCATCAATAAGGTATTATTACCAGTGTGACGTAATGTTACACTTAGAATCATTTGCATGCTTATTTATTTTTTTTTTTACTGAAGTGGCAACTTCGAGAGAAATTGCGGAGTATACGATTTTTTTAGGTATACGATATACTCGGTGTGAGAAGAGGTTGTAATAGTGCTTTGGTGTTCTTGTGAATTTGTTAAATTTAAATTTAAAAATGTTTGTTTAAAGTTTTGAATGTTCAATTTGAAAAGAATCTTGTGAAACCGAGTCAACATCCTCACTGCATGTGGAACCCAAAAAGGATATCGCCCCATTAACTTAGGCGGGTGATTTTTTACATATCAACTGCTCCATGCTCGGAGATTGAAAGAATAAACCAATGGGAAACTTGTGAATATCTGACATTGCGTCCTTGGACCAGTATGGTGCAATTACAGTTGTGAATGGTATTTAGAATTTGATTCAGTTTTAAATGATTTAAATTTTGTTAAGCTTAAATGGTGTAATTGTGTTTATATTTATAACTCAAATACCTTACTACTAGTTTATATAGATGACAATCTTATTTAGCAAAACTGAAGAGGACTTAAACGAAGTTATCACATTGTTGAAAGAAAAATTTGATGCGAAGGTATTGGGAAAAATTAAGAAACTTTTAGGTATAGAATTTGAGGAGAGGGATGGTAAACATTTTTATTCATCAGAAACTGTACAAACAAAAATCTGTGAAGCATTTTCAAAATTTAGATATCCAGTCTCCTCATTGCCAATCACAAAGGGCCTTATTTTGTATAGATTAGACTGCCCTACCACAGAATCTGACATTGAGGAAATGTCAAAAATGCCTTATAGAAGTATTCTTGGTTGCCTTTCGTTTATCGTCAGTAGAACAAGGCCAGACCTAAGCTAAGCAATAAACATACTAGCTCAATTTCAGGAGAATCCTGGTATAAGACACTGGGATATTCTACTTAAACTTTTAGGCTATGTTTGCCATACTCAAAATTATGCTTTATGTTTGTGAGATTGTGAAAACTTAATTTTAACTTGTTATTCAGATTCGGATTTTGCCAGTAATCGTGATGATCATATTTCCTTTGGTGGTATGTTACTTTTCATCGATCGAGTACCAATTGTGTGGCGTACATTTAAACATAAATGTGTGAGTCTGTCCTCTATGGAGGCAGAATATATATCCTTAACGGAAGCAGCTAAATAAGTAATCTGGATACATAATGTTATCGCGGAATGTGGACAACTTGGTATTAAATTAAAAGATAGTACTATATTATGTGATAATCAGGCTGCATTAATTTTTGCTAAATCTCCAATAGAAAATAACAGAAGCAAGCACATCGATGTCAAATTTCATTTTATTAGAAATCATGTAATAAATAAGGACTTCTTTGTAAAATATATAAATAGTAAATGCAATTTAGCTGATGGACTGACTAAGCCTTTTCAAAAGGAATTCCTAAAGAAATTTTGTGACTCTCTCAAGATGAGACATCTGTAAAACATTTGTTTTTGATGTGTATATTGTTTGATAAGACTTTGTATAACTTGTGAAAAAAAAAAAATTATTTTCTGTAAAGATGAAATTTGCATGAGGGGGCCGATTGTTGGAAAGTTAACTATTGTATAGATTTTCTTTCATGCAAATTTACAGAGTTAAGAAGATGATCAAAGTGTGACGTCAGTGAAAAAGGCGATTTAAAAGAGTGAAGAATGTTTATCGATATATGATGTAGGGCGGTTGCTGTATTTTTTTTTCTTCTGATGCTGTAATAAATCGCAGTTGTTTTTAAAGACTTTGTCTTTCTGTCTTCGTACAAAAGCACAATGTCTGCATTTTTTTTTGTTAGAAGCGGACAATTATAAAGCAACTAGATTGAACTTTAAAAAAGTTCAATCTAGGAATGAATCCATTATGTATGAAAGAAACACTCTTGACACTCCTTAAGGACTGCAAGGTTCATACAAGGATGCTTTGTGGAAATAAGTGCAGAAGTAATTGACAGGTGTGCACTGTCTTCGTCTCAACACCAAATATATCTCTGAATGGTTTTGTAGTCAACTGCAAATCATGCTATATTTTTTAACACTAAATTTTGGACTGATACTTGGTATTCAGAATATAGAGAGGGCATTCCCAAAGCAAAGATTTGAAAGCAATGAATGTATTCATGCATTATACAATAGAATGAACATTAAATTTTTAAAAATTTATAAAAAGAATTTATCAGAGAGAAATTATAAGTGGAGCAAAGTAAAAAATGACAATATTATTTTAAGGTCTACCTATTGCACTAAGACTGCTTAACAGAGTAAGACTATGATGACAGTATAGATTAACCAAAACATAAAACCAATATTATTTTATTAATTTTAACTCCTTCCCTGTTAAAGAGATTTGTCAATACAAAACAAAAAATTTCCTCACATCCAAAAGAGAAGACACAGGATTAAACATTACTTTTAAAACAATCATACTTAACTGAAATACAAGCAAAACACAAAGAAAATAGTCATACCTTGATATGATATTTTGGGTTAGGTCGAGTAAATACTTTTATGTTACAATCTTGCAGAAGGTCTGTATAATCTAAAGAAAAAAAAATACAATGCAACAAATTATTGACAAATGCATATTTTAATATCTGTAGACACAGGACATACAGACAGAATTTATGATTATGGTTAAATATATGCAATTATCATCTTAATCAGATAAATAACTTATATAGAACAAAAACCTACCATTGTTCGTTTCTCTGGATTCCCTCACATCAAAAGTTACACTTATGGGTAGAGAGCTCTAAATAAACAGAGATCATAGAATAAAATCTTGCGTATTTGATTGAATAAAAGCATCAGATAAAAATAAAATGAATTAAACAACTATGAGTACAAGAAAAATTATGGAATCAGAAGCATGTCAAATATTATCTTAGATGTAAAAAGATATTTATTTATTATTTATAGTTGTAAAACCTACTTTAAAAAATATTCCATTACTTTTAGCCTTTTTTTTTCAGATAAGATCTTGAAATAACCAAACTGCAGATAAAATATGCTGATGATATTAAAGAGAATGTGCCAGTCAGCTTAAAAAATTTATTGATTGACAACTGAAGTAATATCTCCTAATTCAACATATACAAAAATTTAAATTATTATAGTCTTGGGTTACATGTGCAAAGTAAATAATAACAGTAACAATAAACTAGGTGGCCCGTGCTAAAATTTTGCATGCGAATAAAAAAAGATAAATTTTTTAGCGAGCTGGATGGTTTGTCGTAGGACGAAAGAAGAACTGGTTCATTTGTATCCATTGTTTATTTGTTAAATAAGAACGGTGAGTATGGATAATGCACAAAATAGATTTCAGTCCAAACAAATTGTTTTTCCATGAAAAAAGAAAATGTACACCTATGTGGATGTTACCAAGAAAGGAACTTATAAATTTATTCACAGAAGGAAAATAAAAGCAGACGATTTTGTGAGAATGGGAAATAAAAATAAATCAGCATAAATCTTAACATAAATCAGCCCTGATATATTTAAAAAATAATATTAAACTTATCTACCCTCTTATATTAAACTTATCTGTATAGTACACACACACAAAAGGTGGTAAATAAGATTGATCATGAAACAAAATATGAGATATTTATATTATTTTATCTGTTTGGGAACAGTATACCACCTCTGTGAATGCACAATTTAATAGTGTTTTTGCTAATGAAATCATATCTAGAAATTTCAAACTATTTTGCACATAAATTTCATAAACATTACCATCTCTAATTTAGATTGTACATAAGTTACTGTCTGAATGTTTTAGATCTAAGAGCTTAAGCTGTCTGAATATTTTAGATCTAAGAGCTTAATTTAACACTTCCATTTTAATAGGCAGACAGTAGGTAAACTAGAAGTGGGTTATAAAATTTAAGCTAGATAGCTTGGTTTATTGAAATTTCACAGAACATAGTAAAATGCCTTTAACAACTAAGAACAAATATTCGACAAAAATACAAAGCAATACTGTGCAAAATTTTCAAATTTTTTAAAATCTTTATTCATTAATTTTTTTATTGTTGTAATATATCTTAAAATTCCCAGTTCTTTCCTGAGTAAAAGCAACCTCTCTGTTTACATATATTATATTTAGCATTAACTCAATAAATAATAATGTCTGTAAGAAAACTACCTACCATTATTTCATGCCAGGCCATGTAAACACAGTCTAAATTGCCACTAATGTAAACAGATCGCTTATGAGTCAAATCAGAATTCAAGTTAGGGAAAATAATTTTTGCTCCTGTCTTTTTAGCTATGGCTTGAATATTACTTCCTCTGGGACCTTTAACAAAGCTGTGATGCTGTGGCATGATATCCATTATAACTTTGACAGGTGGGAGGTCACTCTAAAAAGAATAGTCCATAGAACATATTTATAAACACAAATTTTAACAAATATTGAGATTATATCTTTTATTAACCATCTTGACTACTGAGATTTGATTCAGAGATACCTAAATCCATATATTGTATGAGACTAATTTTAATGACTGTGGTACACAGCTTAATATTATTTGCCTGTCTGTTAATCAAACAAAATAAATATATTATATTATATTATCATTTTTTCAGCACTGGCATTACATATTAAAAATGTAAAAAGTGCTCTAGTCACAAGATTATTTTAAGATTGGTGTTTCTTTATTCTCCTCATTCCTATGAAGCAAGGGTAAGAAGCCTTGCTTCAAAAAGTAAAATGCCTTTAACAACTAAGAACAAATATTCGACAAAAGGGTCTCCTCATTCCTATGAAGCAAGGTACTGGGAGGGGTGGTGGACATTTGATTAATAAAGCAATATTTTAAATTCTACGTTCACATGCATCTTGATGTTTCATAATTAATTCACCATCAGAAATTCTACATCAATTGTTTTTAACTACATTAGGACATAAGTTTTGGGGTAGAACAGTTTGCTATTTATTTCATGAAAAAAAATTGCTTATGGGTGTCATTAACATTTGAGACCCAAATATTTGCCTACTAATGATATAAAGAGAACATCCAAAATGCATACAAACTCAGAGGAATTATCCAGTCAGTACAGCTCCGTATCTTTTTAATAACATACACGGTTCATAAAGAGATCAATGCAATTTAAATTTTGTATTGATATAAATCATAACCCATTAGAAACTTTATTGTATTTTTTACCATTAAAACTTCAAATGTATTTTATCATATACTGTGATTTTCATCCATAATTGACATAGTACTGACCTGAAGGTGGAGTTTAACGCTGCTAAAGATAAATAATTTTTCATTTATGGAGTATTTAAAAATTCATATGCATAAAAGACTGCTTCTTTGGAGATTTTGATCACTTCCAATAAATAATATAACTCAAACATCTAGTGTTTAACATACATGTCAGGTACAGCATTCAGGAACACAATTCATTATAATAGATCTTTCAACTCCACATACATATACATCCAAAACAATCCTTATTCTATTCTCAGATTACAAAAATAAGAGAAAATTCAATTACCATGTGAAGAGAGAGAGGTTCTATACTTTATTACAATTTTGTAAAATCTTTTATATATGTAACATAATAAAATCTTCAGCAAAATCTTTTATATATAACAATGTGAAATTTTTAAAATTCGAAATTTACCAGTTTCAAAAACTTAAATTAATATTAAAAAAAGTTTTTCTAGTTAAAATTCTTCTCTCATTTAAACTCTTAAATTTTTTTGATAAGCTGTTTGATTAGTGAATTTTGCATCTGCTTCAGAAAAGTTAGAATGAAAGTTAGAAAAGTTAAGAGGGTTTATACAAAGTAAAATATGTTTTTAATACGCATATATAAAGAATATAAATATCAAAGCTTTAGTAATTGTCACTCACCCCAAACTTTCTGCTCAGAAATTCAATCAAACCCAAAATTAATCGCCTTGAGCATGGTATCAATCCTTGGCTACAACGAACTATCACTGACACAGAATTTTTATGTTCTGTAAAATGAATCTCTAGTCCAAACTGCTGTTCAATATATTTCCAAATTGGTGATGCAGTATTGAGAACTTCTCCATTTGACATTTCAATATCAAATATCACTTGAAAGGGTACTAGAGCCTGGAAGAGAAAATTAGAAGGATTCTAATTTAGAGATATTAATCTTAAAATTGTTGTACAATTTCAAAAATTTAAAAAAACTTCTTTTGAAGTTTCTGTTTGCATTGCCATAGTTTTATCAGCAGAATTTGAAGAAGTAAAAAAAAAATGTAAAATAAATATCTCAAAATTTCTCAACAAACTTTGTATAAATGCACACAAACAAACATGTATGTGAAACAGTCACTCAAATTAAGAATTCTCTAGCAGTTAATCTCATTATAACACCCAAATTTACTATCATTAAAAATTCACATAGCTCAAATACACATAGAATAGAAATCAGGCATCTCTTGGTCTGTAAAAACATGGAACTATTTTTAAAAAAGAAGAAGAAGAGCAGTATTTCTAAGTTTGAGTCTAATTTCACTGACACAGCTTTATTACATGTTACAAAATTGATAGAACAGGTGATAAGGGATTGATCTACACTTTCTGCCAAAATGTGACAGATGATGATTATAAAATAAATGTTGCAGAAGCCACATGCATTAATAACAGGATTTAGAAGACAGGGGATTAAATTAAAGTCAAACAATCTAATAAATACACAGGCCCTGTCACTCCAGTTAACCATAGATAACAAGCCATCTTCCCTCATGTAGTTTCCATTAAATAATATCAAATGAAATAAAAAGGAAGACATGAATGACTGACACATACAAAAAATTGCTATCAACATCACAGGTTACCTGGTGGAAGCAAAAAGTGAATTATGAAGGAAAACAAATAAAAAATACTTATAATTAAAGTACATGCAAAAATAATAATAATAATAATAAATGCTTTTATTTAATCATTTCAACTTTATGATATGAATTTTCCAACAATATATACATTTATATTTTATTACTGGAATCTTAAACTAGATACTGAATGTGACTTATGAAGGCTTTTTTAAACAATAAAACATTTCAAAATATAGAATGTTAAATTTAATATGAAATCAATGATATTGGTTTGAAACTATTTTTAATTAATAAACACTCTTATAATTAAATTAAGAATGTTTTACTCAAAACTTGCTTACTCTTAGCATTATCCTCGCTGTTTCTGCACTTTCAGGTACTCCAGCAATTGATACCTAAGAGATTTCCAAATGAATAAGAATGAAAGAGAAAATTCATTTGAATATGAAAATGTAAAAAATCATTTTCAATCAAATAAATGAAAAACAATTTAAGTTTACTTTTTTAATCTCAAAAGTAATTAAATAATTCTTATAAATAATATATTTAAAAAATAAAACACAGGTCTCAAAGTACATATTAAAGTTATATGCAAGGCTAAAAATCTAAGGATATATCAGAAAAGTAATGTCATTAGAGGTAGTAAAAAAGAAAATTAAAAAGAAAATTCATAAGAACTATGGCCAAGTGCAGCAAAAATTATCTTACAGTTATTTCAATTTATTTTGTTTCAAACTAATTTTGAAGGGAAAAAATTACAAACTCAGTAACAAACTGATGCTCATTTTATACATTCTATGAGCAACTCATACAAGTAAATTATAGGCATGAGATACATGGCAATCACATGTTTCATGTTTATTATTTACTTGTATTGTATAACATAGTGTTATATTCAACATATCACATCCTTTAAGTCACCAAGAATGTGAATGTACAGTTAAATCTTCCTAATAAATCAATCTGTAAGTAACTTCAAATACACAGAGAGAGCTAGAAATATAATTTCTACAAGTGTATTTTCATAAGGTTTAGTTCAAAATATATTATCAATAAACGTCTCATGACAAGTAACAATGAAGTAATATTTAAACAAGAACACTGTATAATAATTAAATGATAAGTATTAAATATTACTAGCGATAGATAGTTTATTATTAATATGGATGAATTCTAATATAAGAAACAAATGAGTACAGTAGACTCGCAAATTATGAAACTGTATGAACAACAAAAGAAATTCATAAAAATGGGAATTTGTAGAGGTGAATAGAAAAAAATTTGATAAGACCTATATTTGCTACCAGCAACAAAAAATCCAATAATTTTGGCATAATGAGGATGAGTATAACCTTGCTTTTTTCCCCCTGAATCAAGAAATAAGTGCTTCTCAATTTCTAAACACAGTGAAACACCTCTATGATGGCAGGTAATGGTTCTGAAAAAGATGTGGCCATTTGAACACCTGTACCATAAAGTGAACAATCATGGTTAATGCTGCTGTGTACTAACCCTACAGGATTTGCTCACCTCAATATTAACCTATGGAGGAAATTTGTCTACTATTTACAGCTACAAAAATGCTGATAATCCTATAAAAATGATAGTTTCAAAGAGCCTGAACTTTTCTGCACCTTGCAGCAGGATTTATTTTATAAATTTCATCCACCAAAGGAATTTATGAGCGTTTAAAACACATTATACCATATTTTTTCCCTGAATAATTTAATTTTAAAATAATATTTGCATTTTTCAAACGAAAAATTCTCAAAAGTATAAAATTTCTTTCTCTATTATGGAGTACAATTAAAATATATATATATATATATATATATATATATATATATATATATATATATATATATATATATATATATTAAATACAAGTCGGCAATCCTTGGACAAATTTTCTTCATAGGTTAACTTTGAGGTGAGTGAATCTGATAGGGTTAGTACACAGCAACCTTATACTGTCTGTACCAGCACAGGTGAAGAGTGAGCTCTAACTTTTCATCATCTCTATCTACCAAATCTTGTGCATGTGAACTTGCCTGCAATAGATAATTCATTTGCAGAAGGAAAAATTGTGATAGAGTTTGAAAAAAGAGAAAACTTCAGTTTGCATTCAGCTCATATATCTGAGTTAATTTTTTTACTTCAATGGAAAACCGTTTGAGCCCAGAAAATTAGTTCATAAAAAAGAGAGTTTATGGTACAATGAATGAATATGAAAATTCAAACAATAAACAGTATAACCTTTAAGAAGTAAATTGTTTTGAACACAGACTAATGCATTCATTTACAAAAATAGAGTACTTTAATTTTTCAAGTAAAAAAATCAAAAGTACCTGATTGCTCTTCAGATTTGTTGTTGTGATGTTCTTATCAGGGAAATGAATGTGACAATTTGTACTTTCCATAACTTTCTTGATAAGGCCTCCCTTTCTTCCAATAAGAGAAGGATGCTCCTCATGGGAGATATCCATCTTCATGACGACTCTATTGCTCTAAAAGGTTTAGAAAATATGAGTTTATGCATGGAAAAACTACATATATCGGACTAGACGCAAAATTTCACCAAAAATGGGTGAAAAGTAGGAAATAGTTTGCAGAGGGGTAGGGGGAAAAATTTAATGCTTTTGAAAATGTAGGAAAAAGGGGAATTTTTTTTAGAAAAAATAAACAGAAAGTATGAGTATTTTACAAAGGGAAATTAAATTAAATAAAGGAGGAAAGTTTAGTCAATTAAACGAAGATGAGAATAAAATTTGATTACAAGAATAAAAAAACTGAAATTTTTCAACAAAAATCAATTAATATGCCATATGTGCCTGGTACACAACCAATACTTTTGCTTCATGTTGACCAACATATCTTGTTAAACACAAAAACAAAAAAATCTAAAAATATGGGGGGGGGGATAGAAAAACGAGGAATGGTGTTTCAAAAGGTAGAAAACGTGCAGATTCGGGTACATAAATTTCTTATGCTAAAGAAAATAACATTTCTTATATAACTGAGTAACACATAAATTTCATATAGTGATAAATTTAAAAATTTTTCCACTTGAATTATAATGAAAATGTAGCAATCATTAACAAATTATTCCAAATAATAAGCAGCACAAAGTAAAAGCTACATAGCTCAATTCACAATGAAACATTGTTGAATATCAAACCAAGAAAGAAACAACAGCATCAGAAAAAATTTAATAATAATTTTAAAAAAAGGTTAATGAAAGTTATCTTTTAGATGTTATAATAAAAGAAATCTTTGTTATTAACATATCACTTGTAAATGAATCAGTATGTTTTAATTTTACAGTTAAAAATGACACAAGGACCCCAATGCACTTTACTTAAGAAATTGACAAAATTTACCAGATGAACAAAAAAATTGTGGAAAAATTGTTTTCTCACCATGGAAGGAAAGTTTAAAAGTGCTTAAAATACAATATTTTTTAAATTAGCGAAATTTTAAAACAAAACTGAGGTGTTAGAAAATGCTAGTTTCAACATCCATGATTCATGTGATAAAAGCCATTTAAAACTGATATATAGAAAGGCTAAAATAAAAATAAAAGCATCATATGAAATTTAATAAATTTCATTCCAATGAGTTATAACTTATTGATTTCAGCATAACATTCAATATCGATTTATTTTAATTGACTGTTTGTGAATTTCAAAGACTGATGCTGGTTTCATATAAATGCTTCTGATCAAAATTGACTTCGATGGAAAATACTAAAAATTTATACAATTTCTTTCTGATACAAATATATAATACAAATTCTGATACAAATAAATAATTTCATGAAAAGTAAAAATAAATATTGAAACTTACTTGAATTTCCAATTTTTGAAGAACCATTTCTCGAGCTGTTGTAACAGATTCAGGACTGCCACACAATCTGATAACAGAGTCTAACGATTAAATGAAAAAAAAAAAAATTAGTTCAAATTTTATTCCTATTTAAAAGTGTAAATTATGTATAAGAAAATCCCCTGAATTTTTATACTGATTTTACAATGTATAGTTTGGGTATATTAATAACATATTATTTGACTCATGTTAACAAGAGGATCAAAAAAGGGGGAAAAAAGTTTAGAAAATTAATAAAATGGAAAACATGATTCTTTACAAAATTAGGATTATAAATTTCTTTCCTTTACCGCAGGAGCTAAAAGTTAAAAAAAATAAAAATAATCCCAGTAATATAATATATTGAAAGCAACTGCCTTATGTGAAAGAACAGGCCCTACAGAAAATTTTGCTTTACATCACATGAAATTATCCCTTGCTGCAAAAATTACAAATCAACAAAATTTCCATTCAAATTTCTGCAGAAACTTATACAAGATTTGTATATCTTTTGCCTAAGGGTATATCAGACATTATTTTCAGTCACCAATCTGATTTTCCTCTTTACAACCATTACCACTATAGTTATAATTACATCAATTATTTCACCAACAGTTGTGAAATTACAAGTGTGTTGAAGAGTTTAAAGAGCGGTACAAACAAGGGAATTTCAAGGTAAATTTTCATTTAAAAAAATAAATAAATAAAGCAATATTCTATAGAAATGAAAATGCTGTCATTAGACATGGTAACTCTCAATCTCAAGTAGCAAATGATTCTGGGTTACACAACTGTAATCCATTTAATAATGTTCCTTTTCTTTTAACAAAATTTTATGAATTGATTGGTCAATGTCAATTTGGAATTTCTGTACAAATTATATAGCAAAAGCTCTGTGTAGACATAACAAGTTCCGGTAGTTCAGCCTTTTCCCAGCTAAACTTCCTCCTCTTTAGATGTGATTGACTGTTTCAAGTCATGCGAATGGTACTTAATAGATCCTCTTTACTTTTTAAGTTGCACAAACACATATATACTACATGGGGTGAAAAGTCCCGGGACTAGCAATGAAAAAAACATTTTTTTGTCAAAAATCGATTTTATTCTTCAACATAGTTTCCTTCAAGAGCGATACACTTATTCCAACGATCCTCTAACATTTGAATACCTTTCATATAGTACGATTTGTCAAGGGCTCCAAAATGTGCATCAGTTTCGTGTTTGGCATCCTCATTTGATGAAAATCTCTTCCCCTGGAGCCATCTCTTCAAGTTAGGAAACAAATAATAGTCGCTGGGGGCCAGATCTATAGAATACAGGGGATTGGGGGAACAAATCGTATTTTAATTCGTTCAATTTTATCATCGCTTTCATTGATGTGTGAGCCGGTGCATTGTCTTAGTGAAACAGCACATTTTGTTCGCCATGTGCGGCCTTTTTTTCTTTATTTCATCCTTCAAGCGGTCCAATAATGCTGCATAATACTCTCCTGTGATCTTTCTCAAGATAGTCAATGAATGTTATGCCACGTACATCACAAAAAATACTGGTCAAAACCTTTCCAGCCGATTGTTACGCCTTTGGCCGCTTTGGGCGGTTTTCGCCAGCTTCCAACCACTCTGCAGACTGCATTTTTGACTCAGGTTTGTAGTAATGGATCCACGTTTCATCCATTGTTACGAATAGTTTGGATTAATCATTAATACAGAGGCTGTTCGCACATTTTTTAGACGATTTTGGTAAGCTGTAATAAAAAAAACGCTTGCTGCAAAAGAAATAATTGCAACAGTACTATATTTTTAAAAGTCAAAATTATCTTCTTCGGCTTGAAAGTTTTGTTTTTATTCAAAATGGCGTTTTTAACAAAGCAGTGATTCGAAGGCTACATTTATGCTCTTTCCGAAGAGAAATATGCATACTCCGTTATCCAAGAACGATGTGAGAGTCATGGTTTTGTGATATCTAAAGCGTCGATAGGTAATATCGTCAACAAGAAAGGAAAAAAAACGTCAAATTGGAGCCTCAAGTGGGACAAAAATTCCAAACAAGTATCCAAGGAAAAAACGGACATCTTCGACTATTGCAAAGGTACGTTGTTTAATGTTAAAAGAAAATCCCCCTAGTCAAAGGACAGTTGCAAAATCATCAAAATGCTAGGTGTCCACTGTAAACAAAATGATAAACGTTGATTTAAATCTTAAGAAAGCGAAAAAATGCAATGTGCATCGTCTTCTTCCAAATCATATCGCTGAACGCAGGACACGCTGCAGAATTCTATATGAGAAACACTTATCCAAAGAAAAATGGAAAACAATTGTCACAATAGATGAATCATGGGTCTATTTAAATGATTGCAACAAAAAAAGAGCCATTTATTATCATAAAAGGGGAGAAAAAAATTTAAGTACATGGTTCAAAGAATCGAAAGAAGGTTTTTCTAAGGGATTCATGATTGTTGCTGGTTTTTCTTATAATAGCAAGTTAAAAATAAAGAGAGTGGAAAAAAATGTCAAGATTAACTCCAAATACTATCAGGAACATATTTTATCGCCAATTTTTCTGAATGAAATACCATCGCTTTACCCACAGTGACATCAATCTGTGAGACTCCATCAGGACAAAGCTAGCAGTCACACATCAAAATCCACTGTAAATTTCCTAAAAGAAATGGAACAAAAAACTGGTATCAAGGCCATACCCTTCACTGATATCCCTACTAAATCTCCCGATGTATCACCTATTTATTTTTGTGCTTTCGGACTTTTAAAATCTGCATTATCCAAACGTCGTCCTAAAACCCTTACAGGACTCTGGAAAGCTGTTCAGGAGGAATGGGATAGAATACCTCTTCTGACACTTCAAAAGGCATTATTATCCTGGAAATTGCGGTGTCGAAAGATAGTTCAGAATAAGGGATGTCAAATAGAACATTTAAAACACAAGAATTTTATGTAATTTAGTTTTGTGAATACAATATACATCGTCTAAAAAATGTGTGAACGGCCTCTGTAGCTCCAGAGCGCGCTCTGAATTATCGGCACGTCCTGTTTTTGGTCGATTGTTAGAAAACGCGGCACCCATTTCGCACAAAGCTTTTTCATATTTAAATACTCATGCAAAATATGCATCACCCGTTCTTTTAATATCCCTAAGATGTCAGCTATCTCCCTTACTTTCATTTTGCGGTAATCCAAAACAATACGGTGGACTTTTTTAGTGTTCTCTGGAGTTGTTGCCTCAGTTGGACATCCAGAACGTGCATCATCATCGGTGTTCGTACGGCCACTTTTAAACTCGCTAAACCACCGAAAAATGGTTGTTTTCGACGGAGCAGATGTGCTATAATGCTTTTCAAGCCATTCTTGGGTTTGGACGGTATTTTTTTCATCAAAAAGCAATGTTTAATTAAAACGCTGAATTCTTTTTCATCCATTGCTTACAGAAAATCAAAAGTAGAGTCACTTACATGACCACAACTCGTCAATAATTGGTCGACATGTCATGAAACTTTCATAGCAATCTTTTGAAGGTTAGCACTAACAGAACATTATATGGATATGTCATTGCGGAAGCCATCTAGTGGCGAGTCCCGGGACTTTTCACCCCATGTAGTAATAATTGGAGAAAGTCAACCTATGAATCTTACGTTTTCTAACGTTTAAATGCTTTTAAAAAGTTAATTCGACTAAATTTGACATTGGGTTATTTTCAAATAAGATCTAAAATTGCGCCGAAATTTTTAAGATGCACATATACCTACATGTACAATAGGTGAGGTCGAAGTCGGGTTTTAAGACGTACGAATGTTTTTTCGCTTCTCAGGGAGTTCCAGCCTGCTAGGGCCCGAAGCATACACTCCTTGAGTGCATTTGAGAGCTATAGCAACGTATTTAAACGATTTCAAAAAATAAATGTCCAACAGAGGGTGGGTTAATAAATAAAATATTAATTATTATTATTATTATTTTATTTTTCAAAAAGGTACACTTACGAATACAATTCGGATTTTTTAGTCTATTATATATTCTGAACTCTACTGTAACTTTCAATTTGTGACGATTTAAGTCCCAAGTACGCGTCTGTTTCTTTTACTTGTGACTGATTTAAGAGATAATTTGTCTGTTCAACGTTAGTTTTGGTTTAAAAAAAAAATATTTTTGTCGAGAAAATGGCATTTCAGGTCGCTTTCATGCCAACAGAACTTTCGATTTTTTTTAGATGTCTAAAATTTTTAAGTAATAATTAGTCCGCAGACCAGAGATTTCATTTATTTATAAATTTTTACCAAATACGATACAACTGTGGAAAGCTCAACATATCATTTTCATAAGGTAGGAATGTTTACGCCCTTATTAAACGCTCTGTTTGTGTCACTAAGAACGTTTCTAATGAAAACTCGAAAATATAAACTGGCACTCCCAGTCTCATGATTAATTCGAAATTGCCCAGCTGGAAAAAAAGTTACTCAATAATTAATGACATTCTTTAGGCCCTCATGGACAACCCACAGCCAGACGTAACGGTGATCAACGACATCCCGTGAGCACAGCCGAAACTTAACTCTCATTAAATCAACACCACGTAAGAGCCCAGCTGCAAATCAGATTTATCTCAACGCTACAAGTATGCGTGTCCGTGGTCATAATTTTCAATAAAAAGCTGCATTTCCTGCACGGGCGTGACAACGACAGATTTAGTGAGCAATTACTTGTAAACAGTCGCATAAAATGAAGAATTTAAAGAATATTTTTCATTTTTCAGTCGAGTGGTGTTAAATTACATATCTGGAAAATTTCCTATCCAAGAACTAAAAATCAAAGACGTTCTCAATTACGATATTTTTGTTTGGAATATTTCTCACTGAGAAGATACTGACTGAAATAGGGAGGCGGAGACGTAGGAGGATTGAGATATTTTTTCAAATAAAGTATTTCATTCCTCTTTCAGGGCATATCCCAAGATTAAAAACATCGCAATAAAACTAAAAATAATTTTCTTGTAGAGAACTATTACTACTAACGGTTTTGCACATATCGAATTCAATATGTTAAACTATTATTAACTAAACTTATGCTACCAGACAACTAAAATTATGTTAACAAACTATTTTGTGGACTACTGTAAGACCGTTTAACATCTTTTTGAACAATATCATATATTTTTTAACATATAAAATATACTATACAAAAAAAGTTGTAAATAATTTGAAGTATATTTTTTAATTAAATAATTCAGTATTATAAAAATTTGCCTCTAACTATTTGCGACCCCTCCAATATTTTTCGCGACTCCCTTGTGGGTCACAACCCACAGTTTGCGCACCAGTGCCCTAAATGAGTAATGCCCTCTCCTTAGTCTATCGCAGGTAAAAACCCTTCTAATCGGAATGTGTGTGTGGGGGGGGGGGAGGGAGGGGGCTGGTATGAATTTGAAACTTTACGTGTGTTATATTAAAATTTTATGGAATCATAAATTTTAAAATTATAAAAAAATTATGGCATTTCGTTGAATGAAAGACAAATATAATATTTCGAGATTTGTGATACCTCCAGATCAGTGGCGCTGCGAGGGGGGGGGGGGGGGCGGGGGTTAAGGAGGTCGATCATGACCCGGGCGCCACTCGCAGAGGGGCGCCAAATGGTACCCAATACAAACAAGATTTTCTGGAAAAAATTTCAATTGGAGGCGCCAAAAAGGTATCGTGCCCCGGACGCCAGTTATGTTCGCTACGTCACTATTCCTGATTGCTTATTCTATTAATAACTGTGGTATATACAACCACTTATAACCAAAGTGTTAATACAGTTATATGAACATTAATAATTTTGCACAATTGAAATAAGAACACAAACGTGTTAAACCAAGAAATAAATCTGTACTAAAATCAGAATAATTAATGAGTATAATATAGCTATTCAAAAATTCAGTTGTCCTACAAAAATCGATTGCGTTGTGCGTAAAGCTTTCAATTACAAAGAAGACCCATGAAATCATCACTAAGAATATGATTCATAGATCAAGTGACCTTTCAATGCAATTCATTACTCATTATGGAAGGATGGTGGGGGAAAAAAAGAACATACGAGAAATGATTCAGGGAAGTTAAATGGAGATGGAGGTTACCGCTCTTGGCATAGTATGATCACTCGGCATGAAGAAACAGAGGTAGACAACTAATAGGTTTGAAACTTGAATTTTTTTTTTTCTCAAAAATGTTTCAAAAACGTATTGTTCTGATAGCTACCTTCGATTTTCCTTTTGTTCCAGGGGGCATGGAGACGCGTATTTGCGAAATCTATGGATTGCAAAACAAAAACTACACTGACCAGTACCTACAATATAAGTCGACTCCGAACGGCAACAAACACCCACGCCTATACAGCAGGATTCGCGATACGTGATAGACTTCTGAGGAAAGCAGAGGAAGAGGCTTAAAGGCTGTTGAGAAGGTCAATGTGAGGGGCCAGGGTTTGACAAAACCTTTTCGTGGTGTGGATACTAGGCAATGGGAACTATCATAAACAAACCCCAATCTATCGTTTCATGTTATTCTTTTTTATAAATGGGATGCATACAACGGGCTTAATCGTAAACCTGAGAGTACCTGAAGCCCCATGAAAACTTATGTATAATTCGATGTAAATACACGTTTATTTAATTTTATTTATTTTTCCTGACAAACTGAAGAAGAATTTGAAGGAGACTGAACCAAGCATTGAAGATGAGCTAATATGCCCCGCATACTAAAGAACACGCTAGAGTTTGTGAAGAAAATAAACAAAAAAAGAGGCGTCTGGGATCCAGAGTATGATGAACGTGCTCCTAATGTCTCGGACGTATACATTACACTAAGTCAAAACTAACGCTTAGTTTTGTTACTTAAGGTCGTTGCTGCTTTACACAAACCAATGGTGAATTGCTTCACAACTGTGAAATCTGTCAGCGTAGATGATGCCAAACAAGCAGGGATGCGTGTCAAACGCATGGTTTGAGAGACGCAAAAGCTTACATACATCATCAAAAGAAGCATTTTTCTAATGAATTATCCTCAACAATGAAATATTTCGCTATTATAACAATAATTTAAGGATTCTCAAATCTAGAAAGTCATGAGGATTTATACAAAGAAAGTCCGAGAGGATGTATTTTCACAGAAGCAAGCACAGATATTTCTACTATAAATTTAAATTTTTCTTTTGAAATAATTTATCGAACTTTCATAGAGGTTAAAAGAGGAAGTGCAGTTAGACCAATTTTCCTATGGTCCTATGGAGGTTAAAAGACTTCCATGCATTACTATTCATGGAGTTCCATGAATGGTAAAATGCTTGTTTAACTCGGTGCACACACGCTGGCGCAGAATGGTTTTTTAAAAAATCGAGAAAATTGACCGTTACGTTTAGAGCGATAAACTACACTACCACTGATCAGTTGAAAAGACCTCAAGAAAAATGACAAGCTTCTTCCTCCGTAGATGACCACGAATGGGCATGTAACGTTATTCTGAGACTCATCCTAAAGGGAAATGATGGACTTATTTCCTTTATTGGTGCTCCAGGTGAGACAGGACATTTATGATTTTTTTTTAATTTTGCTGCTAGATGAAATTCAGGGAAAATGCAACTGATCTAACAGTTGCATCATAAACATTAACCCTTGAATCTCGCACTATCAGAATCAGAAACTCCGACACTAAACATTACCAAAGGCGAACATTAAAAACGAAATATTAATCAATACAGGAATTGCAAACGAACAAATTGTTTAGAATGAATGCCTAAGAGAGCTCTTGAAGCTCTTGACCGAAACTGAAAGAGTTCAAGATACGTTACGATTAATCAACCACTCGGTTCATGAGGAAAAAAAGTTCCAGTTCTGGCAGGCAACTATCGGCAAATATTTACCAGTTAATTCGTAACTAACAGGTGTGGACGAACTATGCACTAGTTTCAAAGCATATCAACTTTGAATCGCGTACAGATGATACTGTTGTTTAATATCCGAATTTATTTACCGAGGACCTTCAACAGCATAAAACTTAATACGTTAACTGGGTGCGTCGATGTCTACAATTTAATTTCTTTTCATCCTATTTTCGCAAAGTGTCATTTTCTTTCGATTCAGTAAATTAAAAAAAAAAGTATTTGTAACAACTTGAAAATACCACAAGCTTTGCAGACGTACTATTCTGGCGCCTGAAATTGAAAGCGTTCATGATATCGATGACCAGACAAGGCATCCTGCTTCCAGGTTCCACCAAAACATAAAGAATCTATCCAAATATAGTAAGAAGTCTGTACTTTATCCCCGAGTTCTCAAATTCTTTGGAACCAGCTGGAATATGATCATGAAACTTTATTTCGAAAACTGGATCACCTATGATACTGCCAAAGCATAATCATGATACACCTCAATTGTTCAATGATTAATTAGTAGATTTTGAAGCTGTAGGGTCATCTTTTATTAGATGAGGGCTAAACAGACAAAATTGTGCTATGAAATTGGCTATGATGGAAGTCATGCCCGATATCATAGAGGCGTCAATATTAACTGGCAGTGTTAAAGGAGATTAGTCATTTCATACATTTCAATGATACCCACTAACAAGCTTTTTCCTTTTACGCCGCTGCAATATCGCGTATTACAAATGGCAATAAATGAGGTTCGAGTACAGTCCTCATGATAGCAAGCAGTAACCTAGGGAGTACATGGTAATCCCATAATCTATATCTATAAAGGAAGAAGTCCTGACTATATATATATATATATATATATATATATATATATATATATATATATATATATATATATATATATATACAGTGGAATCTCGATCGATCGTTTTCGGATCCATCGTTTTTCCGTATGTGTCGTTCATTTTATCCAGTCCCAACGATCATATTGCTTTGTTATGTTTCCGCATCTATCGTTTTCCCGCATTTATCGTTCATTTCAGTCGGTCCCTTGAAAAACGATAGATCGAGATTCCACTACGTATCAACGCCGAGCAAAAACTATTGGAGATACAGATATCAAATTTTAGGAGCTTATTACTTTTGTGCTGAAGGCGTCATTTAAGAAGCGATTTTCAAAATTCGCCCCCCAAGGGGGGAAGGCAAAACGTGTTTTTTACATATTCCTTCATATCTCAAAGAAGGAAATTGATATCCATAAGATTCTTGCTTTAAAATGTAAGTAACATGAATACCTAAAAACCAATTTCAGGATTTTTCAAAATTCGCCACCCCCAAAGGGGGAGGGAGGCAAAACGTGTTTTCCTTCATATCTCAAAGAAGGAAATTGATATCTTAAAGATTCTTGCTTTAAAATGTAAGGAACATGAATACCTAAAAAACAATTTCAGGATTTTCAAAATTCGGCCCCCATGGGGAGGGGGGCAAAACGTATTTTTCTCATATTCCCTCATATATGAAAGAAAAAAAAAACAGATATCCTTAAGATTCTTGCTTTAAAATGTAAGGAACTTGATTACCTAAAATCTGTTTCAGGATTTTTCAAAATTCGCCCCCCAAGGGTGAAGGGGGGGGGGGCAAAACGTGTTTTTTAACATATTCCTTCATATGTAAAAAACCGGGTTAAATAATACACACATACCTCGCTTTAAGGCCTAGATACGTTCCGGAAAAGTTGGCCGTAAAGCGAAAAGCCGTATCTGGTACAACAAACTGTACTGCAGGCATTAGTTAACTTATGAAATGCATTGCAATTATAAAATACTTGGTAAATGGCTAAATGTAAAAATATAAAGATAAAATATACATGTTATGTTATGTTGTTAGCGAAAGGAGTATAACTAATGTATTTAGTGGTTTGCATTCATGTAATGATGGCAATTTTGAATTTTTTTTATTTTTAAGTATACTGTATGAAATTGCATGCTATTGAAGTGTTGTACTGTATGAATTAATTTATTAGTAAGGTGTGCTGTAACAAAATTGAGATTATTTTGACAAAATTGAGATTAACAAAATTGACAATATTTTGACATTTTTACTTTTCAGCTTTTAGTCGAACAATGATGAAATGCTGAATCTACCAAAATTCTGAGATGAGTGTAACATTTCATCTGTTTTTTTCTATGTTATTTATACTGTGTTTAGTTTTTAAATTGATTTTGATAACATACATACTTAAAATCCTGGGCAACGCCGGGTACTTCAGCTAGTGAACAATATGAAAGGCATCTGTTATGACAGATGCCTTTCGTAACAGGCATTTCAGAACTGTCTGTTCTCTAAGACATTTATTCAATTTTGGTCAGTAGGGAAAATAATAATATGCACTGGAGAGCATTAGGTAAATAAAATAGACCTGTTCTCATAATACTTGAATGTACTTTGTGCAGCAGAACAAAGAAATACACTTTACAAATTTGTAAATTTATATTAAAGTATGAATAAAATTCAGTATTATTTAATTTTTACGTTTCTATATAAAGCTGATGTTTCCAGAGTGTGGGTAACACTGGGTAGTTTCGGCTACTTTATTAAATAAAATGAACAAGCTCAAAAGAGTCGGAAAATTGATCTCAGCATTGAAAAGAGAGAGAAAGCGTCTCGCTTTAACAAACCCAAACAAGGATGAATGTCAGATACACAGAAGTAACAATAATCAAGGTCAGCAATCTGGATATTAATCTGGGATTTGACTCCACCTACGTATGGCTCGGCAAGCCAATCAAAGGCGTACAACAGAGAGATCACAGACACAAGAAAACAAACTTGGAAAATAAAATGAAATAAGCTCTCTCTAAATCGCTAATGACTGACGTCTTTATTGTTGGATTAACAGCTGACAAAAGTGCTTTGTAACGCACGAAATCGGATATTTTCGCACATGTTTAATGATTATTCTTCTCGGGAAAAATTAAAGGCTTTCAAGAAAATTTTATTTTTACGGTATGTTATTTGCAGGGTTGATTATTTTATCCAATTTCTTTGAAAATGTAGGACACGACGGATGGCACAAAAAAATGGACAAAATTGGAGAAATCACAAGTTTTACTTTAAAAAAAAAATAAACTTTTAAATATACATTTTCTTTAATATGAAAATTTTATATTGATATGAATTTTATCTTGATACGAATTTTAAAAAATGAACGCTTTAAAAATATAAAATACCTAAAGCAATTTTAAAAAAGCAAAATTTCATAAAAATTAACTTTCATTAAAATATGTACATCTTATTAGCTCTTGAATATAATTAACATTGAGGTTTATCACCAAAATAGTATAATTATACCATAGAGTAACTTCGAAAATTACAGCGACCACGGCTCTCGCCTATACAAGGATGAGCTTCAGCCCTGACAGGCTGAAGACCGGACGCTACGTATATAACATAGAGTAAATAAAATAATCTTTATAAAAGAAATAGAAGGCTAATAAATTGATAAAGTGATAATCTTTCTACCATTTATATTATGTATTAATACAAAAAATGGTTATCAATTTTACTACACTTTATTTAGAGTAATGATTTAATATTTTTTCCATGAATGCTTTTAATTAATACAACAAAGAAAATTCTTGTATATTATATATTTTATGTAAATATCACTTGTTTTTCATAAATGTGGGATGATCTGCGGTTAGGACTCAACTTCGAAAGGTTAACTGATCATTATCAGGAAATGCGCTGAAAGTCACTTGTAAATTTAGCTTATATTCTATTTAAATACCAGTGTAAAGTCAGCTACACTAACTCTCCACAATACAGATGTTTGAAACGCTTTTTTTTTCGTTAGAAGGAATGCGATTTTTTTTTCCCACTAGGAAGTGCAAAAGTATAGTGAAAAAGACGAGTAAAAAAATGTCTGGAAACACTTTTGATACCGTACAAAATCTGTAATGTCTAAATAACTTATTTTTTTTTGCCATGGATGATTTTTATTTACCGTTATGCAATGTTATATTGTAGATGGAGACATAAAAAAAAATGACATTTTAAAAATTCTTTCTTCATGTACTAATGAAGTCTGAGACAAAATAGCGAAAAGCTAATTTAGAAAAAGGCTGCTGCTGCTGCTGCATTTTTTTTTTCCCTTCAACAGATAAAACCTTCCAATCCTGGTTACTTGAACTACGATGCAAGTCATATCTGAAGAGAGTGGAGACCGAATATATATATATATATATATATATATATATATATATATATATATATATATATCAAAATTTTTTATAAGAGGGATGAAGATTTTAGGGGAAGGAAATACAGAGATAGGCAATAGCAAATTTAAATACAGAAAAAAAATTATCTCCATGAAGGCATTCAGAACAAGAACGAATAAACAACTACATGACAAGGAGGAAGAAAGAAAAAAAAAGGCATGCAAGGCAATTGCAGATCTAAACCGTAGAATAAAAAGAAATGAATAGAAGGTGGAGTTAGAATCACATCGACTTAATGATAAAAAACAAACCCAGATGTTGCCTACAGTCTGAAAATTTAAAGGTGCAGTCGTTTCATCAGAAGTGTTAATATTAGCCGGCATAAGAAGAAAAAAATTGTTTTAGAAATAACAGCAATTAATTATCGTAAACATAAACTCTCAAAACTTAAAAACGGTGAAAAATAAGGTCCCAATAGGAAAAATGGTGTAACTACGTTACATGGGACACGCCCTCCAACGTAGACTTGCATAGTAATTTGACCATAGGTTAGAGAGATACAGCTCAGATTCAAAATATTAGAATAATTGAGAAAAAGTAACAAGAAAGAAATTATTTTCCATTTATTTATTTTTGATACTAAGTAAATGCAATTAAATTTCTTATAAATTAAATCTGGAATGTTTAGATAAGATTTTAGCATTTACAAAATATAAAATACAATAAATTAGGTATACAACAGCTTTCTGAAACACATCAAAATAATAGAATAAAATTTAGATTGGTTCAAAATATTAGAATATTTTATTTTACATAAAAATATTACCTTATGAATATGAAGTAAATGGTAGTCAATATTTTGTAGCATTCCCTTTAGCTTTAATAACGGCGTACAATCGATCTTGCATACTATACACAAGGTGTTTACAAACATTTCTATTAATATTAGCCCAAATAGACTTTATACGTGCCACTAACTCAGTTTTACTTGAAGGAGGATTTTCTTGAGAGTTTTTTCTTCATTATACCCCATAAGTTTTCGATGGGATTAATGTCTGGTGAGTTTGGTGGCCCACCTTAATTTTACGTTGGCAGAACCAATTCTTAGTTGACACCGAGGTACGCGGTGACGCTAAATCTTGTTGAAAGATGAAATCATCTTCAACTAAATCTTCTGATGATAGAATCATGTAATAATCCTAAATTTCTTGATATATCTGAGAGTTAACCTTTTCGTAGACCAGAGCTCTGCAACCTTTTATCTTCCACGGCACAACAACGTTTTTTTCGATAATTCCGCGGCACACCACAAGAAAAAGCTTGCAAATATATAAATTACAATAAATACGTATATGTTTTTATTAGATAAAAAAACACAACAAAATAGCTCTATGTATCAAGATAATTATAATAATTTAAGTTTTATATAAATCATTTTGAACTGTACAAGAACAAAAATAAAAAATTATAGTTTACAAGTAAAAAAATTCTCTTTAAATTTTTATATTAAAATTTGTTTTTTGGTCTTTACTTAAGCCTAATAAATCAAAGTTAATTTAAACATAACTAATTTATTAATGAGATATTTGAGATTGTTTTGATAAATGTGCGTTTTATATTTGGCTCTATAATAGAAAGAGCTACAGTTCATGGTCAAGGCCCTTTAAATATGATCGTTTGTCATTTTCAATTAGAACCAACGTCGAAAAACTTTGTTCGCATAAGTATGTCGTCGAAAATGGGAGCAAAACTGCAATGGCCTTGTCAGAAATTTGTGGATATTCTTTCTTAACTGAAATCCAGAAATATGATGCTCGATCATACATACAGGCTAACAACATGTTTTTGTTTTGTGTATAATTTCGACCCAGAAAAATTATATATTAGCAAAAAGTGAGAGGAATATTTTACTTAGAAAATTTCTATTTAATGCGGTGGTTAATTTTTTTTATTATAATCGATAAAATCACCGAAGCACAGTCAAGATCACCTCGCGGCACACTAGTGTGCCACGGCACAGCGGTTGCGGAGCACTGTCGTAGACGATGCATAACTTTCCAGGTCCTTCTGTGCTCATGCAACTCCAAACCATGACACTAGCAGCAAATTTTACCGAACGTTTCAGGCATTCTTTATCAAATGCTTCTTGCTTCATTCTCCAAAATCGAATAACTTGATTACCATATGAAACACAAAACACACTTTCATCACTAAATAATATTTTTTTTCCAATCTTCTTCGCTCCATAAACGTCTTGATTTACACCAATTCAATCTTATACGCTTTTGTTTTGCAGTCATGAGAGGTTTTGTGTTCGGTACACGAGATTCAAACTTAAATTTATGGAAACGTCTTAATGTTGTCGATTTAGAAACTTCAACTCCTTCTTCTTTCCATTTTCGGTGAAAGAATCGCACACTTTTAAAACGGTTTTTCTTAACTATACGCTTCAGTTCCCTGTCATCTCTAGCAGATGTTTTTGGTTTTCGGCCGCCATTTCAGCAATTATTTTGAAATTTTCCATTTTTTTAATATTGTGTTAGTATTTTACTATCGCTTGATTGCGAACAGTGTAAATAATTCGCTATATAACATTGACTTTTACCGTGCCGATACAAATCAACCATACGAATTTTAATGGATTCAGGAATATCACTCACACGACCCATTTTAAGACGAAAAAGCAAACAAACTGCAAAAAGAATACTGATTTTAAATAAAATCGTCTGAATTTAATCAATGATGCCACCAGTTATGAATTGGTGATAATTAAAGAAGAATTAATGTGAAATATTCTAATATTTTGAACCACTTGAATAAATATTCTAATATTTTGACTTTTCCAAATAATTTTTTTCAATTAATCTTTTCAAAAATGATATTAATTTTAAGATAATAAATAAGTTTAATCAACAATAAATTCTTAGTAAAAATATCGTTTGCATATTTGCATTAAAAGACATTAAATTACCAAACGATATTTTCAATTTTTAAAAAATGTAATTATTCTAATATTTTGAATATGAGCTGTAAAAGCAGAAAGCTGATATGTAGAATTTGGATACGGGAGTTTAAACAAAACTGCTTAGTTGATCATCGAAGGGATTACTTCGCATTTTGCTGTCAGTACGTCAGTTTAGAGAGTAGGAAGTTTAAATGTGCAGATTAAATAAAGTGATCAACATTCCTAAATTTTGTGGGACATCCCAATTTGAAGCGTTCGGAGAGTACCGTCGGAGGGTAGTCATCAGTCCCGATTTTTCACATAAAGGAAAATACAAAGAAGCATTAGCAACGTTCTAGCACTTACCTTTATTTTTATAACTATTAAGTAATATACAATTATTCTCTCTCTATCTCTCGTTCACATACACACACCCGTGTGTGTGTGTGCATGCATAGTAAGTGAATTCCCAGTAGAGTTATTTACACTTCTATAAGTTAATTTTGACTTATTAACTTTTACATTAGGAAGTTTGAATGAGTTAGACATATAACGGTAAGAAAAATAATTATTATTCATTAAACAAACAATCTATATAAACAATATTCACTGAACAAAGCTTTTTCTTTGTTTCAAAATTCGTAATCATAAGTCTCTAAGTTAACAGAAAATTAGCGTGATAGAATTCTTGTAAAAAGAAAGAAAGAAATATATAACTTTTTAGAAAATAAAATGTTAATAAATAATATATTAACTAAATCTTTTCTTTTACACTTTCCAATTATAGATGTTAGTAAGTGAAATGCATCAAAGCTGTTAATTAAACATTTGTAAATGCGTGTGACTACACTCAATCAACATTCCTGAATAAATTCTGGCGAAATTCTTCGTTAGTAAAGTAACTTACACTATTTTTCGTTAGTAGTCTAACTTACACTATTTTTCCCCTTCAATTTACAGAAAATAATTACAGAAAAATGTAATAAGCTTTTTATAATTCTTTTCTCCTGAATTTTGCGGCAGGACGGGAACAAATATCTTGAGATATAATACCTAACTCGTTCTACCCTCAAAAATAAATTCTTCCAAACATGAATGTACTGAATACCAGACGAGTTTCGAAACAATGACCTAGCACTTATGCTTCACATACTATTGCATACGAATTCACATCAAACATACTGGTTACAAATTTCATTTTTAAAAAATCTTACCTCTTTTGTATGTACTATTGAACTTTCCACTTTCCAACTGTATTTTTGTTCCAGTCTTTTCTTCGATCTTAAAGAAAGAAAAAAAAATTAAAATATGTAATATAAAATTTGAATGCTCTCAGCGATATAAATATATTAGAGATGCAAATCTCCACCATCCCCATCCCCCTTTTTTTTTGGAGGAAAGGGAGACCGAAAGTGGCTGATGAAGAGAAAAACAAAATTTGTTTCTATTGATTTTTACCTTAGGCTAACCCACACACATCTTGAGATTGCTGTGTATGTATGTATGTATGTATATATATATATATATATATATATATATATATATATATATATATCACACAATGAAGAAAATCAAACCAAAAGGTGAAAATATTTCGCTGTAACTGCAACTTCCGTAAATACTTTACCATTACATACCATATTTCAAGATAGGATGATCGCTACGGAACATCAACCACTGCCACCAATACTTGCCTTTAAAATATTGCAAGCTCTACTACAATTACTCAGTGGGAAGAAGAAACATTTTCCTGGAATGGACTTGCTATAGCATCCATCAAATCCAATACGTTATTCATGTTATTCCTCCCATGATGATAACAACAACAACACACACACACGCCAGTACAATTAGTACAATTATTAAAATACTGAAAAGACCGAAATTTTGAGGTATTTAGAAGTCCCCACCCCCTGAGAACTCTGTTCGACGCTGCTGTCACAGATACTGTGTCGTGATTTTTTAACTTGCGAAAATCCACATATATCTAAGGGCGGCTGATCACCTAAATTATTATTTTGATTTCCTAATTAGTGGCTGTTTTTCGGTTATCTAAATTGATTATTTTATAAATTACTAGCGGCCCGTCCCGACTGTCCGGGTTGAACAAAATATTATACCAATAATTTTCCAGTTGATAGCCAATAAATTGTAAATCTTTTTTTACCTTAAATATCCAATAAAAAGCGTAGTTCCAAATGTAGTTTTCTTCAACAAACCCTTTAACGTTGCCAGTTTCAAAAATCCTTTTTGTATGTATCAATACCTCCTCTACTTGAATCTTTAAAATATTACAACCTTTTCCTTACGGGGTGGGATAGCATATATCCGAAGCACATACTCTCGAAAAATACGGTGTGATGTCGGCAGAGATATAGTCTCGAATTCCACTTCGTTGTGATTTTCCTAACGCTTTTGCCCCGAAAGAACAATTGTGTGACATTCTGGGAACGGAGGGTGAATCTTTCAAAAAAGGACTGAATAATAATCTTTTGTCGTTCTAGCTAGAGGCTATTTCTTTTCAGGCGAGAGACATTAGAAGGGCGGTTTACCCGCGGTTCATCCATTTTCAGCCTTTTGAGAGATGAAAGTGGCACGGGGTGCCGATGAACTACTAATGAAATTCTTCTTCAATACTAACAAAGCAATAAGAAAGCAATTAACCACTCTTTCCCCTGAACCCCCCCCCCCACGCTGAATGTCCCACACGTAAAATGGGGATAGGAAGTAGATAACATTTTCCCGTTCTAAAGAGCGATTTCGAAAAACAGACCCCGTAAGCTAAAGGGTGTTGCTATGGTTACTTGACTGCGGTTGACAAAGGAAAAGTTGTAAGGTACATTGTAATGTACAAAAGTTGTACATTACCCTCCACATAAAAAATCTGCTCTCTCTCTTTATATGTTATTATAGAAGTATAGATACACATTGGTATCTCAAAATTAGAGTAAGAGATGACATAAAAATACAAAAATAAAAAAAGGATTTTAAGTAAAGAATGTTTTTTTAATTATTTTAATCACCTAAAATAATATTCAAATTAATATTACGTTACTTAATAATTAAAGTTAATTTTTTAAAAGAAAAAGGCATGCCGGAGAACAGCTAGGTTCGAACCGCTAACGTCAGAACAGAAGCCCACCGCGATAGCACCACGCTAAGAATCGCTGAAGTCTTCGGCACAAAAAGCGGTAGAGGACAGTAGCGGTAACAATGGATATTGTTTGGATTGAGCCCCAAACTTTATTTCTACTGATCAGATATACATAATATATAGCCTATGTCCATCTGGAATAATGTACATTTCAAACAGTGAAAGAATTTTTCAAATTGGTGCAGTGGTTCTGGAGATTACCCTCCACGTACAAAATCGCTCTCTCTTTATATATAAGTATAGATATAGATTATAGAAGTATAGATACATATCGGTATCCCAAAATTAGAATTACTCTTTACTTTTAGAATGACTCTCGTATATAGATAGATAGATAGGAGTTCCTTTCTCAAATTCCCACTGAACGAATTAAATCTTCCTATAATTTTTTATTTCCCTCTAAACGTGTGATTAAAACATTTTTTAATTCTTCAAAAGCAGAACATATGCTGCCCATACGATTAAATCGATATCGATTGAAGGCACTTAGTAATAAATAAATAAATAAATAAATAAATAAACCCCTTTCGTGAAACCTCACAGGACATTTTTGTTTTACGCGCTGTTGTTACGAATGCCCCCTGGTCAGATAATTCTTAATCAGGCCCATTTAAGTCTGCAGGGCGAAGAAATGCGGCTACTGTTTAGCTCACGGCTATTGGGCCCCTAATTAGACCGGTGGCTTAGAGCTGAATTTTAACATTACCGTTGCCTGGTGGATAAAAGCACCAAATTTGGTATGGAGGTACCTTAGGGTATACAAATAAAAGTTAGCCTAGGAGCCCTCTGGAATTTCTAAAAATTTTCCTGTACAGCACTAAAATCCAAAATGGCCGACTACGACCAAATATCACATGCGAATCTTTGTTTTTACGAGCCACCACTACTGCAAAAACCATAAAAAATGGGATTTGTGATGTTGTGTTGCTGATGTTGACCATCATGGATTTCGTTCCTGTTTATGTAGTGTTTCACACAGACTAAATTCTAATAATACTGCCATTATTTTTTCCAGAATAATTTAACATGGATGTGAACTGGGATCCATGCGTGATTTGCCAGCATGACACTGGTGACGGCTCGAAATGTCCTTTAAAGCCCTTTAACCCAGGGACAGGTGGTGAAAAAACAGATGCCTACACAACATTCCTGAAGAATGTAGAACAGTTCCAAAGCATTGATACTCTCCCAGTTGAATTGTCTTTCGGAATTAATGAAATTGCTACAACGCTTGCTTCTCATTTCGCTTCATTGCACAAATCTTGCCATCTGAAGTTTAATAATTCGAAGCTGGCAAAGACAATCAAGAGAAAAAAATCGGCGTTGATCAAAATAAACATCCTAGTAAACGCGTAACACTGGAGGTACAATACTGCTCCATGAAGTTTCAACATTTGATACCGACAGCAATAATTGATCAATGATCACACAGCTCAGTGACACACACCTCATGACAAGAATAATTGGAGGATATCTTATAGCAATGGAGGCAAAATACCATCTTGCATGTTTGGTCCAGCTTAGAAATTGCTACAGAAGCCTCACTCGTAAGGCAAGCCTAAAAGAAGAAAACACAGATGAGAAAATGAATGAGTGTCGGTCATTCGTAGAACTTACCAGTTACATTAGTACATCAGTGAAGTCTGGTATTCCCCTTTTCAAAGTATCCGAGATCCACTCTATGTATATAAATCGTCTTGAGGAACTGAGCATCAAGAAACAAATCAACAAGACAAGATTGAAGAATCAATTGCTAGAGCATTTCCCATAAGCCCAAGAGCAGTTTGATAGGAGACACAACGTAATCATATTCAATGAAGGTATGAGAAATGTGTTGAGGGAAGCTCTGAAGATTCGAGACTTCTCAGAAGATGCTGTTATCCTGGCCAAAGCAGTAGCAATAGTCAGAAAAGCAGTAGCAATAGTCAGAAGATGAGTCACCAGGGTTTCAAATCTAGTGGTTGCTTCCCAGCACAATGCCAAGAAAACTCACTGCTTGAAAGCCTTAAGTCGCTTGTTTCTATAATGTTAAATGGTTCAAACTTGCAAGATCAAGACAAATGTGACTCTCAGCTAAACAACTGGATAGTGCATCGTTTACAACTCAAAGAAAAAAAAAAGTCTCATACTGCTCTGAAGACAAGACATAGTAAAAAATGTGAGCCACCCTTCCCGATCTATGCCGGCATCAATGTTCATGCAGCTACCAGAAGTAAGAAATTCATCCAGAAGTTATGTCACATGGGCATTAACGCTTGAAGTCTTTGAAGAAAATGGAGTGGTGTCTCCAGCTTGTCTCCATAAAGGGTTTGTTTACTGTTGATGCCCTTGACAATATAGATCACAACCCAAGCTCAACTACATTACTGTCCATGTTCCATACGACTGACTTCTATATGATAAAAATCCACTCCTCTCAGAAGTATCAACCAGATTAGAAAGGAGCTTTACTGTCAAAAGAATCGTGTAAGGACAAACTTCCGGCGACTGAGGAAGCTCTTCTACAACATATCCGAAGGGCAATTTATCAAGCAGGTATTTGGATGACCAGCACACAAACACAGCGATTCCTTCTCCGCAGGATTTTGCTTGGAATAAGGTTTCAGTACCAGTTTGGATGACAATTTCAGCGGTTTCCCGATCATGCAGGGAATTGATTAAATGTTCCTGCAAAGGAGACTGCAACAACTGCAAATGTGGGAAAACCAATCTGGACTGCTCCCCACTTTGCAAGTATAATTTGCATAATTTGCAAGTGCAATTTATTAAAACTGTTGCATACTGAATGTCATTGGATTAATAGCTATATATATATATATATTTGTTTTGGGAACACTTATTAGCGTTATATTTGTACTTATAAATTACTGTAATAAATGATATGGATATATTTTATTGTATTTTATTTAATATGCAGACTACCCTAAGTTACGTTTGTAATGTACTTAGTTGGCTTAAAGCTGTAATTGAAAATTAACAGTAAAATAGATTGTGTTAAAAATGATATTTTGTCGTATTTGCCTGCCATTTTGGATTTTAGTGCCGTACATGAAAATTTTTAGAAATTCCAGAGGACTCCTAAGCTAACATTTATTAGTATACCCTAAGGTACCTTCATACCAAATTTGGTGCTTTTATCCACCAGGTGACGGTAATTTCATTAAGCCACCGGACTATAAAGGGTAAGTCTTTTAACCCGGTGCCACTACAATTTTGACAGCATCCCTAGGGAAAATTATTATGGTTCTTAATAGCACTGGGATGCAAAATTAATTTTTTTTATCTCATTAGGGTGAAAGGCATCTAACGACTAAATGAAAACATCATTAAAAATATAGAAGATAAAAATACATGTCGAATATCACCCTTTTGGAAATGTCTGGGACCGTTTCGGAATTCGGTACATTTCCACTCACCAAATAAGATACAGTGGGTATGCAATCCAAGTTCAAACAAAAAATCTATTTTTTTAAATTTAGTAAGTGCAGTAGAATAGCACTAATTCATACAACATTCGATACTTTTCTATGATATCTGATTTACGAAATGTCAGCTGTCCATATCACTCAAGCAGTTTTAAACAGGCCGTTTAAAACTACTATTACGTTTGCAAAAGTTATATCCGCTAATAATAAAATTTTGGTTCAGAACCCGTAAAAATTTTAAGAAATACAGTAGAGAGTAATCGTTATTATGGATGCACAGCGGGAAAGTAATGCCAGATATTGGGCATAAAATGCAATGAAAGACAAGATGAAAGGTAAAACTTACTTCTTTGAAGAAATTTGCAACTTCCTGAGGACTGTTTGCAATCCCTAGAATATAAAGAACATATTATCTTCAATAAAATCAGATAAAATTCAACGCGCTAAGTAAGAAATAAATACAGCATACAAGTAGATATTAAACATTTAACTCATTCTCTCTTGAATCACAAGAGCTTTCTGTTAGGAACAAAACATAAGTACACATTAAATTGAGCCCCATTCTTCCAAACTACCAGGTGGAGGCATTAATGTGTAGGCAAGCTTATACCCAGTGGCGCACCCAGGCGGGGGGAGGGGCAAGGGGCCCTGGCTAACCCCAAAGAAATAAGAAATTGTATTATGAATATTGATTTTGCATTATAAATATTTTTATCCGTTCATCTCGCCACCACCACCCAAGAAAAAATCCTGGGTGTGCCACTGCTTATACCTAGAAGATAAGTATCGAGTAATAACGAAGCGAAAAAATATCTATCAATCACCATCGTCGTAAAAGATCGATAAGCTGAATTCCATGAGTATTAGCGTTGCCTTATTCTGACGTCACATACAGCGAAATATTTTTACTCCGATAATTCGCAACAGACATCCTAATTAAATTTTTTTAGTAGATATGATGTGCACATTATAAAATTATCAAAGTTAAAAATTCACATTTTTTCATTAGAACTGAAAGTTTAAAGAACTACTGTAAAATTAAAATTTCTCTTTAATAAGGTGAAGAATTTAATTACAAACAATGATCATTTTAAAGTGATTGCGGAAAACACGTGAGCCTATCTGGAAACCCACTATATAGCAGAATATGAAGAATTAATTTTTATCCACGGAAAAGATCTTACTGGTACAGAAAATTAGACTAAACATAATTTTTAAAATATGCATGAGTAGAAGTGGGATACCTTTTAAATCCTTTGATGTGCTTTTAGTCTTGTACAACGTATAAGTCCAAGTTAATATATCACTCAAAACACGGGTAGTTAATTCTGTTATCTGATACAATGCATAAAACAGCCAATGCAGATAATATATTGCAAACATACATAAAATAGATCGGTAAAATAAATTCATTTAGATAAGCAATTAATTTTTTAAAGCCCGAACTTCATATACAAATAACTAATTCTGTAATAAAACTTTTATCTTATAAAGGCGCTTGTAATGAAAGGATTAAAATCCTGATATTTCATATAAACCAATAAGGGGCACTTCTTCAAAAATCTGGCTACAGAGTTTTTGCACTTTTCCGTGAATATGACAGCAGCTAACTCGTGTCATTTAAAATGAAGCGAGGAATTTACTCGAGCCTTTTCGAGTTACATCCTACAGTTTCCTTTTACCATAAGGATTCAAATACATGCCACCAACCAAGAAAAAAAATATATTCATAACAATGCTTACGTTGCAAGGAATCACTATGCGCATTGTGTTATGTAATGAACGGAATAAAAGAAGTGTATGCCCTAAAATACCCTCTGAAACTGGATAGAATTTTTCCCCATGGTAAAACAGAGAAAATCGGCATGAATGGGCTCGTTTGTTCGAGTCAACGGGAGACCACTTAATACCAGGCAAAGGGACAAAATAAAAAGAAAGGAAAAAAGGAGAAAAAAAAGGTTAATTTACTTGGCGCTCAATTTTTGGCGTGAATTGTCTCCCCTCATCAAAGAGTAAGGAAATTGCGGTCATTTTCATGATTCATACGAAGCAGGATGCAATGCTTTTTGGAGGGGCAGTTAACGGGTGAGGGAGTGACACTATGAAAGCGGCAACTTATCTCATTTTTAGAATGGAAGAAAAATGGTGAATACGAAGTGGGCAGGGCACCGAGGGAAACAGTTTTTATCAACCTCTTAAGAAAGTTGGAAAATCAACACCGACAAATATGACACATGATGACAACTCTGCATAAAGATATGAATTACTCAAGTAGCAGACAACACGGCGGTATTTTATAAATAATTACGTGCGGTTTTCAGGAGATGGATGCCACAGAGAATTAAAAACTCCATGAATTGCCAGCTTCCGAATGGTCAACAGGTCGATCTCACCTAAGCTTTAGGGTTTATGTCTGAAAATTCTTTTTAATTTATAGATAATTTCGATTTACTTTAAGAGATTTATTGCTTTCTTTCGTATCTCATGAATTTTATTAGATTGTTTTTCTACGTAATATATGTCTATTAATTTACAAACCAATTCCACTTATGCGAAATTAATTTATTTCAACTGTTGTTGCTCCATTATACTATAAACAGTATGAAGTTTATAGATTTTCAGCTTTTTCATTTTATTAAATTGCATTTTTATAACTGAATGCATTTCTGTACTATAAATTTTCTTCATAAGGAAATTTATAAGAGGAGCAATGGAACTTGAGAAATAATTCTATTTTTATCAATTTCGATGTTTGGTGCATATTACTTAAAAATCCAATCAGATCGCCAGCCATCCGCGTTTTCTGTTCTCCTGTTCTTTTAACGCTCACATTCTACTCTACAGACTTTTAAATTCCTCGACCGCTTGTAGTTTCCTCTAAACGACGAAGAGTTCGGGTTACGGCATCCTAGCAGATCGATCAGTCTCGTGTTGGGTTGTTAAAAACAGAAAATAAATAATAATAAGGTTTCATCTTCAAATTCTACAAATTTCAGATAAACGCTGGATGTAAACAGAAAACGAAGAATTAGAGAAAGTGATGAAAAACATACAGAAAGGTGAGTAAATATTACATTTGACAATAATAACAGCTGGTACTGTGAATACGGTAAAAACTGGTACTGTGAATTCACCTCAAATAGCTTTATTTAAGTCCGGCAACAATTTATCAGCTAGGAATTAACTACTTCTAGCAGGCACACCCTTTGTTGGGTTAGAGCAGTGGTCGCAAACTTTTTTCGACCGCGAACCATTTTCTTTAAATAAAAAACGACCCCCAGTGAAAATTTTTGTGGTAGAAACACGATTTTAAAAAAAAATGAAAAAAAAGGGATACTGTACATTTTGAGTAAATATTTATTTTACATAATAACAATAAAAAGCAGTCTTAAAATCCTTATAATAAATGCTTACCATCTGCACTTGTTTTTAGTAAAAACATTTGGCACCTTATTTAACAACGTCGTATCATTTTTTAATATATCAAAAAATAAAAATTAAAAATATGCAACTTTTGAAAATTGAAAGCTTTTTTTAAAATAAAAGATTCAATATGACATAAATTTACTTCAAATTATCAGAGAACCCTTCAACTTTCTTTCACGACCCCCTGGGGGGTCGCGACCACTGGGTTGCGTACCACTGTGTTAGAATACGCTTTTTATTCTACGGAAACTACTGGAGTCAGGCAATGTTTACGTAACAATGAGGATAGACTCGGCGATGGTGAAAGACGTGGCTAGGAGAAGATAAAATGATGTATAAAAACCGCTCTCTGCCTTAGTTTTCATAATCACTAACAAGCTCAGCTGTGCTATGTGACGAGATGGATATTTTATTGCAGATGTTTAAAATATTATCTCAGTCATCCATAACTGATAACACTGTTAAGCTAACAATTTTATGTTATTCCTGTAAGAAAAAACACGTCTCTCCGAGAAACTTAACAGTTCAAAGGCGGCACACTATAAATTTCGGAGAGAAAATAAATCATCCTGCAGTTCACAACGAAAAGCAGTAACGACCCCTTCCGAAATGATATCGAGAATAACAGCATCATACTTTCTTTAATTTTATAGAAGATATATATATATATATATATATATATTTCGGCTCCGCGAGCCACAACATAAAATCCGTAAGCTTGCGCGGATAACATGTCTGTCTTCTAATGAATGAAACAGAATGTTTAATATGTATACACTCTGTATTATATGAAACACAAAACAAATAGTGCACTTGTATATAAGTGTAAAATCATATAAAATTATTTGCAAATAAAGCATGCCACTGTAATCTTCCTAATAAGCTTGACATTCTTTTTATTGGACTTAATCTATATAAATAGGTATAATCACCGATTTCTGTCAAACACGAGATTTTGCTTTTGATTTTATGTTCTTAGATTATGTTCTTAGATTATGTTCGAGATTTTGCTTTTGATTTTATGTTAAAAACAATACGTATACAATATTAATTTTCGTTGAAAACTTATTTTATCGGTCCTCATTTCCAGGCATAAGACCTCACATATACTCACTTAACTAATACAATGAATAATTTAAATTTAGATACACACTAAATTTAGTCTTGTTACTGGGAAGAGTGTAAAACAATGTGTATTAATTCTCATTTGGAATTTCTTTTGTTTATCCTCATTTCTTTAAAAAAGAAATAGCCCAAAACTAATACCTAATACAATGACTAGATTAGTTACCCATAATATTAAATATTGATACAGGGAAGAGTTATAAAACCTTGGAGTAACACACTACGAATCACACACAATACAGACAATACACACACACACACACACACACACACACACACACACACACACACACACACACACACACACACACACACACACACACAAACAAACAAACAAAAAAACAAAAAAAAACGGAGGAAATTCTGAACCTTAACAAATGGTAATTGAGACAAACTTTATACAGAGACGAATTAAGGCATGGGCTTTAGGGACTGCAGCCCAGGGACCTCGTCCAGCTGGGGGCCCTCGAGATGATGGAGGAAATGCCAAATTTGAATGCAGGCGAAAACATGAATCTCTAAAGGCATCTGATATCTACACCCTTTTATCAAACAATGGATTAACTTCATCCCCTAATGTTGAAATATTTCAAGGGAAATATTTCAAGAAATATACATTCCTTGATGTTAACTTATGTGACTGGAGAAATTCCCAATAATAAGTATCCATAAGCGTGGTGAACCTGATGACCAGAAGCTGTGTAGCAATACCTGCGAACTCAGCCGGGGGTTTATTTCCCTTGTTCGGTTTATGGTTAGTATGGGCCTGGGCGCCGGACGGACAGTACAGATCTGCCGACCAATTGAGGCAACCCGGGGACCCAAATGTGACTAGAGGAAGGAGTTTCACCAAGATGAAACATTCGAAGAACGCCTACAGATTGACAAGGGCACAAAATAAAACTCAATAAACTTGCTCTTATGGCAATTGACAACGTTATTCTAAAGGACATAACGTTTACCGATGTTTTAAAAAATTTGTTTCCAAGAAAATAAGCAAAGCTAATGTTAAAATTTTAATTGTTGTTAACCTCGTAAAAATAAATTTATTTTTGTCTCTTAACTTCTTTTTTGCTTTTTGAAAATACAGAGTGATACAATTGTCGGCTGACACTAACAGTTCTGTTCGGTGACCACAGAAGTAGCAATAGCCAGAATCAACAAATAACAATAACGACAAAAACAACAATAGATGATACAGTCGCTTTAACTATACATCTATAAAAAAGAGAAAATATAAACATGAAGGAGGTGTATTAAAATGAATATTTGCCATGCGACTTATTCGATATTACTGAGGGCCTAGTAGCAGTACCGTAAACCTGGGACCTACAATGTTTTGATCAATCCTTGACTGTATGATTAGTCTTTTATAAGGCATAGATGGCCTGAAATCTGCAAATCCGAGCAATGACGTCGCAGCAACGTCACCACACTTCGAGGAAATAGCGTAAATGTGGTGTAAAGCGACTTAATGACCAAACCGTCTATATACTTTCGGAGCTTTGTATTAGCTGCTGAAAGACTAGTTTGGAATAAAAACCCTTAAAGATTAGTTTGCAATACGAACACTTAGGTGCTCAGTTATTAATTCTTACAGTAACGAAGACGTAAAAAAGACATTTGGAGGTGAGCAACATTTCTGAAGGAAAAACATTTAAAGGTAACATTTGGTAAATAAATTGTAGTAATACACAGTACAGTCATATTAATGTGACCACCGCCTACTTTTGATGTCAACGTTAAATAACCAATCGCAAAGGCACGTGTCATCAGCAAATTTGGTGGATATATAAAGTGTGTTGTAGGCATTCGGAAAACAATTCAGTTCTTGCAGTCATGCAGAAACGGAGCGATTTATCCGACGTCCAAAAGGGCATGATCATTGGCTTTCGGGCCAAGGGTGGAAGGATTTCCGAAACGGCTAATTTTGTAAACTGTTCGCGGGCCGCCGTGGTAAAAGTAAACCGTGCATGGCAAAATGGCACTATCCAAAATCAGCGACGTGACAAATGTGGTACACCACGGGCCATAGATGGCAGAGGTGAACGACGGCTGCGGAGATACGTTCGGGCGAATAGACGTGCAACCATTGAGCAACTGACCGTCCAGATGAACCATGGGGCTACCAACAGTGTCTCCACAACGACGGTTCAGCGACCGTTGCTGCGTATGGGCCTCCGCAGCAGACGCCTGGTTAATGCATCTATGCTGAATGCTGTTCATCGGCGACGAAGGCTGGAATTTGTACGCCAGTACCGCAACTGGACTTCCACCGAGTGGAGGTGGCTTTTTCCGATAAATCACGTTTTATGCTCCATCGGACAGATGCACGTAGGCGTATACGGCGTGACACGTCTGAAAGCAAACACCCTGCAACAATTGCCGGAAGGGTCCAAGCTGGAGGAGGGAGCATTATGATCTGGGGAATGTTTTCGTGGTATTCTCTGGGTTCACTCATCATTGTGGAAGGGACGATGGATAAACAAGTATGCATCTACCCTTGCGGACCATGTTCACCCCTACATGCGAAGCGCAATTGGCCAAGGCACTGGAGTCGGCATGGCTCAACATCCCAGTCAACACCTTCAGGAACCTGACTGATTCTCTTCCTGCACGTCTCGCAGCGGTCCGTCTGCGAAAGGTGGTTATTCTGGATTTTGATAGGTGGTCACTTTAATGTGACTGGACTGTGTATATAAAAGGCCTACAATGCGCGAGAGGGAGGGATCGGATTATCAAACTACTTTATCCTTCTCTGCATTCGCATGACAAGCCCACGAGAGTCGAGAGATTTAAAATAGAGACTGCGTAGAAAGTACAGATGTGAACAGTGGCGCACCCAGGGGGGGGGGGGGCACTGTTCTTTGGGCTTTTCTATTTCTTTGGGCAAGGGGCCCTGCCCCCCCCCCAAAGAAATAGAAATTGCATTATGAATATTGATTTTGCATAAATATTTTTATCCGTTCATCTCGCCCCCCCCCCCCCCCCAAGAAAAATCCTGGGTGCTCCACTATTAAATGCATTACGTTTAGATATGTGAATACATATCTAAACGCAATCGAGTTAAGTTCCTTACAGTCAGAATCTTAAACTAACACACCACCTTTCCAATTCTGTAGCAAAATTCTGCCCATGGAAAGTAACATACACGCGTTGTTGCTGGCTGCAAGGCTGTATTTCAATGACTTCATTTTCATGCGTTATCGGGAATTCTACAGGGCAAAAATTTGGTGGAGTGGTTGGTTGATTCAGGTATGCTAAGGTCACCCTGTGTTACTCAAGGGCTACATAGACCAAAGGAAACAAGGACTACGTTTTAAAACAAAAAAGTAGGCTTGCAAAACCGATAAATCATACGTCACAGTTTGCGTTTAAATGCATCACAGTTTATGTTTAAAGGCTCAACAGGACCCGGAGGAATATTTCCTAAATCCGTGTGCTGCATGGCCCATAGTAAGACCTAAGAGTTTTGTAAGAATTTTTCTTGGGCTAGGGATTATCTCCCAACATCTCTATACGTCTTCTTTGAAAGAAAAATTGAAAAGATTCGATCACTTTTTCATTCCTCCTAGACTTTATGACTAATTCAACTGAGGTTGATTCGACTGATCAACAAAGGTGCTCTTTCAATACTGAGTAAAATTCAGCAATGATATTTCCTGACAAACAATCTATATATATAAAACGCGTAGGTATGCGGCACAAAAATCGACGATATTTCTACAATCCGAATGGCAACGGCTGCAACTACCGGATGTAAACATTAGCGGCTGTCCGCGTGTGGCTCGACGATAGCACGTAATTTGGTACACTTTAATTGCTGTATTTTACTCATGAATAATTTTAATTTATACACGAAATAATTTTAATTTATTCATTTAATATGATTAAGTGGAGATATCTGAATTGCGAACAATAATACATACAGAGAGAAATGTAATCTATACTATATTTTAGTATTTGCTGAATTTTCACTCCATTTTATAAGTGAAAATTTTCCCCAACAATTTCTTATTTGATGTAATGATAAAGTGTAGATATCTTAGCTTTGAAAAATAGTACATACAGTGAGAGATATAATTTTTAAAATCATTGGTGTTGGGTTTTTCAGACTTATCTTTAACTCTGTTCTGAAGTTATGGAAATTCACATTTTTTAATCATGATGTTTTAGAATCAGCCTTATAGTGAATTTATCAATGATTATAAATTTTTTGTCTGAGTTTTCACTACCCCTTAACAACGTATATTTATGATGACAGGTAATGGTGACATTCCTTACATATGTTACTTTCAATTGAGTTGTTTTGCAAAAGAAAATACAAATCTAAAAGCGACCATGCTGGTCGCGCAGCGGCTAGTTAAATTATATTTTTTGTAGAAAATGAAAATCGATCAATACTGTAAGCTATTGCCTATTTTTTGGTCACTCACTACTTTATCTTCTACCGTTTTTCTTGAAAATTACCTTGCAGTAACCATCTCAGTCCACTTACGGTCGAGCATGAACGAAAGAAAGAATTAAAAAACCAGCAAATTTACAGGAGTGATAGTCGATCACATGGGTTTGATTTGAAGCGCTACAGTCAACTTTTTGCTACACGAGGGCTAATTAGACCGGGACCTACAGTTTAAAGCCGATTCCGAATGGCTACAAACATCCATGCCATAGGTGGGACTCGACCCCACAGGATCTGAACTGAATACCAGCGCCCTAGCCATTCGGCCATCACCTGGCTCGATCACATGGGAATTCGGGAGATAGACAAAAGGAATCGTTTCTGGTTTGGGAGCATATTCTGCCCGGAATGAAAGATTCTGCTATAGCCCGAGTAAACTGCAATCGAGTTGAGGCCAGCGAATGTTGTCAACTACTTTGCGCGAGAAGATGAAAGTAGTGTGATTAATTCATTCTGAACGTTACATTACAATACCTCAAAATGAGGGTCACAATTTATTAGTATACGTACAAACAAAATTTACTTTTACACTTCAGCTATAAAAACTTTTATTCCATTCATGCAGCACAATTTTTTTATATTAGTTCTTTTTTGCCCTCTCAATATTACAAAATCTTCATAAACTTAGCAGTTACCATTTCGTAAAATCAATTCTAACCAAAGAGAAAATTCTTAAATTCATGCGTCAGTTAAAAAAGGATTATCAGTTCACTTTCACGCAATCTTTCTCTTCTTTATGAACATATGCTAACACTGCAGTTTTATTCGCGCAGATGCTCTGAATCAGATGCATTTACATATTATATGCTAATTAGTTTATAAGCGAAAACTGAAGATCAGGTTAATAGTAGTCATGGCGTCTAGTGCACGGTCAACTCATGATCCATATTGAGTTAATATTGTGATAGTTTTGGTTGCGGCAAATTTAAAAAGCCACTCGTTTTGTGGGAGTCGTTGTAGAAGTTCGGGTTCGGTTTTTGAAAACAGAGACCGGAAATGCAAAAGCTAAACACAAGTAATTTCGAGTTTTCCTGAATATATTTTAAATTTCTGAGTCTACTCTATTACCTGGACTCTACTGCTCGAAATTTTTTTTAAAAATACAGCTGAAGCCCGAGTAAAAATAAGTTTTAATTATAACCAAATTTTAAATCAATATCAAATAAGTAAGCTCTAAAATATTTTGGTACTTTTTTTTAACAAAAAGCTATATTTTTTAATGTACTCAGGAGGTTTTAGTTTACACTTTTGAAATTCTGCTGCTACGTAGGCACGAACCCGAAGTTTGTTTTAAATCATGGAGCTCGAGCCCATGTCGATTCGCCTTAAATATTAACTCGAACTGATATACACGCTTAGGAACCCTACTTTTACCTTTCTATTGGAAAATAGGAAACGAAAGTTATTTTTTTTGATAGTTTAATAAATACCATAACTGAAATAGCAAGTTGATTACTGCACTTGCGACCGGGATATTAATTAACTTTCATAAAAATTCAAACCTTAGGTAATCTGAAAAAAGTTTAAAGAAACTTTGAGGTTGGTTTGATGCGTTACGGTCAACCTTTGGCAACACGGGGATTAAGCAAAACTGAGCACTATACCATTTATTTATCATACCATTCTCACTAGACGTCTGCAAAGGAATATGAGGATTTTCCAGAATAGAGATGATCTTTTTTTTCCTTCCCCCAATGCGGCAGACGGTTTCTTGGACAATATCCTAACCGCCATAGTACACCAGTTTTGCTGGCCATTTTATTATGGGGACACCATATAGGCGGACTAGCAGTACCCCCTATGAAGGGACGACACAAACAGAGGCTTTCAGTGACGCAACGCCGGGATTCGATTCGAGCACCCTCAGAACCGAAAACCAGCACGCTATACCACACAGAGAAAAAAAAGTTGGTCGGTGAACTCACTTTGCTGGGTTGAAATCCACTGCACAGTGGAACTCGCTTTTGGTGAGTCAAACAACCCACATTGGAAGTGGGTCCTACAACCCACTTTCGAAAACGGGTACATTTACCTGCCTTTGTGAGTTTAAAAACTCTTTGAATGAGTTAATTAAAGCGAGTTGTGTATTGAGCCTATATATATATATATATAATTTTTAATATATATATATATATATATATATATAATTTTTAATATATATACACACATTTAATTATTTTTTTAATATTATAAGACACAGATAAATGAAAGCTTTGGTAATAATTCCTAGTTACTGCATTATGTATCTCAGTTTGAAGCAAGTGATTTATAATTTTATTCCAGACACCTTTATTTGATACTTGCCATCCTGAGAACTATAAATTATATAAAGATGACATTGTTTGCGTTGAATTAAAATGAATCAAATTAGCACTTCTTTAATCTATTGAACATTAAAAATATTATCATTAAAAGTTATAAAGCATACTTCACAACTAGTAATAAATACTTACACTTTAAAAAAAATTATTTTTATCTTTAACTTTCGCAGTACATTAGCCTTCATGTTTAAAAGAATTTTCCAAAATGCCTAGTCTGAAAGTGTTTGCATCGAATTTTTTAAATGAAATTTTGTTACCCAAATTAGATAATCATTTAAATTTTATACAGCTGAAATGACAACTCAGAACAATAACATTAGTTTGTAAAATAAACAAACTTCAAATTATGTTTTTAATATTAGATAAGAAAAATTGCCACTTTACTTTATACATGCCATGAAAATTTTCAAAATCAATCTCCCCCCCCCCCTCTCCCTATTCTGCATGGATATTAATTCAATTTGAATTTTCCAGCTACCTTATTATCATTACAGAATTCCTTCTGTTTTAAGGTGTTTATATAAAGCTAAAATGTATCAAATCTTTAAGAGAATAAATTAGTTTATAAACTGACAATTATTAGTATAAAAGGAAAAGAATTCGTAGAATTTTGAATTAGTTATCTAGATAGATCATCATCTGTTACAAGATATTTCTTTTATTTCCTACTCTCTTATTTACTTATTCTCAAACACACACTTCCACACATAAATGTAATGTATAGATGAATTTTAAAAACCTGATTTCACCCTCTAGTTTATCCATTTTTCTAAATTCGACCATGTCAAATGAGTTTATAATTAATTGTTATCGCCAGATGGTATCATCTGTAGATTTGGATTTTAGAATGAACTTGGACTTTCAAACACAACTTATATGTACACACAAATAGATATACATAAGTATACTACTCGTAGCATTGCATGAAACAAACTGCATGCTTTTACTTTTTTTTTCTGTGGTTCTAAGCTTTTTTAAAATATTGATGAGTTATTAATAAAAGTTATAGGAAGCGCATAACAGGAACACACAGCTCATTAACATCTGTAAAATAAATTGTCAACTTTATTTTTTATAGTGGATATTTAGAAGCTGTGTGTTCCTGTTATATCAGTAGATGTCAAAAATTACTTTTAGAAATCGTATTCTTGTTTTTATTAAATCATAAAAATCTATTTATTCATTAAAATTGCATTCAATTAAGAGTTTTCTATGATGAGATTTTTATTTAATGTAAAAATAATTTTAATACATAATGTTTAGATATTACATACATGTACGCACACACACACACACACAAGCACATGGAAGATTTGCGACAAGAAAACCCTAATATCATGATATGCTCAACCATATACAGCTATAATTCATATATGAGTTATATGTTAAACATGCAATAGCTTACGCGATTATCGCAAATTTAGCCTTACACAACAATTTCAAATTTAAACAAATAGCAAATCTTCCGTTAAAAGTCCTCACATTTCTATTGTGTTGAAGTATGCTCTATAATTCGGATTTACATAAAGGATTTTGCATATATTTTAATGTTCAAAAGATTAAAAATGTACTTACATGCACTATAACACGTGGACACTCCGTTTCGTCGACAAGTAGCCATTTTTCCTATTTCCCCAGCCAAAAAGCTACTAATTGCTTCAAAGTACAGCTTTCGACCCGCTTCCGACCCTCTTCCGAAGAAAATCTCCCGCAGCGCGAGCTAGGAAAACGGGAAAATCTCATCAACGCGCAAACAAGATATTCAGCTCGCTTTGGGGTGAGGCGGTGAACACATTAGATAGGTCAGTCGACCAATTTTATTTTCAACCCACATGAAGTGTGTCTGCAAACCTGGAACTTTCGAAAACTGACCGGCTTTTTTTTCTCTGTGCACAGGGCCGCCACAATCCCCAAGAGATGATCTAAAACATGTTATTCGGAAATCAAGCAGTAGTATTTTCTTCTTTAACTGCGAAAACAGAATTTGTGTCCGCTAACATATATCACAGTTAACATAGATTAATAATAATAAAATTAATTAGATTAAAATTTTTAGGGTTACAAAACTTTTTTCTATTATTATTATTATTTACGAAAGAACATGGTAGTGGAGGCAATGAATTCATTTCGACGACAGTGTTTTTATCGGTCTCTACCAAGTTCAAAAAACTTTCTATCTCCAGACATATTCTAGGTATGTAAGTGCATTACCTTTCCTGTGTGGAACTCAATTAAAACCAAAGACCTCACTTCACCCCTTTTCAACTCTTCTTAAGCTACCTCAAAAGAATATCTAAACCTAATCTCGTCTCTACCAAGTTCAAAAAACTTTCTATCTCCAGACATATTCTAGGTATGTAAGTGCATTACCTTTCCTGCGTGGAACTCAATTAAAACCAAAGACCTCACTTCACCCCTTTTCAACTCTTCTTAAGTTACCTCAAAAGAATATCTAAACCTAATCTCAGTTGATTCATGCCATAAAGATGTATCAAACACAATAACACACTTGGTTGTTATGAAATATCAATCACTGTTAAAAGAAATAAGAAGTACTAAGCTATCCATGTAATCATATGAGACGCTAAAAAATAACAGTAAACAAAGAAGTTTATTTACAATACACCGTTGAGATAAAAGTGGTGAAACAGGATAACTAATCTGGAGAAGCAAAATGAGCAAAATCAATGCACTCTACTGTAGTAGCGTTCCTCTCGCAAAAATTTCAGAAACTTAGGCGCCTTGACCTTCCGACAGCCGTAACTTAGATATCCATGTAGGGTTACTACACTGATATTTTATCACTCTTTTGGCAGCATAAAATTGAACTACGTAGGTACAGTACCAACAGTTGATTAGAATCGGAAACAAATTTTAGCACCAGTATCCACTGTATGAATAAAAACTACAGATATAAGAAATAAGAAACAAATGAAAACTCAACACGTAATTTTCACGTTAATCACTCAACTTAATCCTATATCTGCTCTCCCTATGTTACGTGTAAATAATCCTTAAATAATTGTTCAAAAGTATTGCGATGAGATTTAAAAATAGCCAAAGAATGTTTAGCTTCTGCATCATAATGCGAGTGTATGAAAATACACAAAATATTGCATTATAAAGCATAAATTAGCAATAACTGAAACCACAGTACGAAAGCTGTATAACAGGCCGCAAAACCTTAATATCCCAGAAGAGCTAACACAACACAATCAACATAAATAAAAATAATCTCATTGACAGAACTTTTTAGAAAATTCCTGTATAAATCTAATCATCATGCAGACTTGCAATCTAGTACTGATGGGAATGAGAGTATTAATAATAAAACTTCATAATATAAATTGTAAGGTATACACAAGATTCGATTCACAAGAATCGAACTTTTGAGTGAATTAAAGAAGCTGCTTCAGATATGCTAATTTTGGCATACGCGCTTAGTATAAATACCACGCAGCGTCATTAATGAAAAAAGGGGAGGTTGTTAAGGTTGAAAAAAGGTGTTATGCTGCGCTAGTGCTTAGCGGGCCAGAAGTTTACGTGGCAGTACTGCTGGTTTGACTTACTGTTCGTGAGTATAAAAATATATTGTCCTTAAAAGCTGTATTTACATTCCGTACAAGTAGTACGCATGCTTATTGCTGTAAAAGCCAATTATATGTGCAGCGAATTCAATAAACATTATTTCATGTATAAACAGTGTTTGTATATAATTCAAATAGAGTGCTACTTCAAATTATATACACCCAAGTCTGGGTAGAAGTGAGCATAGATTCTCTATACTGGCGCCCGAAAAATATATATACCCTGGTAGTTAGCGTTAAATTTGTAACGAACAACATAATTGAAATTAAAAACTGTGTACTGTGTACTTATATTGATAAAATTGTTGCAAGTACTTATATACTATTTAAAAAAATGAGTGTTGTAGAACAAAATCCTGCTGGAAATTTTCCTCGGGTAATTATGGTTCAGCAAATTGCGCCATTCGAAGCCACCTTCAATGGCGGCCCCTCAAGCCAATTCCTAAAGAAAATTGAGCATTACTTTCAGCAACAATGTACCCCAGAGGGGGATAAACTTAAAATTGCTCTAGCCGCTTTAAGAGGTAGTGCATATCAGTGGTACACGTGTATGAAAAGCAGTAATCTGATTTTTGACTATTTGTCATTCAAGCAACAGTTTCTTAGTGTTTTTCCAAAGACCTTTAATCAAAGTGAAATTGAAGCGGAAATTTATTCGCTAAGGCAACGTGAAGGTCAGTCTGCATTAGATTTTGCTACGGAAAAGATTTCCAAGTGTGAGGAATATTTAGAAGAGTTGACGGAAGCGATAATCTTAAAAATAGTTATCCAACGTTTGAAGCCAAGTGTTCAAGATTTTTTAGATAATCAAACAATTACAAGCAAGGTTACCCTCCTTCAAGCTTTAGCTACATATGACAATAGACATTTCTTCGCTACCCCTCACCGTCATTCAGGTACGAGAAGTTTTATACAGCCGCGCCAAAATTTTTCGCGAGTTTCAAACCAGCAGCGTAAGCAGTACCGCAGGCAAAATAATAGAAGCGCACGGCGTTATAATGAAATTAGTGCACTTAAAGAAAATATGCAAGCACCTTACTTGCACTGGCAAGTTGATTCACATGATATGGTTCAACCTGTTGAAACTGTTTGGTCAAATGTATTATTTTGTCCGAGTAGTAATCATTATTTTGAGAATAGTGAAAGTCAGGGTATTTTTGTGGCTTATAAAGAAAGTGAGTCTAGCTGGAATAATGCGGTAATTCCAGTACAAATTTCTGAAAATAGGGCCGATACTAATGCTAGTGGTTTAGAAAATAAATCATCGGACACTTCTATTAATGCTATACCTGATATTATTAATGCTATACCTGATATTATTGATGCTATACCTGATATTATTGATGCTATACCTGATATTTTAGATGATATTCACACATCTGTTAATGAAGGAAATTTAGTAGATGACGAAGTATGCGTTACGGAAGTTAGTGAATACTTATTAGTTGACGACAATAAAAATTCTTTAAACGATAGTAGGAACTCGCTAGGTAATGATGATATTATTTCAAGTTTCCATCCGAATGAGGATGCTGTAGGCCAGGTTGATAATATGGTTTTAAATAAAGTACATGAAAACCAGACTGAGAATCAGGATGAAAAGTTGACACAGAGTTATACTGTAGGTAGTTTAGCTGATGCTTCGGAAGTTATAGAGAAAGTTTGCAATAAAACGCACGAGTACGAAAAGCTTAATCTTCCTAAAACTGAAGCAGTGTTAAAGAATTTAAATGATAACGATTCTGATATCGCAAGTTTCAAAGAGACTTTTTCGTCAAAAGAGGATAAAACTAAAGTTAAGGGGGATAAAAAACGTGAAAAAGAGCCTTCAGGTTCCAGCATTAAAACTGCAAATACTGAAGTAATTAAGGCGGTAAACAAGAAGTCGTATAAGCACAAATACCAAAAACAGAGTCAGTTTGTTGAAAAACATGACACAAGTAGAGAGATAAAGCCAGTTACTAAACACGTTGGTGCGACGTATAAGTTTCAAAAAATAGAATCTGCATTAAAATTTAATACCGATACAAGCAAAAGTACGAAGAAAGGTAAAGTGTGCACTACAAAAACTCCATCAAAGGAGGAATGCGTCGCTGATAAGGTACACAAGGTTATAAAAAGGAAGAATGACAATTTTAAAGCTCCTTTGCATAAGTACAGGGAACGCAAGATATCAGCCGCCCAGCAAGGTTGGCCTACTCCCAAGAGACCTCCTGTCCATCGTCAAGCCGGACCAGCGCCTCAGGACCAACGACCTGCTGCACGAAGGATGCCCACACGGTCAACGAACCCCTTTACTAGGACTGCGACCATCAAGAGAGGTTCAGCGGATTGGACAAACTGGTGCAGTGAAGTTGCTGCATTCATGAGGAACAAGTCTTGTATCAATTCTCTTATTCTAACTCCCACCCTTTAATAAAATCGAACCAAATTGGTTTGAAGTTCCCCAGTGTATATACTGTGTAAACATTTTGAGGGGAAGTGGTGAGGCACTGAAAAAAAACGGTATACTGTTGTTTTATAAATTTTTGAAGGGGACATGTAGTGAAAAAAAATAATACATACTAACTACAGATAACAAACAACTAACATACTAACTTCACAAATCATAACACATGTACATTATAAATTGGGGGAGAGCAGATACAGTCAAGAAATGTCATGCTGTGCAATTGTGTTGTCACTTTTAATTAAAATAGATATTTTAGGGCGCAGTTGGCCAGCCCAGTATCCGCAACTCTGCAAATCCACTGTGTAATGGTGTCACCTGGACCCTTCGGGGTTAGTTTTGTAAAATGGTAGTGGCGTTTTTCCACCACACAACGTGTGGAAGGTTTTTTGGCTTTGCCACCCATTATGTAAAAAGTCAGACCAGCACGCGTTTTCAATTAGTTAACTGAAGCCGTTCAGACCTCAGTTACCTAATTTTTTTTTTCGAGGGAGGCCAGTGTAAGGTATACACAAGATTCGATTCACAAGAATCGAACTTTTGAGTGAATTAAAGAAGCTGCTTCAGATATGCTAATTTTGGCATACGCGCTTAGTATAAATACCACGCAGCGTCATTAATGAAAAAAGGGGAGGTTGTTAAGGTTGAAAAAAGGTGTTATGCTGCGCTAGTGCTTAGCGGGCCAGAAGTTTACGTGGCAGTACTGCTGGTTTGACTTACTGTTCGTGAGTATAAAAATATATTGTCCTTAAAAGCTGTATTTACATTCCGTACAAGTAGTACGCATGCTTATTGCTGTAAAAGCCAATTATATGTGCAGCGAATTCAATAAACATTATTTCATGTATAAACAGTGTTTGTATATAATTCAAATAGAGTGCTACTTCAAATTATATACACCCAAGTCTGGGTAGAAGTGAGCATAGAATCTCTATAAAATAATGACAATTAATTAATGATGGACAATTTTATAGCTAACAAATACCAAATTTAAACATTTTGTATTCTAAGCATCTTTTCTTTACCTCCATCGTCTACTAATGCTCCTCGATGATAGGTGATTTAAATGAACAATTTGCTGATATCAATTAATTCATTTATCCATATAATACTATAACACTGAAATGAACAAAAGAATAAAGCTAGTTTTAATGAAATCAGCCTATGGGTTACTATCTTCACATCGTTGTTTGAAGAACAAAAATTTATTATTTTTGCAGCATAAAATTCTATTTGGTAGGTAAAATTTATAATTATTACTTCATAATAATCCATCTCACAATTAAAGATGGATTCATTTCAAATTCCGTAGGTGCCATCTGTTAACGGGGAGATAAATTTTCTGTTCACGGCGGCATCTTAGGGCCTGTTCCCATAGGATCCTCCATTAGCGTCAGTGTTACTCGTATTGACATATTTTAAATCAATCACAGACCTTAACAATTTCGTCGCTAATCGTTTGGAGGTTTGCAATTGGTTAAATATAATTCAATACAAATTCTATGTGAACAGGCCCTTGGGGTCTGTTCACATAGGAGCGTAAAAGTATTGAAATACAGTCGGACCTCTATTTAACGAACCTCTATTTTGCGAACTTTTCCTTGGAACCCAGAACATTTTGTGAATTTCTTCGTAAAATAACCTCCAAATAGCGAACTGCATTCTCTATTTAACGAACTTTTTCTTTTGATCCAATATTATTCTTTTCTCCATATTTCTGAACATATCAAACTTATTCTTTCTTTTAACACATTTAACACATTAACTTTCTTTTAACACATTCCAACGCGGGTTGCAGTTTGAAGAAAATACGCCTGAAGGGGATTTTGGTGCATTGCAAAGATGCGAGACGTATTGTGAGAGAAAACACTTTTTCAGACAAAATTAACAGACTTTATCAGTAATTAAATTTAAGGACGCATGTGGTAATGTATGCTTAAAATTACTTGTTATAATAAATGCGATAATGACGTTATAATTCATTAATTTTAATATATTTTTTTTAATTGAAAATACAGTGTATTCCCGGAAAATGTTTTATTTTATTCTTGACTAGCGGCCCGTCCCGACTTTGTCCGGGTTGAACAAAATATTATACCAATAAATTTCCAGTTGATAGCCAATAAATTGTAAATCTTTTTTTACCTTAAATGTCCAATAAATAGCGTAGTTCCAAATGTAGTTTTCTTCAATAAACCCTTTAACGTTGCCAGTTTCAAAAATTCTTTTTGTATTTATCAATACTGTCCGACCACGGAAGCAAGGTCTCTGGAAGCTGTTACGCATGCGAGAGAAAAGCTAGTCTACTTAGAAAATAGGGGAAAACGTCATATTTTCGGATGTGTTTGTTTATGAAATACGGAATGTATTTCAGACTGCTTTTTGTCCAAAATTTTAAAGTTATTTTTTAAAAATTTATTTTTGATCGAATATGTGAATAATAATTTCAAAATAATAAAAAGAAAGAAGCAAATCTATTTAAAAAATAGGAGTTTTATAGGATTGGATATTTTCGGATTACATCACAATCAAAATTATCTAAAGCTACGTTTTCGGTGGTTCTTTTTTTCTGACGTTTCCTCAGTGATTCAAATTTTGGAGTTTCTTCACCCTTTGCTTCTCTGCGTATTCTTTTTACACTGGACGTTGATATCCCGGTCATTTCACTAGCTCTCTTTAGATATTGCGAAACTGGAACAATAACATTTCCTTCTAGTGCTTCTTTATAACACAACTTAATTACATTGAGTATTATACGTTTACAATCACTACGGAACGGCTTCTTCCGAGCAGTTGTGTTGGATAAAGGATCCATTAATTTTAATATAATAATCAAAATAACAGATGAGGAAAACGCAAGCAAGCGCAGTTAGTAACCGATTCTAAAGAATGTCGAGAGAATACGAGACTTTTCCCCCTCCTTCCTCGGCAGCCTTACCTACAGCGTGAATAGAATCGTCTTGGCACTATGCCAACCGTGGTTCTTCGTACTGTGGTCGGACAGTACCTCATCTACTTGAATCTTAAAAATATTAAACCTTTTCCTTATGGGGTGGGATAGCATATATCCGAAGCACATACTCTCGAAAAATACGTGTGATGTCGGCAGAGATATAGTCTCGAATTCCACTTCGTTGTGATTTTCCTAACGTCTTTGCCCCGAAAGAACAATTGGGTGACATTCTGGGAACGGACGGTGAATCTTGCCGAAAAGGACTGAATAATAATCTTTTGTCGTTCTAGCTAGAGGCTATTTCTTTTCAGGCGAGAGACATCAGAAGGGCGGTTCACCCGCGGTTCATCCATTTTCAGCCTTTTAATACCTCGTTCACACAAACCCGAGTTCGAACCGGAGCTCCCCGCCAACTGAATTCGCTTCGCTCGGAGCGGAGGTGAACTAGAGCTCCCCTCGTTTACCCCCCCCCCCCCCGGGCCCAACTGAGTTGGGGAACACATTTGGCTGGAAATTTGGCGCTATTTTTGTTCTTGAGTACTCAGGAGGCGAGCGGATTATATATATATATATATATATATATATATATATATATATATATAGACATATATACATACATATATAGACATATATACACATATACATACACACACATATATGTATATAACAGTTAAGCATGCCTTCACCCGCATGCTTAACTGTTCCTACTAAGTTCTTGGGATTAAGTTCCTCATTTTTTTCTTCTCCATACAATTATACGCCCATCAGCACCAAAAATATTCATCGGCAAATAAGACATTATTCCAATAGGTTTGGGGCTTATTTATCATTGATAGTGCGAAGGGAGGCCTAAACTTTCTGTTTTTCTCACTCACAAAAATTTTTCTATGGGAGGAACGCCCATGTAATCCAGCTGTTCTGAGAACTCGTCAAAAAATTTCAGGTGAAATTGAAGTAGAAAATGTTTCACTGAATTCTGCAGAAACTTTTACAGCACTCAAACGTGAATTTTTCACAAATTTTCTAATTATAAATCACTGATCGTGTTTTGTTAACTCTGCCGGACGGCCTTTTCTTACCTTGTTTTCGATCCAATTTTCTTCTTTAAAGCGTTTTTTCACATACTGCACAGTAGAATGGGATAAATTAAGTAATTTAGCAATATTCCGAAATGATTTACCACTACTATGATAAAAAATAATCAATTTTCGAATGCTGTTTGTTGTTTCTTTACGACTGCGAGCCATTTTTAAATAATAAATAGAATATTACGGAGTAGGCAAGCAAAAATTAAAGCCAAACGATATTCTAAATGCCACCACAATTCAAAATTAAAAATAAAGCGCCAGAAGATAATTTTAATTATGAATTTATCCGAAAATATTTCAGTGTACGATAACTTTTGTGAGATAAAGTTTTTGTTACTTTTTGATTACTGGTTTCTTAAAAATAAAGTTTTACTATGTTTTCAAAATATTTCATGTAGTTTTCTTAAGAATAGATTATAGATCTTATTATTAAATACCCATTCTGAAATATTAATTTTAATTAATGGATAGACTCCTATTTCATTGATATTCGTAAGTGTACGAACACTTTTGGGAGCCACTGTATATATATATGTGTGTGTATATATATATATATATATATATATATATATATATATATATATATATATATATATATATATATATATATATGTGTATATATATATATGTATATATATATATATATATATATATATATATATATATATATATATATATATATATATATATATATATATATATATATATTTATATATAAATATATATATATATATATATATATATATATATATATATATATATATATATATATATATACCGGGTGGCCATAATTAAACTGACAGTGCTCACAGTGTTCTGTAGTGCGATCTATTTGCGAGAATGACGCCACATTTTGTAGGAAGATTAAACAAGACGGGGGACGAAGGATTCCGCGAAAAAATAAATTAGTTCCAAAAGTCACCGCTAGGGGTATATTTGGCGCTGTGTAATAGAGTGTTAACAAATGCAAATTAATACGGAATAAAATTACCTTTTATTATGCACATTTTCTTATTTAGTTCAAGTGCAATATGGCAACACTTTTAAAAAAGCGTAAAATCTACATAAACACCGATAGTCTCGTGATCTGCAATATCACGTACGCTGAGCAGAAGAAGAAGTTCTTTATTCAAATTTCACTTTACATCCATTGGCACAGTGCCAGCTGCTTGGGTTTTAAAAGGCAATGTGTTACGTTTCGAATCAATCGGATTGAAAGTTTATGTGCAATGTCTCCTTCTTTAGTCGAGCGTGCGTTACTGGTCAAATTCTTTTACCTCAACCAGTGCAACGCGTCAGCCGCTCTTCGTGCTTTTAGAACGCACAAAAAAAATGCGTAAAGGTAACGGTCCTATGTCAGTTAATGGGCTAAAAGCAATGGTTGCGACGTTTGAGAAAGCAGGTTCTCTGAAGGTTCAGTCAGGCAGAGGACGAAAACCTGTACCACAGGATACAATCGAAGCAGTTGCCACGGCGATTGTCGACAGAGGACCAGACAATATTGCTGCCACCTCTAGCGCTCGTGGATTAGCTCGGAATATGGATATGCCTTACAGTACGGTATGGAAAATCTTACGAAAGATTATCAACTTCTATCCGTACAAGATCAGCCGTGTACAGGAGTTACTGTACCCTGACTATGATAAGCGATTGACTTTTGCTCTCACCTTTCTTGCCAGAATGGAAGTGGATGATGCTTGGCCGTGGAAAATCTTATGGGGAGACGAGGCCGACTTTTACCTGCATGGAACTGTGAATACCCAGAACTGCCGAATTTGGGATGACAAATCACCATTGGATGGCTATGGGGTTACCTTAAGTCCAAGGTCTATCAAGGAGTGGTCCAGGACCTGGCTACGTTGAAGGATAACATATCACGGACTGTACGGGAGATTCCTGCAGACATGTTACTTTCTGCTGTTGTGCATACTGTGCACAGAATGCAATATGTGGTCCACAACAACGGCAGCCACATTGAACCTCATTTGAATGCAAAATAAAAGGTAATTTCCGTATTGATTTGCATTTGTTAACACTCTATTTTCTATTACACCGCGCCAAATATTCCCCTAGCGGTGACTTTTGGAACTAATTTATTTTTTCGCGGAATCCTTCGTCCCCCGTCTTGTTTAATCTTCCTACAAAATGTGGCGTCATTCTCGCAAATAGATCGCGCTACAGAACACTGTGAGCACTGTCAGTTTAATTATGGCCACCCGGTATATATATATATATATTTATATATAAATATATATATATATATATATATATATATATTTATACATATATATATATATTTACACACACATATATATATATTTATACACACACACACACATATATATATATATATATATATATATATATATATATATATATATATATTATATTTTTATTTTGAAATTTTTTAAATAAAACATTTCAGGCATTCACAAAGGTAAAGTCTACTGCGAAAAGTAGCCATTAACGAAGTTTTTTTGCCAAAAACAGCGATAATGATCACTGACTGTCTTCCGTGTCACATATTCCTTTCTGGTAACCATTTCCTTTGAAGTTCGCTAGAAATCCGCTCACCACTCGCTCGCCCGAGTCGCCGAGGCGAGCTCTATTAAGTCGTAAAACTGTCAGCTGGGAACGTAATTGATGAGCGCTCGCCTCACCTAGCTCGGTAATGTGTGAACCCGCCATGAGAGATGAAAGAGGCATGGAGTGCCGATGAACTACTTTTGAAATTCTTCTTCAATAGTAAGAAAGCAATTAACCACTCTTTCCCTTGACTCCCCACGCTGAATGTCCCCCACGTAAAATGGGGATAGGAAGTAGATAACATTTTCCCGTTGTAAAGAGCGATTTCGAGAAACGGACCCCGTAAGCTAAAGGGTGTTGCTATGGTTACTTGACTGCGGTTGACAAAGGAAAAGATGTAAGGTACATTGTAATGTACAAAAGTTGTACATTACCCTCCACATACAAAATCTGCTCTCTCTCTTTATATATTATTATAGAAGTATAGATACACATTGGTATCCCAAAATTAGAATAAGAGATGAAATAAAAACACAAAAATAAAAAAGGATTTTAAGTAAAGAATTTTTTTAAATTATTTTAAGCACCTAAAATAATATTCAAATTAATATTACGTTATTTATTAATTAAAGTTAATTTTTTAAAAGAAAGAGGTGTGCTTGAGACTGTAGTTTTATTCAAAAATAAAAAAGGATTTTAAGTAAAGAATGTTTTTTTAAATTATTTTAAGCACCTAAAGTAGTATTCAAATTAATATTACGTTAGTTATTAATTAAAGTTAATTTTTTAAAAGAAAGAGGTGTGCTTGAGACCGTAGTTTTATTCAAAAATAAAAAAAGGATTTTAAGTAAAGAATGCTTTTTTTAATTATTTTAAGCACCTAAAATAGTATTCAAATTAATATTACGTTAGTTATTAATTAAAGTTAAGGGAGGTTAAGAGATGAAATAAAAATACAAAAATAAAAAAAGGATTTAAGTAAAGAATGTTTTTTTTAAAATAATATTAAATTTTTTTTCAAATAATATTCCTAAAATAATATTACGTTAGTAAATAATTAAAGTTAATTTTTTAAAAGAAAAAGGGCGTGCCGGAGAACGGCTAGGTTCGAACCACTATCGTCAGAACAGAAGCCCACCGCGATAGCACCACGCTAAGGATCGTTGAAGACTTCGGCACAAAAAGCGGTAGAGGACAGTAGCGGTAACAATGGGGATTGTTAGGATTAAGCCCCTAACTTTATTTCTACTGATCAGATATACATAATATATAGCCTATGTCCATCTGGAATCATGTACCTTTCAAACAGTGAAAGAATTTTTCAAATAGGTGCAGTGGTTCTGGAGATTACCCTCCACGTACAAAATCGCTCTCTCTCTTTATATATAAGTATAGATTTCCTTTTGCAGATTTCTGTTTGATGGGTAAGATATATAAAACAAATAGACATTAATTTACAAAATAAAGGTGAGATCAATTACTTTTATTAATAATATTTAGTGTTTATGAATTTAAAATCTGTTTTGTGTAGTTTAAAGTATTTTAAAAGGTGAATCTCTATTTAACGAATTTTCCATATAACGAACTTTTTTTCGGGATTTAGCGACTTCGTTAAATAGAGGTCCGACTGTATATTTAACGAATGACAAACCCCCAAACGATTAGCAAAGAAAATTTTTAAGGCCTATGATTGGTTTATTTCTGTCTCAGCGCCATCTTTCCTTTTACGCTTCCGCTGCCGGACTCCTATGTGAACAGGCCCTTACTTTCCAAAAAATTGCCAGTAACCTAGCATTAAATGTGTAAAATTAAAAAAAAATTAATATATTCTATATTCTAGTAAAAAAGAATACCTCCAAATTAGCATGTTTTAATATTTTTCAATCTAAACGATAATTTGAAAAACTTAATCAGCGACGGATTTTGTTATACTGGATTCTTTTATTACTTCCTTGAAAATTTTTCATGTTTATACTAAGTATAAAAACAAATATAAAATCAAGCCTTTACAAAAATTTCTATCGTTAAGTGTTATATTCTACTAGATGGTACCCGTCAAAACTTGACGGTTATTAAGTAAACATTCCAATAAAAAAAAGGGTTCATAACCTTATTAAAATATTAGAAATTCATATGAAAGCCACGTGTGCTGGTAATTTAGAAATATTCAATAAAACACTTCAAAAAAATGTAAGAATATTTTGCGGTTATATTAGGTATTCGCTTTGAAAAGCACGCTACCGTAAAGACACTTTTGAACATATCACTATCCATGCGCCGAGTTTGCAACTTTCCGAAAATACAAAATTTGATATTATTGTAATATCTGGTTAAAATAATCCCTATATATAAAACGCGTAGGTATGCGGCACAAAAATCTACGATATTTCTACACTTCGAATGGCAACGGCTGCAACTACCGGATGTAAACAGCGGCTGTCCGCAATTTAAAACCGCGTGTGTGTAGTGGCCGCATAAGTTACAACCGCTGATCTTTTGACAATACATGTTTAGACCTATCAAATCCATTGTTTAACCATGGACAGTTGTATGTAGGTTTATCTAGAATCCATTCTTTTGATTCTGTCGCTTTAGTATTTCCTACTTTTGAAATACTCAAATCTGTATATCAAGAAGTTTTATGAATATCATAGTTGAAATCCACACTATATTTTAAGTACTTGCTGAATTTTTGCTCCATTTTATAAGTGAGGAAATTTTCCCAAGAATTTATTATTTAATATGATTAAGTGTAGATATCTGAATTGTGAACAGTAATACATACAGAGAGTGATGTAATCAACACTGTATTTAAAATTTCCCCCCAACAATTTCTTATTTCTTGTAATGGTAAAGTGTAGATATCTTAATTTTGAAAAATTGCTGAATTTTTGCTCCATTTTATAAATGAAGAAATTTTCCCAGCAATTTATTATTTAATATGATTAAGTGTAGATATCTGAATTGTTAACAGTAATTCATACAGAGAGTGATGTAATCAACACTATATTTAAAATTTTCCCCCTGCAATTTCTTATTTGTTGTAATGATAAAGTATAGATATCTTAATTTTGAAAAATAGTACATACAAAGAGGGATGCAATTTTTAAAATCATTGATGTGGGCTTTCTCAGTCTTATCTTTAACTCTGTTCTAAGGTAATGGAAATTCACATTTTTTGATCACGATGTTTTAGAATCAGCTTAATAGAGAATACCCCTTAACAACATATATTTATGATGACAGGTAATTGTAACATTCCTTACATATGTCACTTTCAGTTGCGTTGTTTTGCAAAAGGAAATTTAAAACTAAAAGTGACCATGCTGGTCACGCAGTGGCTAGTATGGTTAAAATATAAATAAATATATATATATATATAAAAAAAAAAGATGAATGAATGACTAACTTCATGTTTACATTTTCATGTCCCGAATATATAAAATGAATACTTGTTATTAATTTAATTGAAACGCTATGAAAACGTGAAAGGTATCGGAAAATTATAGACTTTTAAAAATTTAAGAAAATTTTGCCGTTATGTTAGGTATTCGCTCTGAAAAGCACACTACTATACAGTACATACCGTAGATAGTACATGTAAAAATGTGATGAATGAATGACTAACTTCATGTTTACATTTTCAAGTCCCGAATATATAAAATGAATACTTGTTATTAATTTAATTGAAACGCTATGAAAACGTGAAAGGTATTGGAAAATTTACAGACTTTTAAAAATTTAAGAAAATTTTGCCGTTATGTTAGGTATTCGCTCTGAAAAGCATACTACTATACAGTACATACCGTAGACAGTACCTGTCAAAACTTGATGGTAAATAATTGAACAGTTCCAATAAAAAAAAGATTCATAACCTTGTTAAAATATAAGAAATTTTTACAGAATATTAGAAAATAATATTCTGTAAAAATGTAAACATGAAGTTAGTCATTCATTCATCTTATAAAAAAAAAAAAGATGAATGAATGACTAACTTCATGTTTACATTTTCATGTCCCGAATATATAAAATGAATACTTGTTATTAATTTAATTAAAACGCTATGAAAACGTGAAAGGTATCGGAAAATTACAGACTTTTAAAAATTCAAGAAAATTTTGCCGTTATGTTAGGTATTCGCTCTGAAAAGCACACTACTATACAGTACATACCGTAGATAGTACATGTAAAAACGTGAATATTAGAAAATAATATACTGTTTTGCAACCTGATGTGTTGCAATTTAGAACATTGAAATTTACTTGAATGTTTGCTGTCTGATTTGTTAATTTTAAATTGTTTTCTAATTTGAAGGTGAAATTTTTTAATACTTTTTTTTATTAGATCTGAAAAATAAAGTAATATAATTCGAGAAAGTGGCACAAAACAAAATAATAAAATGTCACCTTAAAACAATATTTCAGGTGATTATAAGGGGACTGCCTACATTTGGAGCCAATTTTTTTAAAAAATCATTTTTTAAAGATTTTTTTGTTTTTTATGGTAAAATAGCATTTGAAAATTAAAAAATAAACAAAAACTTACCAGTAAATACCATACTTTTTTATAAATTGGTCAATTTGAAGTAATTTTCAATGAAAATTAGCTAAAATGCGACACATCTGACAGTTATCTTAAATGACCCACAATCTAAGAGAAATTTTAAAATGCAAAAATGTTGCAATATGAAAATTTCCCCCAATTCATCATTCCTCTCCTTATAAAAACAGCCCCAAACACAGTGGCGTATGCAGGGGAGGGGTTGATGGGGGTTAACCCCCCCCCCCATTTTTTCTGATTACATATATTACTTAAATAGGTTCAAGCTCTGCACTGATTGCTGAAAACTACTTTTTCATAGTAACCCCCCCCCCCCCACTTTTGAAAATTTCGGCATATGCTGCTGCCCAAACAAAAACTATTTAACTATTTATTATTATGCATCAATTATTGAGCGTCATTTCATTAACAATAGCATCTAAAACATTTCCCGAAAATTTTATCAAATTATATGTATTATTGTGTGAAATATCATGATAACGGTAAAGATTTGTGCTAAAAACATAATTCTGAGAAAAACTCAGTTCAAGTTGTTTGCCACTTCAATTTTGTAGCAGACATTTTTTAAAACAGCTATAACTCTGCTTCTAATTGATGTAGAATGAAAATCAAAACGGTTTTGAAAAGAGAAAAGATTGAATTGCACGATTCCTGGAAAAAATAAAATTGACCAAAATAGTCAAAAAATGAAATTTTCAACGTAGGCAGTCACCTTAAAAGATACACTATCATTGCAATAGAATGCTTTACTAAAAATTATTACAGTGAGGTTTTTTTAAAAAAATATTGAAGTTTATAATTAAAAAACGTTCTTAGAAAAAAAAACCATGCTTGCAGCTGATTTTAAAATCAGACTTGTACAGTCTAACTAATGCAGCCAGATATTTAGAAACAATACTGCTAATTCAATCTATTTCAATGTAATATAAATATTTTATATAATCATGTATTATGCTATATATATGTATAAATATATTAAACAAAAATAAAATATATAAATAAAATCAGATTAAAATATCATGCAAATTATTCACGTGCAAATAATTTTTGCATGTGTATTTCAATTTAATGTACATATATTATATCTTATGCTATATATATGTATAAATAGGCTAAGTATAAATATATTAAGCAAAAATACAATATATAAAGAAAATCAGATTAAAATATCATGCAAATTATTCACGTGCAAAAAATTTTTGCACGTGTATTTCAATTTAATGTACATATATTATATATTATGCTATATATATGTATAAATAGGCTATGTATAAATATATTAAGCAAAAATAAAATATATAAAGAAAATCAGATTAAAATATCATGCAAATTATTCACGTGCAAAAAATTTTTGCACGTGTATTTCAATTTAATGTACATATATTATATCTTATGCTATATATATGTATAAATAGGCTATGTATAAATATATTAAGCAAAAATAAAATATATAAAGAAAATCAGATTAAAATATCATGCAAATTATTCACGTGCAAAAAATTTTTGCACGTGTATTTCAATTTAATATACATATATTATATCTTATGCTATATATATGTATAAATAGGCTATGTATAAATATATTAAGCAAAAATAAAATATATAAAGAAAATCAGATTAAAATATCATGCAAATTATTCACGTGCAAAAAATTTTTGCATGTGTATTTCAATTTAATGTACATATATTATATCTTATGCTATATATATATATAAATAGGCTATGTATAAATATATTAAGCAAAAATAAAATATATAAAGAAAATCAGATTAAAATATCATACAAATTATTCACGTGCAAAAAATTTTTGCATGTGTATTTCAATTTAATGTACATATATTATATATTGTTAAATATATATATATATGTATAAATATATAAATATATGTATAAATATATATTAAGCAAAAATAATATATATAAACTAAAGAAATTCTGATTAAAAATCATACAAAGTTATTGAATCGTTACTAAACACGTATTAGATGTGGAATATATAGAATTCCATGTGTTGTAAATGCAAAAAATCTGTATACTGAAGATTTTGCCTTTTGAACCGGCTAGCTTTTGTGACGTACAGTTTGGAACATATCACTGCGCATGCGTCAAGTTTGCAACTAAATTCGACATTATTGTAATATTAAATTGTAATACTGTATTGTAATATATATTATATATTATGTATTAAAAAATATATAGTATATATTAAAATATATATATTATATATGGTTAAAATAATGAAAACCTGTTTTACTGTGAAAAAAATTCTGATTCAATTTTTCTTAAATTAACGAATCACGGTGAATGAATGACTCACTTGTGTTTACATTTTCAAGTTCTGAGAAACACTATGATAACGCGAAAGGTGGCGGAAAAGAGATAATTCTCTAATGAAGAGATAATTTTGAAATAAAATTGATCGAAATAAAGTTGATTTGTGTCGATATTACGCTGTTTTAATTACAATTATTTGGGTTTAGTTGGCAAATAATCTTTTTGAACTTTACTTTTAACTTGTTAAGCCTAACTCATAAAACAAAATGGATGCCAAATGGATGGATATGAGGTGGTCGCTCCGGACGCGTTACGGACAGAGTCGACTACAGAACACGGCAACTATTATAAGGATAATTATCTGATAGCCGTCCAAATCATATAGAGTCTCGAGCTTCCACTATGCAAGCTCGGGTTCGAATTCAACATAACGCACGGATGTTCCCATGCTCCTTCACAAGGTGCAATGCTGGCTCACCTATATGGTGCTCTCATAATTTAGTATCCATGGAATTCCGAGGTGAAGATAGGTCAATGC